>JBBGZY010000100.1:600000-1032500 GCA_037952925.1 Lithobates clamitans | reverse complement strand
TTTTCTCAAAAACCAAAAAAAAAAAAAACGATTTAAAAAAAACAAAAAAATTAAAAACTTGATTTAAAAAAAAAAAAAATTTGATTTTAAAACAAAAAAAAAAAAAAAATTTGATTTAAAAAAAACAAAAAAAATAAAAAACTTGATTTTAAAAAAAACAAAAAAATTAAAAACTTGATTTAAAAAAAAAAAAAAATTGATTTTAAAACCAAAAAAAAAAAATAAATTGATTTTAAAACAAAAAAAAAAATAAAAAAATTGATTTTAAAACAAAAAAAAAAAACAAAAAAAATTGATTTAAAAACCAAAATAAAAAAAAAACTTTATTTGAAAAAAAATAAAAAACAAAATAAAAAACTTGATTTTAAAAAACGAAAAAAAGTAAAAAACTTGATTTTAAAAAAACAAAAAAAAAATATATAAAAAAAAAAAAGCCTGTTTGCGAAAATCAAAAAGCCAAAAATATTTTTTTGTGGATTATGTATAAATATTTAAATATAATTATATTTTTCGAAATTATTAAGATATCATTATATTTTTGTCTATGAACATTTTATACTAAATGCAGAACTGAATGCATAACAACCATTAATAAAAACATCTCCTTATAAGAATTAAATAAATGTGTGGTTTGTTATTTCAATGCTCAGTATCAGTTTGGTTATAATTGTCAAAAAGTTGTTTACAGTGGCAATGGAGCTTTTATTTAGATATTTAAAATGAAAATACAGTTGGCACTACAACTGCTCGACCATAACCTAGGAGAAAGCCAAAAAGAAAGGCAAGCAATAAATATAATTCAAGATTTCATCAATATTTTTTTTATTTTAAAAAATTAAATATCCTGGCCCATTGCAATGGCCCCCCTACCCATAAAATAATTAACATATTGCTGTCTAACTTGACGGGCACTTTGGGGGGCCAAGCCAGTACGGACATTATCCAGGCCCGTAAGGTTGTCATCTATAAGTCCGGCCTCAGGCCCAACTGTGCCTATATAATTCTGAGAATGTTTGTTTAAAAAGTTGTGCAGAATGCAGCACGATAAAATGATAAAATTAAGTTTGTATTCCGCCAAATTAATGGCTGTTTGAAACAGGCGGAACCGGCTGGCCAGAATTCCAAACACATTCTCAACCACTCTTCTAGCTCTGGCCAGCCGGTAATTAAAAACCCTCCTCTCCGGGGTGAGGGTTCTTTGGGGGAATGGCCTCATGAGGTGCTTGCTCAGAGCGAAGGCTTCATCGGCAATGAAGACAAAGGGGAGTCCTTCCACATTATCCGCATCAGGTGGCAATCCCAGGCCACCACTCTGGAGACGCTGGCAGAACTCCGTCTGGGCAAATACTCCTCCATCCGACATCCGGCCATTCTTCCCCACGTCCACATATAAAAATTCATAGTGTGCCGACACCACCGCCATTAAAACAATACTGTGGAACCCTTTATAATTGAAATAGTATGACCGCGAATGGGGTGGTGGCACAATGTGGACATGTTTCCCATCTATAGCCCCTCCACAATTGGGAAAGTCCCAACGGCTGGCAAAATGGGATGCCACAGTCTGCCATTCCTGTGGCGTTGAAGGAAACGGGAATCAAACAAGAAAACCAAAATCAATTAATTTGGAAGCTAACATTGCAATAAAATTATACAATTAAAAACATTATTCCCCAGCATCAGTATAACATTAAATAATTTAATTCTTCTGGAATAACTAATATGGAAAGGCACACTTATCAGATTGCTCACCCCCTCTGATGGAACATTGATTACATTTTAGGGGGTTGTGAAATCCCTAAAAAAGATTACTTTTAGGACACGCAGGAATTTAGGGACTAAAAAGGCTACAAGACTGCAGTTGTCGCACTCTGCAGGTGCAGTTGCTAACCAGCTTACAGTAAATGAGGTAATGTAAAAAGGCATTCATGTTGCAAGGAGTACACAATCACATGCAAGGGCAATTAATGAAAACACTTTGAGGCTTGCATATGATTTGATGATGGAAATCAGCAGAGCTTCTGCTCATTTACTAAAGCACTGGAACAAATGCACTTGTAGAGTGCACATGCATTTTGCAAAGTGCAACATATATTTGCTTTAGACAAATCAACACCACAGAACATTCAAGCAAATTTTTACGAGGGGGGGGGGGTTGGGAAATCTAGCTAATTGCTAATTAGCAGCACACTGTTTGGAGTGAGTTTAGGTGGGGGGGGGTTGGGAAATCTAGCTAATTGCTAATTAGCAGCACACTATTTGGAGTGAGTTTAGGTGGGGGGGGGGTTGGGAAATCTAGCTAATTGCTAATTAGCAGCACACTATTTGGAGTGAGATTAGGTGGGGGGGTTGGGAAATCTAGCTAATTGCTAATTAGCAGCACACTATTTGAAGTGAGTTTAGGTGGGGGGGGTTGGGAAATCTAGCTAATTGCTAATTAGCAGCACACTATTTGGAGTGAGTTTAGGTGGGGGGGGGGGTTGGGAAATCTAGCTAATTGCTAATTAGCAGCACACTATTTGGAGTGAGTTTAGGTGGGGGGGGTTGGGAAATCTAGCTAATTGCTAATTAGCAGCACACTATTTGGAGTGAGTTTAGGTGGGGGGGGGTTGGGAAATCTAGCTAATTGCTAATTAGCAGCACACTATTTGGAGTGAGTTTAGGTAGGGGGGGTTGGGAAATCTAGCTAATTGCTAATTAGCAGCACACAATTTGGAGTGAGTTTAGGTGGGGGGGTTGGGAAATCTAGCTAATTGCTAATTAGCAGCACACTATTTGGAGTGAGTTTAGGGGGGGGTTGGGAAATCTAGCTAATTGCTAATTATAAGCACACTAAATACACTCAAACAAAATACATTCAAAATGAGTAGACTAGGTGGATATGTTCCCATCACTGCATGCTGGGGAGGTTATTGAAGGAAAATATACATGCATGACAAAAAATAACAGGAAAATAATCCAGCATGTGTGAGGATAAAAAGGGGACATTCATACTATATTGCAATGATGGTAAGTAGTGTTTGAAGCAAGAAATACATTACATTATCAAAGATTACATAAAAGAACATGTGATGCTAATAAAAGAAAAATATCTTACCTTAATATAGTCCTTCTGCAGGACCTGGATGATGGCAGAACAGGTCTCTGGGATAATGATCCCCAGAGCCTGGGGGGAGATGCCTGTCGAGAACTTAAGGTCCTGCAGGCTTCTCCCTGTGGCCAAATACCGCAAGGTAGCGACCAGCCTCTGCTCCGGATTGATGGCTTGCCTCATGCAGGTATCCTGCCTGCTGATATAGGGGGTCAGCAAAGCCAACAAACGGTCAAAAACGGGGTCCGTCATCCGGAGAAAGTTCCTGAAATCCTCAGGATTATTCTCACGGATCTCACGGAGCAATGGCATGTGACAGAACTGGTCACGCTGGAGCAACCAATTCTTGGTCCATGAACTCCTCCTCGCCCTGTTCATGGACTGGTCTTGGGCTGAAGAATAAACTACAGCACCAAACACATACAATGCACGAGCTCGACGACGAGTACGTACAGGTAACATGGTTTTAAAACGGTCGGCTGGTCAGAACGCACTAAACAGAACGCACTGAAGAACAGCAAGGCCTGTGAAGAACGACATGAAAATCAGGAACGAGCAGCCAATAAAACAAAGATTTCTCAATGCCAACTGACCAAACGCACTGAAAAGCAGATACAAACCTCACAAGCACAGACTGAACAACAGTTAAAACGAACTGAAAAATACAAATCTCACAAGCGCGAATCGTCTCTCACCAAACTTCTACTAACACGAGATATACACGAGATTAGCAGAAGGAGCCCAAAGGGTGTCGTACGGGCTATTGAACTTCCGTTTTATAGTCTCGTCGGACTTGGTGTACGTCACCGCGTACTAAGCTGTCGTACTTTTGTGTGGTCGTGTGTAGGCAAGTCCGTTCGTAAGAAAGTCTGCCGCAAGTCCGCCGAAGGTACGCCGGAAGTATGTCGGACATGCTGTCTGACTTTTGTAGCTGAAAAGTTCGACCGTGTGTACGCGGCATAAGTAGTACAGTGTCTAAACAGATCAATATCTGATCTGATCAGATCTATACTAGCGTCCAAAGTAGTTTAGGGTTCCCAAAAACGCAGTCTTAGCGGGATCAGCCCAGATACCTGCTAGCAACTGCATTTAGCCCCTCTGCCCAGCCCAACCCACCCAAGTGCAGTATCAATCGATCACTGTCACTTACAAAACACTAAACACATAACTGCAGCATTCGACGGAGTCAGGCCTGATCCCTGTGAACGCTAACAGTTTTTTTTGGTAGCGTTTGAAGCAGTCGCTGGCAGTCAGGAGTTCTTTTTTCCTGTGAGTCTCACTAGTGTACCAGTAAATTTAGAGGCAAAACTGTCCAATCGAAGGTACACTAGTGAAGAGGCCTACACATTTCTGAGCCTGACAGATGAGAGTGAAAAGGAAGTCACTCATCTGTCCGATTCAGGCTCAGAACTAGTAGACAGCAGCGGCACCCTGACAGATAGCTCTGACAATGAAGTAGTGGTCCCTGCCCTTCCTGCTGCATTTGAAAATCCGAATTGGGAGCCCACAACTTCTGCAGTACTTCCCCCATTCACTGGCCAACCCGGAATTTAGGTTGATTTTACGTCACTTGATTTTTATTCGGTGTTTTTCATAGAAGATCTCTATAGATCTGTTGTGGACCAAACCAATTTGTATGCTGCTCAATTCATCGCCGCTAATCCCCAGTTGCCACTTGCCAGAGATTGGAGACCTATTACGGCCCCGGAGACCTATTACGGCCCCCAAATTTAAGACCTTTCTGGGCCTATCCCTCCTAATGGGCGTAGTTAAAAAATCATATTGGTCCACTGACCCAATTCACCATATGCCCGTGTTCTCTGCCCCCATGACCAGGACATGATACGAGCAGATCTTGCGGTTCATGCATTTCAATGACAATGAATTCTGTCATCTTCCGGGTGACCCTGGATACGATCGGCTCCACAAAATTCTGCCCCTCGTAAACCACTTCAACCTGCAGTCTGCAGCCTTGTTTACTCCTGATCAAGTTGTCTGCGTTGATGAGTCCTTAATTAAGTTTTCTGGCCACTTGTCTATCAAACGGTATCTTCCCAGCAAGATATGGGGTCAAGATGTATAAGCTTTGTGACAGGGCAACAGGCTAAACATATAGTTTTATAGTTTACGAGGGAAAAGATAGTCACGTGGAGCCGGAAAACTGCCCAGACTACATAGGGAGCACTGGTAAGATTGTGTGGGACTTGGTGTCACCCTTATTTAGAAAGGGGTAACACTTGTACGTGGACAATTATTACACAAGCGTGCCACTTTTTTTTTTTTTTTCAATATCTTTATTTATCCAAACAGTTTACAATTTTTAACATTATTGCAGTAAAAACATTAAAGAAAAAAGCACATACATCACATAGATGGTGGTTATTCCATATGACATTGATGTGATACTACCATCCAGTAAACATACCATCTAAATACAACCTAGCAGTCAACCATACAACCCTATCGTACACCCCACGCATGACCCACCCACAGACATAAACAGGTGAGAGAAAAAAAAAAAAAGGGGGGGGGAAAGGGAAGGGATCGAGGATGAATAAATATAACCTCTTCTCTTCCAATCATATACACCTATATCCTTAAGAGTTCCCAGCCTCCTGTACCTCGCGTAGTAATTCTGACGAGGCACTATACGCTGCCCACCCATCCCAAATAGCTGTTGTCCGCTTAATCTGTTTATTAGATCCTTCCTCTATCATCTTTCTTTCTTCCAGTGTCCGCATCTCCGTCATCTCACGCTCCCAATCTAACATGGAGGGAGCATCTACGCATTTCCATTTTCTAGCTATACAGGTACGCGCAGCTGTTAGAAAATATTTTAGTGGGCCTTTCTTTATACTTTTCAGTGAACCTGGTATCATGGATAATACTGCAATTTGTATATTTGGGTAAAGTTCCTTCGCTGTCATAGCCCTGAAAATCTCAAAAATTTTCTGCCAGAATGAAAGGATTTTAGAGCAATAGTACCATATATGGGACATTGTACCTGTCCTTTCCTGACATCTCCAGCATTCCTCTTTATTGCTTGGGCTTATCCTATGAAGGTCCACAGGGCACTTATACCATCTAGCTAGAATCTTATAATTTCTTTCTTGGTATTTAGTAGACACAGAAAGTTTATGTGTAACTGCTATAGCTTTTTCCCAATCTTTCCTGGGAATCTCCATCCCTAATTCCTCTTCCCATTTCCTGATGTATGGCAACTCTAGCTTTTGATCCTCCTCAATTAGGATTTTATATACTTTCGATAGTACATGTATCGGTCTATCCGCATGTATAAGGATTTTTTCTAACGCCATTAAGGGTCTATCTATTTCTGCTTCTTTTATAAGGGATGCAACATATCTTTGGAATAGACCATGCTGCATCCATTCTTTTCTATATTCCTCCCCCATGGTCTCTAACGGAAGTACCTTATTTCCCTCCAATGTTTCTATTATTCTCGTATCGTTATGACTATACCATTTGAGGAATGACTTTACTCCAAATGAGAGTGGGAATTCTGGGTTGTCAAACAGAGGTGTCATGGGTCCTCTGAAAGTGGAGACTCGTCCCTCTTTGATCAATATGTCCCAAGCTTTGATTGTTGAAGCTACTAAAAAGGGTATATAGCCATGCGGCGAGCTATACGTTTTTTTAATCCAAGGCAGAGATTTCAGCTTCAACCCGGTGATCTCTTCCTCTAATCCCACCTATTGTTTATTGTTCCTATTATGAAACCAATCTACCACTCTAGTAACCATTACCGCCCTAAGATATATTGCTATATCCGGGAGAGAGAGCCCCCCATATGCTTTAGTCATGTTTAGTACTTTTCTACTAATTCTGGGCGTCTTACCTGCCCAGACGAATTGCCCAATAACCCTAGATATTTTTTTCATGATGCTCGCTGCAGGGAACAACGGGATCGTTTGTATGATATACAATATCTTCGGAAGTATGTCCATTTTTATGACATTTACCCTGCCTAGCCATGAAAAAGTGCCTCTATTATATATCTGGAGAGTTTTCGTTATTTTTTGCACCAGCGGAGTATAATTATATTCTTCCAATTTCTTCAAATCCATAGGGATATAGGTACCGAGATATTTAATAGCATTTTCCTGCCATCGAAAAGAAAAGTCCTTCTTGAGTAATTCTGCCAAGTCTTTAGACATATTAATATTCATTGCCTCTGATTTATTATAGTTGACTTTGAAGTTACTCAAGGAGCCAAAACGATTAAGCTCCATTATCAGGTTTGGTAGTGTTATTAACGGGTTTGTAACATACAGCAAGATGTCATCTGCGTAAACAGACAACTTGTACTCTATGTCCCCCACTCTTACACCTTGTATATCTTTGTTTACCCTGATAGCATTTAATAGGTGTTCCATGATTAGTATATATAATATTGGAGATAAAGGACAGCCCTGTCTGGTTCCATTTGCTATAGCTATTTCTCCAGACAAGCTACTATTCGCCCGGATCTTGGCTGTTGGGTGTTGGTACAGGGTCATTATCTTATCTATCATTACAGACCCAAGCCCCCACTGTATAAGTGTCTCTTTAAGAAAGCTCCATCCCACCCTGTCAAACGCTTTTTCAGCATCTATTGCCAATAAACAGGATGGGATGGAGCCCCTCTGTACAAATTCCATCAATGTAAGCGTTTTCAGGGTATTGTCCCTGGCCTCTCTTCCCTTAACAAATCCTACCTGGTCTAGGTGTATATAATCAGGTATTATAGGGGTAAGTCTATTGGCAATGATTTTTGAATATATTCTAAGATCAAGGTTTGTCAAGGAAATCGGTCTGTAATTCCCGCATAGGGTATGATCCTTATCCGGTTTTGGTACTAGCGTGATATACGCCTGCATACTCTGAGAGCAAAAGGGCACTGCTGTAGATACCGCATTAAAGGCCTGTTTCATCATGGGCATAAGTTCTTTCTTAAAAGTTTTATAAAACCGAGGGGTGAAGCCGTCCGGGCCTGGACTTTTCCCGGGTATTAGCGAGTCAATTACTGTTTGAATTTCTTCCATAGAAAAGTCGCGCTCAAGCTGGCATGATTCCATGGGTGTTAGAGTCGGGATTGCTGTTTCCTTTATATACTGTTGTATTTTTTGTTGGAACAATTCTGGGTTACTATTCATCTTACAGTTAGGTATGTTATATAATTTCGTGTAAAATGCTTGAAACTCTTTTAGAATCCCTTCTGGATCATACCTCACCTCTCCGGCTTCCGTCTTTATCCTGGCAATCGGTAATGTGCTGCATCTATTTTTTAAGGCCCTCGCCAGTAATTTACCTGGCTTATTGCCCTGCTGATAAAATAGGGCCCGGTTTTTATCCCTCACATATAATGTCTTTTCATTTAATAGTGTTTGCAGTTCTGCTTTTAACTCTGTTACTATCATTAATGTTTCACGCGTAAGATTTTGTTTATGTTGGGTTTCCGCGCTCTCTATTGCTTTAAATAATTGAGTTATTCTACAATTTTTCTGTTTTTTCAATCTAGCCCCGTGTTTTATAAATAGACCTCGCAGCACACATTTCAGTGCTTCCCATTGTATAGGCAAGGACGTAGTATCTCCATTATGGTCATTAATGAAGTCCATTATTGCTTTTCTTATTTCTGTTGCACACCCCTCATCATAGAGTAGGTTATCATTAAGACGCCAATTACCCCTATTGTTCTCCCCCATAAGTAGATCTATTTTCAGAAAAACGGGTGCATGATCGGACCATACTGAGTTACCTATCTCTACAGTTAAGATGTTGTTTATCCCTCTCTGGTTTATTAGGAAGAAATCTATACGATGATATGATCCATGAACGTTAGAATAGTATGTATAATTCTTCTCTATTGGGTGCATGATACGCCATATATCCACCAGCTGACATTTAGTCAATAGTTCTTTAAATTTCTTTTTATCTTTACTACCCTGAGCAGTCGTCGGTGTTGTGGTGTCCATCGCACTATCCATAACAAAATTGAAATCCCCCCCGACTATTACTATACCTTCTGCTTTTCCCAGGAGTTGACTTATCAGTTGCAAACCTACTTTAATCTGATTTTGATTAGGTAGATATAGGTTTATGAGGGTGTATTTTTTACCGTATATAATAAGCTTAAGTAGTATTGCTCTACCATCCCTATTACGCCATTCTTCTATGACCTGATAAGGAATTGTTCTATGAATTGCAATAGACACCCCCCTCGACTTAGAGTACCCATAGGAATCATGAAACCATGTGGTGTAGTATTTATTTTGAAGATTAGGAATATGATCCAACTGAAAATGCGTCTCTTGAAAGAAGATGACCCCCACCTTCTGCTTGTGAAGTGAATATAAAACCTGTGATCTTTTCGAGGCCAAATTAAGACCCCTAATATTGTAGGAACAGATATTCATTGCTCTTTACAACTTAGGGGAAAAGGGCAAAGAGATGGGAAAGAGGAAGAGGAGAAAAAAAAAAAAAAAAAACAACCTATACAACCCACACGCACCCTCTATCACACACACCAATTCGTACCCTAGTGACTATAAACAGTCTATCTTACTATTACTGTAAGTTCCCTAAACTAGGGGGAACGGAGCCTGACTTCCAATTACCGCCGCCCAGTCGGTGGCAACACGCTGATTTTTTGAATATATTAACAGAAAAAATAAAACAAAAAACAAAGCTTATATTTCATTACAATACCCAACCCCACGCTGGTATTGGGGTAAGGGGGGGGGAGACATCCTTTCATAGGGGATAGCAACCTCCCCAGATCATATCTACATCTCTCCGCAACAATCTTGAGAGTATACATACAATATTACCATACCTAGTCCGAGGGGGAGGGCAAGAGAAGGGAAAGATGAAGGAAAAAAAAAAAAAAAAGGGGGGGGGGAGGGGGAAAGGAGGAAACGCCCATCCCCGTGCCCTCCCCCTACCATATCTCTATATCATATTAATCCCCGCATATCCCTATACAAAGAATATTGATAGCATACATGCTCATAACCTATAAAAACTATAACCACTACATGACCAGAAATCAGCATCATGTTATGTGATGTTGTGTAATATACTCTGGTCCTGTCAAAAAATAAATAAATAAATAAAAAACCCACCCTCCCCTCCCCCCAACCATCTCCCTGTCACATACATATAAAACCCCATGACCCACCCATCCCCCTATGTGCCTTAGACACCTTAAACAGTGAGTGCTATAGTGTTGTCAATTATTCACATACCAACTACAAAAAAAAAAACAAAAAAAAAAACAAAAAAAAAAAAATTTTTACTGTACAAACTTTGTGCATACCTCTATGTTTACCACTTATATGTGAAAAGAGAGATTAAAAAAAAAAAAAAATATATATATCCCACCAACCCTCCCCCCCTCATTGACACTCCCCTAGTCATACCCCAGTGCAACCCCATAGAAAAAAAATAAATAAATAAATAATTTTTTTATGTCAACGCCTACCCACATCCCACCCTCCACCCTAGTGTTAATGTCAAGTATCAGAAAAATAGATAGTGTTCAAAAATTGGTGCTGGGCACTATATTTATCCCCTAAAAAAAAAAAAAAAAAAAAAGGGGGATACCTCCTCACCCCACCCCATCTATCACCTTATCTCACACCTATAATAACACCATAACCCATCCTCCCCTAATGCACCTATAAACAGTGTTTATTTCAGTGTATGACAATTTGTGTAAAATAATCACCACTTATGTAAAAAGTGTATCAATGCCTACCCAAATCTCCCGCACCATTGCCAAATAGCATAGTTTTCAACTATCAAAAAAAAATAAAAAAAATTTTTTTATAGTGTTCACAATTTGTGCAAAACCCTATGTTTAAAAAAAATAAAAAAATAAAAATTTTTATAGTGTTCACAATTTGTGCAAAACCCTATGTTTAAAAAAAAAAAAAAAAAAAAAAATTTTTATAGTGTTCACAATTTGTGCAAAACCCTATGTTTAAAAAAAAAAAAAAAAAAAAAAGGAGAAACCCCCCCTCCCCCCCATTAGCATATGTTGTTAGAGGCTCTCTACCCCCCACCCCCCCCTCCCGCGACATCTCAGCACGATTATCTAATATCTAAGCATTTTGATATATGAAACAGGCCAGTCCGGTAGTTCTATTGCTGGTAAGTTGAGAATTGACAGAAACTGCGGTAGGTCCTCAAGACCCTTAAAAATTGCAGTATGACCCTCTTTCTGTGCCTGTAGTTGGAATGGGAATTTCCATCTATACTGGAGATTACTCTTCCTTAACTGTTCCACTAGAGGTTTTAACGCCCTTCTACGGTCTAATGTAAATTTAGACAAGTCTTGAAAAAATTGTACTGTGGCACCCTCATATAGAATAGAATTCTTCAGACGTGTAGCATACATAATCCTGTCTTTTATATGAGCATAGTGCATCTTGCATATAACATCTCGTGGCATGCTAGGATCCAATCTTCTTATTCCTGTTGTTCTATGGGCCCGATCGATTATCAAATCCTTTATTTCAATCCCCGGGATTAGTTCTTGGAATATCTTTTGCAGCGTATTTATTAACTCTTTGGCCCCAACATCCTCTTTTAAACCTCTTATTCTAATATTGGATCTCCTGCTTCTATTTTCTTGCTCATCCATATTGTTAATTAGCTGATGTATTTGCTTTCCTTGTTTTTGCATGTTTTCCTTTAACTTCCTTGTTTCTTGCTCAATTTTCAAGACTTTAGTGTCTAGTGCAACTGTTTTTTCTTGTGTGTTTTTAATAGACTCCTTAAGCTCCAGTAACTCCATTTTGTATGAATTCTCCAATCTAAAGACATATTGGTCCATATCTTCCCTAGTTGGCAGGGATTGAATATATTTCCTCATATCCCAGTTCTCTTTTTCCAGTTCTTTTGGATCATTACCCGAACCTGTGGTGTCTAATAATGAGCTACTTCTGGGGTGTTGTGATTGCATTTCTCCTGATGATCTAGATGCCCCCGAAATTTCCGCTATATTAGAAATATCTTGTGGCGTTTGTATGGCTTGTATTGCACGGGGAGATTGTAGCTGTAATTGTTGAAATATCTCCTTAATATCTGCCGTTTGTGTAGTTTGTGTCCCAGTGGGGTTTTTACTTTTACCCTCCTCTTTGTCTTTTTTATTTTTCTGAGGTTGTGGTGTTTTATTTCCCTTTTTGGGCGCCATAAATTACCGATTTTTATCAACCACCTTCCTGTAGTAGTTTCTCCAGCCCTGTCAATATTCTTTGTGTTTAAATCTTCCTTATCTTCTTATTAGGCAGTAACTGGGTTCTCCTCCCTCAAGCCACCCAATCAAATCCACAGGTCAGCTAGTCTATTATTTCAGGCAAGTAACCATATGTTAATAACTGTCTTTGGCATAAAGGGGTTACCAAAATCTTTCCATTTATTATCTTGCAGGTATCTTATATGTCCATACAAATTAGGTCAGTGACATATTCAATTATCTTACCATCTTCGTGCAGTGATAGCTTTGCCTAGGTAAGAATTTCCTCACAGAGTGTAGCACAATATGGGGATCTCTTGGCCTCCTGATCTCTGCCGGCTTGATCCTCAAGACTCTCCCGCACCGCGCGCTCCCGCCAGCGAGCCGTCTCCGCCGAGTCCGCCGTCTGCGTGTGCAGACCCGCCAGGCACCCGTATGGCTGTGCGCCCTCGTGGTTCGGTCTCCAGTCTCTCAGCCGGCACCCCACAGGTAGGGCTTTTCTCTGCTCTTCCCCCGTTAAGCTGTTTGTGCCTATTTTGCTGTGAACCAGGCTGCGGATGTGTGTCAGCTCCCTGCACTTGCCGCTTTACAGCGTCTCCGACCTCTGAAGCATGACAGCGTGTCTGCCCCTCTAGCTTACTGAGCGGCCATCTTGGGTATCAGCTCCTCCCCCACTCCGTCGCGTGCCACTTTTTAGTCACCTTTTTGATTGTGGAATTGGTGCATGTGGCACTGTGCAATCCAATCACCAGGGCTTCCCCCAATGACTTGTAGAATCCCGACTTAGACGGGGGAGAAAGCCTGTTTGAAATGTAATAATTTGTTAGCAGTGAAAAGGAGGGATACACGGAATGTTTTCGTTCTGTCCTCCCTTCATGCAGGTACGACTGTCCAAATTTCTACGGCGACTGGTGTTGTGGAGAAACCCCTCTCTGTCCATGAATACAACCTTAACATGGGAGGGGTGGACCTCAATGACCAGTTGTTGGCGCCGTGCCTAATTGCCTGTAAGGCCAGATGCTGGTATAAAAAAGTGTATCTATTTATATTCCAATTGCCTCTGCTGAATGCTTTTGTGCTATACAACGTTTCAGGACGAACTGGATCCTTCCTAAAATTCCAGGAAGAGATCATCACAGCCCTTCTGTTTCCAGACGGTGCTGTGGCCCACCTTCCCAACGCAAATGCAGTGAGCTGGCTGCATGAGAGGCATTTTCCGTATGTCCTCCCTGGTACCCCTTCCCAAAAAACCCCCAAAGAAGTGTCTGCAGAAAACATGGATATAGACGTGACACCAGCTTTTATTGTCCCTCCTGTTCTGACCAACCTGGTTTCAAACGCTACCACATATTAGTGGAGTATTAGCGTAGGTAGGGTACAGCATTGCACAGTCCTGGGGCACACTTACACAGGGTCTCGGAAAACGAGATGGCCATCACATTTTGAGAGACACTAATCTGGAACGTTTACAGTTACAGTTTACAGTTTATAAAAATGCAAACAAAATACATAAAAAAA
The DNA here is from genome assembly GCA_037952925.1 of Lithobates clamitans. Classification (NCBI taxonomy): domain Eukaryota; kingdom Metazoa; phylum Chordata; class Amphibia; order Anura; family Ranidae; genus Lithobates; species Lithobates clamitans. Next base: position 1,018,650 of record JBBGZY010000100.1, on the reverse strand, counting down.
ACAAAAAAAAATTAAAAAGCCAAAAAGAGTTGCCGTTTTATTTTTGTTCTCTCTCTATTGTTCTCTCTCTTATGTTCGCTCTCTATTGTTCGCTCTATTGTTCTCTCTCTATTGTTACTGTATTTTAGAGCTGTAATGTTTTTTTTTACCGTGTTTTATTGTATTTGCTTTACAGGTATGTTATGTCTTCCCGTTGTACTGTAATGTTAAACTTTGTTTATTGTTAACCATCATTTGCTTAGCAGGTATACCATTCAGCTGCAGCACGGATGTCATGTACCTGGTCGTTGAGCCCGATATGGAGAGGGAGGCCTCTCTTACGTCCCTGACTCGCGGCCCCTGGTAGAGTAGACAGGAAGCACAGGAGTACAGGACAGCACGAGTGCCTGGCAGCTGGATGGCTGGTCTGGAGCACCGGATGATGCTGAGACAACTGAAACAGCAGGCGGGATGCAGCAGACAGGAGCTGAAGCAGGCAAAGCAGGGAGACACTCACAGGATGCAGGAAGATGGTTCCAGGGATTGAGACACAGGAAGGTCAGGCAGGCCAGGTCATACACAAGCGGGCGGTACTGGAGCAGATACAGGAGGCTGAAGGAGAGCCACAGAACAAGCCAGGTTGGTAACAGACTGGTGCAGATAAGCCAGAGGATCAGACAGGAGCAAGGTTGTGGACAGGCCGTGATCAGGTGCAGACGGATGGCAAAGAGTAGTGACATAGCAAGCTGGATTTCACAGGAACAGATCAGAACACACGGGTATCTCTCAGGTAACGCTGTAGATCAGACAGCAGGATTTCCATGTCACAGTGAAGTGTAAATAGTGCGCCTGGCGCTGGTACTCGCGCACTCCCGTGTGTGCGCGCATGGTCGTGCACCCTTGCATGGGCGTGCTTGCGCTGATGCGCGTACGCACAGGCACCCGCACGCGTGCACCCAGTTGTGTGGAACTGCTAGTCCCAGTAAGCCTTTCCTGACAACGAGTTTATTTGTTCTGACAGCAGCAGTGTTTTCTCCCACGATGCGTAAAGCCGCGACTCCAGTGCTGTAGGAGGTGATTTCACCACCACAGTTAAAAAAAAGATCATATATGCCAAAGCATGGGGGCAGGGGTGGAGGGGCGATTTGCTTCTAACATTAGGAGCGGATTGTCCCCATGCTTTGGCATATATTTTTTTAGGCACAGATTGCAAAAAAAAAGTTGTTTTATTAAGTTAATGTTTTATTGTTACCATTTTTAGTTACACCATTCAGCTGCGGCACTGATTTTTTTATCTTAACAGCAACAGCGTTTGCTTTCATGATACATAAATAAGCAATTCCAGCGCTGTAGGAGGTGATTTCCCCACCACAGTTTAAAAAAATGGTACATGTATGTCCATCATTAGAAGTGGGTAGATGAAGGGCGGTATCTAATGGTGGGCATACCCACTGACCAATCTGTTTTTTTCGTTCAGCTCACAGGCTGCATGAAAAAAAGAACATTACAATATATGCCCAACAAGGACCAGCAACATACTGGTATGTTGCTGAAATTTAAATGGTTATACCAGAATGATGCCTGTAGGTTTAGGTATCATCTTGGTATCATTCTTTTCAGCCAGCGGTTGGCTTTCATGTAAAAGCAATCCTAGTGGCTAATTAGCCTATAGACTGCTTTTACAAGCAGTGGGAGGGAATGTCCCCCCCTGCCATCCTTAATAGCTTTCTCTGGCTCTTCTGTCCCACCAGGGAACCCGAGAATGCAGCCGGTGGTTCCCCCAGCTGACCATAGAGCTGATCGGAGACCAGAATGGCTCCAATTATCTCTATGGCCTAAGAAACCGGAAGCTACGAGCATTTCACGACTTTTGCCAGATATAAACAGCGCCACTGGGAAATCGGAAAAGCATTTTATCACACCGATCTTGGTGTGGTCAGATGCTTTGAGGACAGAGGAAAGTACTAGGGTCTAATAGACCCCAATTGTTTCAATTTTGTTATCCAATAAATTGATAACAAAATAAAAAAAATGAAAGGAACAGTTTAAAAATAAAATAAAAAAGCAAAATAAATAATAAAAAAAAAAGGAACCCTGTCCCCCTGTGCTTACACACAAAAGCGAATGCAATCGTCGGTCTCGTGTCGTATGTAAACAGCAATTTCACCATGCATGTGAGGTATCACTGCGAACGTCAGATCGAGGGCAGTAATTTTAGCAGTAGACCTCCTCTGTAAATCTAAAGTGGCGACCTGTAAAGGCTTTTAAAAGCTTTTAAAAATGTATGTAGTTTGTCGCCACTGCATGTTTGTGCGCAATTTTAAAGCATGTCGTGTTTGGTATCCATGTACTCAGCATGAGATCATCTTTTTTATTCCATCAAACATTTGGGCAATATAGTGTGTTTTAGTGCATTAAAATTTAAAAAAGTGTTTTTTTCCAAAAAAATTGCGTTCGAAAAATCGCTGCGCAAATACTGTGTAAAAAAAAAAATGCAACACCCACCATTTTAATCTGTAGGGCCCTTGCTTTAACAAATATATAATGTTTGGGGGTTAAAAGTAATTTTATAGCAAAAAAAAAATATTTTTTTTCATGTAAAAGAAAAGTGTCAGAAAGGGCTCTGTCTTCAAGTGGTTAGAAGAGTGAGTGATGTGTGACATAAGCTTCTAATGTTGTGCATAAAATGCCAGGACAGTTCAAACCCCCCCCCCCAATGACCCCTTTTTGGAAAGTAGACACCCCAAGCTATTTGCTGATAGGCATGTTGAGTCCATGGCATATTTTATATTTTGCCACAAGTTACAAACTTTTTTTTTTTTTTTGCAAAAAGTTGTTACTAAATTATATATTGTTCAAACATGCCATTGGCATATGTGGAATTTCACCCCAAAATACATTCTGCTGCTTCTCCTGAGTACAGGGTTACCACATGTGTGAGACTTTTTAGGAGCCTAGCCGTGTACAGGACCCCGTAAAAAAACACCGCCTTCAGGCTTTCTAAGGGCGTAAAATGGTGATTTCACTTCCTCACTATCTATCACAGTTTCTGAGGTCATGAAATGTCAAGATAGCACAAAACCCCCACAAATTACCCCATTTTGGAAAGTAGTCACTTCAAGCTATTTGCTAAGAGGCATGTTGAGTCCATGGCATATTTTATATTTTGCCACAAGTTACAAACTTTTTTTTTTTTTTTACACCAAGTTGTCACTAAATGATATATTGTTCAAACCTGGCATGGTTATATGTGGAATTACACCCCAAAATACATTCTGCTGCTTCTCTTGAGTATGGGGATACCACATGTATGAGACTTTTTAGGAGCCTAGCCGTGTACAGGACCCCAAAAACCAAGCACCGCCTTCAGGCTTTCTAAAGGCGTAAATTGTGATTTTACTCCTCACTACCTATCACAGTTACGGAGACAAAATAAGATAGAACAAAACACAAAACAGCACAAAAATTACCCAATTTTGTAAAGGAGACACCCCAATGTATTTGTTAAGAGGCATTGTGAGTATTTTGCAGCTCTCATTTGTTTTTGAAAATGAAGAAACAAAATGCAAATGTATTTTTTTTTTTTCAAATTTCAAAACTTTGTGACAAAAAGCGAGATCTGGAAAATACTCAACATGGCTCTCAGCAAATAGCTTGGGGTGTCTACTTTCCAAAATGGGGTCATTTGGGGGAGAGGGGTTGTGCTATTTGGGCATTTCATGACCTCCGAAACTGTGGCAGTGAGGAGTGAAATCAAAAATTTACGCCTTTAGAAAGCCTGAAGGCGGTGATTGGTTTACGCGGTTAGACTTCCAAAAAGTCCCACACATGTGGTATCCCCATACTCAGAAGAAGCAGCAGAATGTATTTTGGGATGTAATTCCACATACAACCATGCCATGTTTGAACAATATATCATTTAGTGACAACTTGGTGTAAAAAAAAAGGGAATTTTCCTGAAACTTGTGGGAAAATATGAAATATTCCATGGACACAACATGTTTGAACAATATATAATTTAATGACAACTTTGTGTAAAAAAAAAAAAATTAAATTGTAACATTCCCAACATTTGTGGCAAAATATAAAATATTCCATGGACTCAACATGCCTCTCAGTAAATAGCTTGAAGTGTCTTCTTTCCAAAATGGGGTCATTTGGGGGGAGGTTTGTGCTATCTTGACATTTCATGGCCTCCGAAACTGTGATAGGTAGTGAGGAAGGGAAATCATCATTTTACACCCTTAGAAAACCTGAAGTCAGTGATTGGTTTTCGGGGTCCTGTACGCAGCTAGGCTCCCAAAAAGTCTTACACATGTGGTATCTCCATACTAAGGAGAAGCAGCAGAGTGTATTTTGGGGTGTAATTCCACATATAACCATGGCATGTGTGAGCAATAAATGGATTTTTAAAACAGCTTACCTGTAAAATCCTTCTCTCAGAGTACATCACGGGACACAGAGCACCATAATAATGACTATCTGGGTTATATGCTACCTTTAGGTGATTGGACACTGGCAACCAATAGTAAGAAGGTTCCTCCCATATAACCCCTCCCATACAGGAAGTACCTTTAGTTTTGTAGCAAGCAATGAAGATCCAAGAAAAGAAGGGAGGGACCTCTGTGTCCCGTGATGTACTCCAAGAAAAGGATTTTACAGGTAAGCTGTTTTAAAAATCCATTTTTCTTTATCGTACATCACGGAACACAGAGCACCATAACAAAGACTATCTGGGATGTCCTAAAGCAATGCATTTGAGGGGAGGGCAAAGTATTCTTAAATCCCCTTCAGGCCCAGGACTTATAAAGCTGCTCGCAGCACGCTGTGGCCAAAAATAGTCTCCTTTTGAGATCTAACGTCCAGCTGGTAAAACCTGGTCAATGTATGAACTGAAGACCACGCGGCCACTTTGCAAACCTGAGCCATAGACACCTGTTGGCGCACTGCCCACAATGTACTTACTCCTCTAGTAGAGTGAGCTTTGAGATATCGAGGTGGAACCCTGCTTTTCAACTTATAAGCCTGGCTAATGAGTTGGCGAATCCACCTAGAGATAGTAGAACTAGTTGCTGCCTGTCCCCACTTAGGACCCTCTGGCAGAACAAAAAGGGAATCAGTTTTCCGAAAGGGAGATGACATGTTTAAGTAAACCTTGACTGCTCTCACCACATCCAGTGAGTGAAGTGACTTTTCCTCTTTAGTCTAATTTTCTAATCCGGTCGGATTTTCCGATGGAAAATGTGTGATAGGACCTTGTCGGAAATTCCGACCGTGTGTAGGCTCCATCACACATTTTCCATCAGATTTTCCGACACACAAAGTTTGAGAGCAGGCTATAAAATTTTCCGACAACAAAATCCATTGTCGGAATTTCCGATCATGTGTACACAAATCTGACGCACAAAGTGCCACGCATGCTCAGAATAAATAAGGAGATGAAAGCTATTGGCTACTGCCCCGTTTATAGTCCCGACGTACGTGTTTTACGTCACCTCGTTCAGAATGATCGGATTTTCCGACAACTTTGTGTGACCGTGTGTATGCAAGACAAGTTTGAGCCAACATCCGTCGGAAAAAATCCTAGGATTTTATTGTCGGAATGTCCGATCAATGTCCGACCGTGTGTACGGGGCATTAAAATTGGGAAAAAAGAAAGGCAAAATGATATCCTGATTCAAATGAAAATTGGAAACCACCATAGGTAAAAAATCTGGACGGGGCACATCACCACCTTGTCCTAATATAAAAATAGAAAAGGTTTTTTACATGAAAGGGCGGCCAATTCAGACACCTTTCTAGCCGAAGTTATTGCTACCAGAAAAAACTATTTCCTTGTCAATATAATTAAAGGAATATGCATAATCGGTTCAACGGGTTGAACCTGTAGGGCTGATAGCACCAAGTTCAAGTCCCAGGGACATAAGGGAGGCTTAACCGTCGGTTTTAAGTGCAGTACCCCCTTGACGAAGGTTTGCACTAAAGAATGAGATGCAATTGGCCTCTGGAAAAAAACTGATAAGGCCAAAATTTGCCCTTTAATGGTTCCCAAAGATAAGTTTAGATCAATTCCTGATTGAAGAAAGGCAAGGATCCTTTCAATCGCATACTTGCGAGGATGCCATCCTTTCTTCTCGCACCAGGAAATGTACGATTTCCAGACCATATTGTAAATACTTCTAGAAACTGGCTTTCTAGCATTTATCAGAGTAGATAAGACTGAATCTCTGATACCACTGTCCTTCAGCACCCTGGTCTCAATAGCCACGCCATCAAATTCAGCGACCGTAAAGAAGGATGGTATATGGGACCTTGAGATAACAGATCTGGATGGTATGGGAGACACAGCGGGTCCTCCACCGCCATCCTCACAATCTCTGAGTACCAGGACCTCCTAGGGGACCCAGGGCCACCAGGATCACTGCAATCTGCTCCTCCTGTATCCTGCGCAACAGGTGCGGTAGCATCTGGATCGGAGGAAAAGCATAAATCAGAGAATACCGGTCCCAGAGAACCACCAATGCATCTGTTCTGACAGCGAGGGGATCCCTGGTCCTGGATACAAACCTGTCTAACTTGGCATTGAATCTGGATGCCAGCAGATCCAGGCATCCTCCAGCGCTGGCAGATCTGAAGGAAAACTTCGGGGTGAAGAGACCATTCCCCCGGTAGTAGCTGTTGGCGACTTAGGTAGTCTGCCCCCCAATTGTCCACCCCTGGAATAAAGACTGCCGACAGAAACGGCACATGTCTCTCTGCCCAAGTTAATATGTGATTTACTTCTTTTTGGGCCACCCAGCTCCGGGTGCCCCCTTGGTGGTTGATGCATGCCACCACCGTGGAGTTGTCGGACTGGATTCGGACAGGAAACCCCCGCAGTCTGGATGTCCAAAATAGGAGAGCCAGGCGAGCTGCCCGATTTTCCAGCAGATTGATGGGCAAGGTCTTCTCTACCTGAGACCATAAACCCTGGGCGGAAGCCTCTTCCAGGACTGCTCCCCAGCCTAGACGACTAGCGTCCGTAGTTACTACTTTCCAGGATACTCGTGGAAAGGATTTTCCACCGTTCAAGTTGCTGGTCTTTGCCCACCAAGAGAGTTCCCTTTTTACCTAAAGTGATAGAGACTTGGGATGATTCAAAGTTTGAACCGACTTGTCCCAAGCTCCCAGGATAACTCTCTGGAACATCCTGGAGTGAAACTGCACATAGGGAACTGCGCTGAAGGATGACACCATCTTGCCCAACAGCCTCGTGCACAGACGAATCAAAGGACCTTCTACCCCCTTGACCTTCTGAAAAAGCTCCACTATAGAGTTGACCTTTAAGGGAGGTAGAATTAGCCTTTCTAGGGTTGTGTCCAAGGTCAGACCCAGATATGTTAAGACCTGAGCTGAATGAAGGGCCGACTTGTCCATATTTAGAATCCAGCCTAGGAAACTTAGGAAACGGACCGTAGTCGTAATGTTTTCTACCAAGGTAGAGTAAGCTTGGTCCCTTAACAGAAGATCATCCAGATATCCTACCGCGAGATCTTCCGGGACCTTAGGAATGCCAACACTGGGGCCAGAACCTTTGTGAATACCCGAAGGGCCGTGGCTAGACCGAATGGATGTGCCACAAATTGGAAATGATACCCTTCTACTGCAAATCGCAGGAATCTTTGATGCGGACCAAAAATCGGTATATGAAGGTATTCGTCTTTGATGTCCAAGGACGCCAAAAATCTCCTTTTCTCAAGGATGCACTTACTGAACGAACCGATTCCATCCGGAAGGTTCGGATGTTAAGAAAGGAATTGAGGGATTTGAGGTCCAAGATGGGCCTTACCTCTCCGTTCGGCTTCGGTACTGTAAATAGGTTCGAGTAGAACCCCTTGAATCTTTCTTTTCGTGGAAACTCGATAAATACCTTCTGCCTTTCCAGCTGTTCTAAAGTGAGGAATAGGCCCCTCTTTTTCCCCGTGTCTGAAGGGACTCTGGATACCAAATATCGAGTTGGGAGAAAATCCCAAAACTCTATTTTGTAACCCTGAGATATGGTGGAAATAACCCACCTGTCCTGAACCAATTTTCCCCAAGCATCTGAGAACCACCGCAGTCTGCCCCCCACCCGCAAGAGTGGGGGCGCCCCTTCACAAGGAAGACTTGGCAGTGGCTTTGGCTGGTTTCTGGGTCCAGGGTCTTTTTTGACCTTGAGGCTTCTTAAAGGTAGGTGGCTGAGGCCGTTCGATACCTTTTAAGAGAAGAGGCACTTGGCCCAGGAGTGTTGGGAATCTTAAAGGAAGGCTGCTTACTCCTTCTTTTAACCGGAAGTAAGGAACTTTTCCCTCCTGAGATTTTTTGGATATATTTATCCAAATCTTCCCCAAATAGACGCTCACCATGAAAAGGAAAAGCCGCGAGTAGCCTCTTGCATGGCGTCTCGGCTGACCAATTCTTCATCCACAATACTCTGCGCATATGGATTGAGAGTAGCGCAAAATGAGACATCTGCTGGATCGAGTCCTTTAATGCGTCTACCGCAAAACATAAAGCGCGAGGAAGTTCTGACAGTTCGTCAGAAACTTCCTCTTGAACAGGTTGGTTCTTGACCAATTTTTTTTTTTAAACGGTCCTTCAATGCCTGACAAATGCCGATAGCTGCAACTGCCGGTTGTACTGCTGACCCAGCTACCGCAAAGAAAGCTTTTAGTAAGGATTCCAGTTTTTTATCTGCCGGATCCTTAAATCCCTGGGCTTTATCCACTGGGCAGGTCAGACTTTTATTCACTGAAGAAATGGCAGCATCAACCAAAGGTGTATCCCACTTCTTCCTGAATTTTTCCTCCATAGGATATAAAAAAGAAAACCTGTTTGGAGGCAAGTATGTCTTGTCCGGGTGGTCCCAGTCAGCGTAAATTACCTGTTGCACTAAAGGATGCAAAGGAAATGCCTGGGAATCTGGTTGAGGACGCAAGGATCCTAATGTAGAACAGGAGGGTCCTGGTCCCTGTACCGGAGGTCATTTAAATCGAGCTCTCACCATCTCAGCCAAGGACTGGATAAACAATTTCTGGGATTGAGAGGCCGAAATTGGTTCTTCAGAACCTGAATCCCCAGCCGAGGACTTTTCAGCCTCTCCCTCCTCCTTGTCTTTAATGGCCTCCTCCTCCAAATCCTCTGCCCATTCTGGATCCAAATCACAGGGACCCATGCCAAAAGAATCCTGGTGCTCAAGTGATTTACCCCTGAGACCACGTTTAGGGGAGGGAGATCTATGATGTTTCTTCCCTCCCTGTGTTACTGTAGCAACCATACCCACTATTTTGCCTTCAAGGCCAGCTAGGGCTGATGCTAAATCATCCTTAGTAACATAGTCTGATGCAGGGATATTGGTAGTGGCCACCACGCCTGACAACTGCAATGGCTCAGCCAGGCCAAATGCCACAGGTCTTTCAGGGGAGACTGATGCTGCAGTAACTTGAGGTTGATCTCCTGTTTTTGAAGGAGTCCCTTTAACCCCTAAACTTGTCATGTTTCCCATACCTCGTTTCCTGGAAGACATTGCTTACAAGTTTTGAGGAGAAAAAAAGGCACTCCCTCTGAGTTATATGGCTGGATCCAGCGTACAGCCGCTACCGCAGCCTTTACCAGCCTTCAACCTGTTGCAAATGTCCAAACTTATGCCCAGACCTCTGTGTCCCACCGCACACTAGGCTTCTGTGAGCCTAACTGACAAGCAGCATTGAACATGCAGGTGCATGACCTACCTCTATACTCGCACGCCACCCCGTGACGCACGCTTGCCCCTGCTCTACTGCGCACGCGCACCCCGTGCGGCGCACACACAGGCATGCCACGACGCACGGGGTGACTGTCACCCCCGCACGCGGACGAGCACTGTGCAAGCACACGGCGTGTGCTCACGATGCACGCACATGCCCCTGCGCACGCGCGCGGCACACGCTGCTACATGCGGGAGACACCCGCATAAGCTGCATCTGTCAGCTTCTCTGTAACCTCTGCTACAACAGCTTGCAGTGAGACACAAGGCATACACTAAGACATTTCATGTTTAGCAACAACAGTAGTATTGTTAGGCCTCCCAGAGGGAGTACTCACCAGTCCTCACTGCAGGGCCTGGTACAGGCCCAATCTTCCCCCATCACGGCGGGTAGTGCCACAGAGGACCTTCAAGGACCGGGTCCCTTTTTGTACGGGGTCCACACCCCTGGACCTGTAAAGCACCCTTTTGGTTCCCTTGGGCAAGTAAAGACCAGTGTACCATCCACTTTAGCTTTCTTTATGCCATCCGAATGGATCCGATATAACATCCTCACTGGGACATTTATTGAAGAAAATTTGAAGAGCTTCCACAGCCGTGACCATCACCTTCAAGACACTGGCAAAAAAATAAAGGTACTACCTGTATGGGAGGGGTTATATGGGAGGAACCTTCTTACTATTGGTTGCCAGTGTCCAATCACCTAAAGGTAGCATATAACCCATAGTTACATAGTTACATATAGTTACATAGTAGGTGAGGTTGAAAAAAGACACAAGTCCATCAAGTCCAACCTATGTGTGTGATTATGTGTCAGTATTACATTATATTTCCCTGTATGTTGCGGTCATTCAGGTGATTTTCTAATAGTTTCTTGAAGCTATCAATGCTCCCCGCTGGGACCACCGCCTGTAGAAAGGAATTCCACATCCTTGCCGCTCTTACAGTAAAGAACTCTCTACGTAGTTTAAGGTTAAACCTCTTTTCTTCTAATTGTAATGAGTGGCCACCAGTCTTATTAAACTCTCTTCTGCGAAAAAGTTTTATCCCTATTGTGGGGTCACCAGTACAGTATTTGTAAATTCAAATCATATCCACTCTCAAGCGTCTCTTCTCCATAGAGAATAAGTCCAGTGCTTGCAACCTTTCCTCATAACTAAGATCCTCCAGACCCTTTATTAACTTTGTTGCCCTTCTTTGTACTAGCTCCATTTCCAGTACATCCTTCCTGAGGACTGGTGCCCAGAACTGGACAGGTGCGGCCAGACCAGAGCCTTGTAGAGTGGGGGAATTATCGTTTTATCTCTTGCGTTGATCCCCTTTTACTGCATGCCAATATTCTGTTTGCTTTAGCAGCAGCTTGGCATTGCATGCCATTGCTGAGCCTATCATCTACTAGGACCCCCAGGTCCTTTTCCATCCTAGATTCCCCCAGAGGTTCTCCCCCCAGTGTATAGATTGCATTCATATTTTTGCCACCCAAATGCATTATTTTACATTTTTCTACATTGAACCTCATTTGCCATGTAGTCGCCCACCCCATTATTTTGTTCAGGTCTTTTTGCAAGGTTTCCACATCCTGCGGATAAGTTATTGCCCTGCTTAGCTTAGTATTGTCTGCAAATACAGAGATTGAACTGTTTATCCCATCCTCCAGGTCGTTTATAAACAAATTAAATAGAATTGGTCCCAGCACAGAACCCTGGGGAACCCCACTACCCACCCCTGACCATTCTGAGTACTCCCCATTTATCACCACCCTCTGAACTCACCCTTGTAGCCAGTTTTCAATCCATGTACTCACCCTATGGTCCATGCCAACAGACCTTATTTTGTACAGTAAACGTTTATGGGGAACTGTGTCAAATGCTTTTGCAAAATCCAGATACACCACGTCTACGGGCCTTCCTTTATCTAGATGGCAACTCACCTCCTCATAGAAGGTTAACAGATTGGTTTGGCAAGAACGATTCTTCATGAATCCATGCTGATTACTGCTAATGATATCGTTCTTATTACTAAAATCTTGTATTTAGTCCCTTATCATCCCCTCCAAGAGTTTACATACTATTGATGTTAGGCTAACTGGTCTGTAAATCCCAGGGATGTATTTTGGGCCCTTTTTAAATATTGGTGCTACATTGGCTTTTCTCCAATCAGCTGGTACCATTCCAGTCAATAGACTGTCTGTAAAAATTATGAACAACGGTCTGGCAATCACTTGACTGAGTTCCCTAAGTACCCTCGGATGCAAGCCATCTGGTCCCGGTGATTTATTAATGTTAAGTTTCTCAAGTCTAATTTTAATTCTGTCCTCTGTTAACCATGGAGGTGCTTCCTGTGTTGTGTCATGAGGATAAACACTGCAGTTTTGGTTACTGAAGCCCCCTGATTCACTCGTGAAGACTGAGAAGAATAAATTCAATACCTTCGCCATCTCCCCATCCTTTGTAATCAGATGTCCTTCCTCATTCTTTATGGGGCCAATATGGTCTGTCCTCCCTTTTTTACTGTTTACATACTTAAAGAATTTCTTGGGGTTTATTTTGCTCTCCTCCGCTATGTGTCTTTCATGTTCTATCTTAGCCGTCCTAATTGCACCCTTACATTTCTTGTTGCATTCTTTATAAAGTCTGAATACTGAGGATGATCCCTCAACCTTGTATTTTTTGAAGGCCTTCTTCTTTGCTTTTATATGCATTTTTACATTGGAGTTAAGCCATCCAGTATTTTTGTTCGCTCTTTTAAATTTATTACCCAATGGGATACATTGGCTAATGCCCTTATTTAATATGCTCTTAAAGCAAACCCATCTCTCCTCCGTATTCTTTGTTCCTAATATTTTATCCCAATTTATGCCTTTTAGCAAGGTTTGTAGTTTAGGGAAGTTGGCCCTTTTGAAATTCAGTGTCTTTGTGTTCCCTTCATGTTTCCTATTTGTGTGATTTATACTGAAACTAATTGACCTGTGATCGCTGTTACCTAAATTGCCCCGTATTTCCACATCCGTGATCAGGTCTGTATTGTTGGTAATCAGTAGATTCAGTAATGTTTTATTTCTAGTTGGTGCGTCTACCATCTGGCTAGAAGGGAAGAGAAGGGGACCACCCTATAAATACCTGCCTTTTTTTTATATAAATCACAAAATCACAATTTCTCACCCAATGCCTCTCCTCAGATATAGAGGCCGTATCCGTAACCCAAAACAAGCATACTAATAAGGGAGAGGACCAAGAGGAAGCACAGGGGAGTGATCTCCCTCGGTCCAAAAAGTGGTTACTATGGATATGGTGGGCAATAAAGGGGGGATGATGTATGTAAAAATGTAAAAGTTTATTTGAAAGATCTAAAATATACAAACATAATACCATTGACAATAAGACACATGTATGGAGTTGATCCACCAGACACAAATTAATGGGCCCGTCCAGTGCAAGCAGCACAGGGTACGCCCATTAACCAGCAACACAAAAACATCAAACACTAACACACATTTAGACACATAGAAAAAACCATAAGTGCAGGCGCCTATGATCCCACAGATGCATAAGGTCCCTGTGGCCAATCGCCAAATCAAGGGATTAAATAATATATTGAGAAAATAACAAAAGAACCTTATGCATGCGTGGTCCCCCGGGGATATGGGGAAAGTGGAGTGGATATAAACAAGTTGTTGTCTAACTCAAAGAAACTCGCTGATTAACATCCAATATAGCTATTACAGCTTGATGAATGGGTCAGGGGGGCTTTTAAATGTATATAGCATGCACATGCATGAATCATGAATTTTACCAAAGTCCATTCCTGTAGTTTGTAAGATGGATATATAAAGCAGAGAGTCTCTGTAGAGTATGGGGACTATGAAAACCGCACAGTATGATATATACTATTAGTGCCAGGAGCAAATCACATGATAACTCAGAATGCCCGAATATCTCCCGGGACTGTTGGTGTATAGAAGGTATATTAGAAACCTATGCAAAGCTGAATGTCACTGTGTTGTAATCTGCTGTCCACATTTGTCAGGGCCATGCCACTTCAATTGTCAAGGATTTTAGATAACAACTGCATTTAGGAGCTGAAGGGGTTACATTACCACCTCTCTGTCGTGCGAGAATCAAAGCTGTATCTCATATCTTGCGGTTGCTCCACTGCTCCGTGACTTCCTTATCTGTGTTGTCAGTGCCGGCCGTGACATGCTGCATCCTCCAATTACTCAGTAAGTGGTAATCCTCTCATTCGTTCATGCAGACTGCAGCTGAGCTTGTGCGGTAGATTAATTCCCCATATGTATGGCGGTTAAAAGTTTCAAACTTCCACTGAGAAAAATCCCCGTCTCCAAATCACTGCGGGAGATGGCTGTGTCGGCATCCGCACATCTTGACCATCTTGACCACGCATGCATAAGGTTCTTTTGTTATTTTCTCAAAATATTATTTAATCCCTTGATTTGGCGATTGGCCACAGGGACCTTATGCATCTGTGGGATCATAGGCGCCTGCACTTATGGTTTTTTCTATGTGTCTAAATGTGTGTTAGTGTTTGATGTTTTGTGTTGCTGGTTAATGGGCGTACCCTGTGCTGCTTGCACTGGACGGGCCCATTAATTTGTGTCTGGTGGATCAACTCCATACATGTGTCTTATTGTCAATGGTATTATGTTTGTATATTTTAGATCTTTCAAATAAACTTTTACATTTTTACATACATCATCCCCCCTTTATTGCCCACCATATCCATAGTAACCACTTTTTGGACCGAGGGAGATCACTCCCTTGTGCTTCCCCTTGGTCCTCTCCCTTATTAGTATGCGTCTACCATCTGACCCATAAAATTGTCCTGCAAGACATTAAGGAACTGGCGAGCCTTAAATGAATGCGCGGTTCCCTCCGCCCAGTCTATGTCTGGATAATTAAAATCCCCTATTATGATAACGCTTCCCATCCTTGCTGCTGATCCAATTTGTGATAGGAGATCCGTCTCCACTTCCTCCCTCAGGTTAGGGGGCCTATAGCATACTCCCAGTATTATTTTCCCCTTGGCTTCATCCCTTTGGAGCTCTACCCATAAGGATTCCACCTCCTCTCTAGCTCCCTCAGTGATGTCATCTCTCACATTCGCTTGTACATTATTCTTGATATATAGGCAACCCAGATAGTCATTATTATGGTGCTCTGTGTCCCGTGATGTACGATAAAGAAATATTATTTAGTGACAACTTTGTGTATTTTTTTCTTATTTTTTTTGTCATTGTTCAATCACTTGTGACAAAAAAATAAAATATTCAATGAGCTCAACATGCCTCTCAGCAATTTCCTTGGGTGTCTACTTTCCAAAATGAGGTCATTTGGGGGGGGGGGGGGTTTGTACTGCCCTGCCATTTTAGCGCCTCAAGAAATGAGATAGGCAGTCATAAACTAAAAGCTGCATAATTCCTGGAAAATGTACCCTAGTTTGTAGACGCTATAACTTTTGCGCAAACCAATTAATATATACGCTTATTGACTTTTTTTACCAAAGGCATGTGGCTGAATACATTTTGGCCTAACAGTATGACTAAAATTGAGTTTATTGGATTTTTTTTATAGCAACAAGTAGAAAATATAATTTTCTTCTGAAATTTTTGGTCTTTTCCGTTTATATCGCAAAAAATAAAAATTGCAGAGGCAATCAAATACCATCAAAAGAAAGCTCTACTTGTGGGGAAAAAAAGGACACAAATTTCGTTTGGGTACAGCATTGCATGACCGCGTAATTACCAGTTAAAGCAGCGCAGTGCCAAATTGTAAAAAGTGCTCTATTCATTGAGCAGCCAAATCTTCCGGGGCTGAAGTGGTTAAAGATGGGCAAACGCCCTCTCACCCATCCTGCGACCAAAGGATCAAGTGACCAGTTCCCCAAAAGGCTCGACTGGCCACCTTGTAACCGGATCAGCCCACACCCTCAGGAACACCTGGAGATATAGCCAGGATCCCTCTCAGGCTGTATGCCCATCGCCGTCCAACTTCTGGAACCGTGGCAGGATCAGCACACCGACCTCTGGAGCTGTGGCAGGATCAACACACCGACCTCTGGAGCTGTGGCAGAATGGATCCCCTCAGTGGGTAACAGCAGCCCCTCAGATCACGTCTGTGTCTCTCTCCCTCCCTCATTGACTGACTTTTACCTTAGGACACAAAACGTCCTGTTAGCAAAGCCTTCTGGGATTTGTATTTCTCCCTGTATACCAGTCTATGAGGCCATTTTGTATGGGAAGTGCATGTCCCAGAATCCATTGCGGCTATCCCTGCAGTTCAGTGCAGTCTCTCCCATTGGCTCTTTTCTTCTTCCGGCCAATAGCCAATAGCACAGCTTTGTGTGTGTCAGCTCACATTACATTACTCAATCAGTGAAAACAGGAAGAAGGTGGGGGGGGGGGTGAAAAAGCCCATGCAGACATGACAGCCAGCTCTCTCCCCTCCTTCAGGCTGCAAAGCCTGTGCACATGCAGTCATCTGCTTTAATGCACATGCAGTCCATCTGTGTTAATGTAAGTCTTTGGCTGCAATACACACTACATAGGGTTTGTAGTTAAGTCATGTATTTCTCTTTGTCATGCTCTTCTCCTTGCAAAAATGTTTTTAGAATTTATGGTAATGCTTTTATCCTTGAGATAGTAAAAAAAAAGTATATTATATGCTTTTTATGACTATGTGAGACGGATATAGTAACATAGTTAGTCTGGTTAAAAAAAGACACAAGTTCACCCAGTTCAACCAACAGGGAAAAACAAAACAAAGCAAAACACACATACATTGAAAACCTCCATATACACAATCCTATACACACAGTTGATTTGCTTCAGTGGGGGAAAAAAAATCCTTCCTGTTCACCCAAGAGGAGATTCCCTGGATCAAATTTACCTACAAAATATTAGTATTCAGTTATACTTTACAAGTGGCATTGATTTTAAATGAGTGTTAATTTTTCCAGGGCTGGTTGGCCTAGCAAATGCAGCCTGAGAGCTGACCAATTGATGTCTAAAAAAGTCTCAAAGCACCACAAAATTTAATTGCAGGAACTGCAAGTAACTCCAGCAACAGATAGTGCCGAAGTGCATGCATTTCTAATCAGAAAGAGATTTTACCAATTTAACTTGCATGGGAGGTGTTCAAGGAAAAAGTCTGTCCAGATAGAAGATATCTGCAAAGACCAGGCCTTTTGGAGCAATGGAATGTAGACTAATATATCAATAATAGAGACAGAATTGCTTGGCTACAGTAACTGTAGACAAACTGAAGACAGCATTTCAAGAAACAAACCTTACACCAACTGTAAAGCATGGTGGTGGAGGTTTTGGGTTGCTTTGCTGTTTCAGGGCCTGGGCAGCTTATTGAGTTAACTATGAAATCTGTATCATCTCAAAGCGTGCTTAATAAGAAAGTGTGGCCAAGCCATCTATCTGAAAGCTGAACCAGATATAGATTGTCCAACACTATAATGATCTGAAGTATACTAGCATCAAGGAATGGCTGAAAAAGAAGAAATGGACTGGCCTAGAGAAAGCCCTAATTTTAATCTCATTAAAATGTTATGGAGGATTTGAAATGAGTCCATGCAAGGAAATCCACAAATGTCTTAAAACCATAGAAATTTTACCAATGATCAAAATGTTCTCCAATGTTGCTGTGAGAGACTGGTGCACAGTTCTACAACATTCCTGCTAAAGGGGCTAGCACTAGCTAGCTTCTAAGGCCAAGGGTATGCTTACTATTTCCACAGTACAACATAAAATTTATTTATATTTTTTTCTTGAATATATGATTGAAAAGGTGCATGTCTTTGTGTCCTATTCAAGTACATACTGTATATTACTCTTATCTCTAGTGACTGTTTAAATTATCAAACGTGTTCCTGTTTAAATATGTTAAAGTCTACAATTTCTATTGGGTGTACTTACTTTTTTACATGACTGTAAATATGTGGCTCTTTAAATGCAACCTGTATTCTGCTAAAGAATAATTGCAGTAAAGAATGTGTGTTTGAACTTTAGATTGTATACCTGGTGCATTTTTTCAAAGCAGTAAAGAATGACATCAGTGGAAAAATGTAGATATTGTCCTTAGTTATAATGAATTACGTATTTACACAAGAGAGATATATGCATTAGTGATGGTATAACTGTGTGATATCCATGTATGGTTACATTTAGTGGTCTTTTCCCTTGTTTACAATCAGAAAATAGTAGGCAATTTAATTTACTAGAAAAGAAGTATGAAGGAAATATCGTAACAGTGCATATTTGCCAGCATCTCACGTCAAATGACATTTTGACATCTGCATTGTAAAAAGGCTACTTTATGCTAACACAACATGTCCTAAAGGAAGCTCATTGTCAAAGAATTCACAGATCAAATCAGAAGAGTTGCTTGTGCAGATTACATGTGTGAATCTATGTGAAGACCCCAACAGAGACAAACTAAAGGACAGCCTGTGCGATGGAGCATTTTGTAGTCATGAGTTGAGGTCTCTAACCAATTGCGACAGAGTTAAGCCCTGATGTCACACATAGTGTAATTTCCAGGCATTGCCATATGTGGAAAAATGGAACGCAGGCCTTCTACTTGGTCACAAACTTGGTCACAAACCATACACACAGATGTAATCCAAAATAAAAAAGGGGAAGCATATCCACATAGGTAATATTTGTTTCAGGTACCACATCCCAAATTGATGAAAATATGTGAAGACCCTAAAAGAGAAGAACTGAAGGATTTAAAGGACTCATGCACACTGCAGCTAAAAAAAAAAAAAAAAGCTGCTTTTACAGGCATTTGAGCTTGTATTTCAGCTTGAAGAAGATTGTGCTTTTTGTGCTCTTGTGCATGTTTTTTTTTTTATAATTGACAATTTTTATTATTTTTCCACAGAAAAGAAAAAATTAACAATTACAGCATTATAGTATTGGGTACAGGAATAGAAAGAGGTCTTAGTGTCACATTTCAATTTGGCACACAGTCATCCAAAAACTAGACTGTTAAGCGTTTCATACAGTGTATCCATTAGTACCCTTTACATATGTATATAGCTTCACAAAAAGGAAAAAAAAATAAAAGAATAAAAAAGAAAGAAGAAAAAGAGTAGATAGAGGAGGAAAAGAGAGGGGGGGGGGGGATGTCGCCGCCCGTCGCCAAACCCGGGACAAGTCTGTGGGGGACGGGTTATACATACATGAATGACCCATATCATTAGGTCACAGGAGTCTCCAACAGAACCCAGGGTTCCCAAATACGGTTATGTTTCTCAAGAGTATCATTTAATGAGGCCGTAAGATATTCCATTCTCTTAACATCCCTAATCCTGGAGTGCAGCTCAGTCAGTGAAGGAGTCTCTCTTTTTTTCCATTTTAGAGCCACCAGACAGCGTGCTGCAGTAAGCACATGCGCTAAAAGTTTTTTGGATGTTTTTGAGAAGGTGGCAGGTGGAAGGCCCAAAAGAAAGATTTTCGGGTCGAGAAGCACTCCAGTATCAAAGATAGACTGGAGCAGGGATTGTACCATACTCCAGTAGGGGCTGATTAGAGGGCAGGTCCAATAGACATGAAATAGTGTTCCCCTATCCTTATAGCATCTCCAACAGCGCTTGTGCATGTTTTTATTGAGCATCTTCAAGCTTCTTTGAGCTCCTTTGAGCTTTTTTGAGCATAAGCGTTTTCACAAATCCTCCTAGATAGTATTTTCTTAACTACTGTATAAACAGAACAAAAGCTAAAACAAACAATTTTGCACATTTTCTAAGTTTCTTTGAGCTCTTTTGAGCTCTTTGGGGCACAAGCTCCTCTCAAAAACGCGAGTTTGGTGGGGGGTTTTTTCTGCCTGTAAGAGCATATGCCTGAAAACACCTGAAAAAGCTAAAGTGTGCATGGACACATTGGCTAACATGGAGGGAGTTTCTAGGCAGAAAAAATGAGAGCTCAATAGAGCTCAAAAGCCTGTAGGAGCTGTTTCTTTGATCTTCTTTGAGCTGCAGTGTGCATGAGCCCTTTTAAGGTACCAATTCATAATACACTACACATGATCAAATATTTTTATTTATACCATTAAAAACAATGAAATTTATTAAAATAAAAAGAATCATAAGCAGGCATGTTCTAGGATCACCAGATTATTGATAAGATGATGAAGGTGGACTGGTGCAGTACATTAATATCTTAATAAAAAAAACTAAAATAGAATAGGTAGGTTCTGCTTGCTCTATGCATCTCAAGGCTTATTTTTCAGTTCTAGCTGAAAGTACTTATAATGATAATCATTCATCATAAATATGTGTTAGGGACTCTTTAATGCCCGGTACACATGAGAAAATGGGGGGTATAAGGGTTGAGAAGATAAGGGGGTATAAGGGATGAGAAGATAAGGGGGAAAACCTGTTCCTCATGCGGTGTATAACAGCTGTCCTTTCTGATTTTTGACGGGGGCTATTATCTCCAAAGATGCGGGGCTTCCATGGGCGCTAAATTTTCGTCCTCCCTCGCCAACATTTTTATGGGTTGGTGGGAGAGGTCTCGCATCTTTGGACATGATAGCCCCCGCAGACTAGATACGGTTTTTTACTGTCGTTTTATTGATGACCTTTTGTTCATCACATCAGACTCAGATGCTGACTTGGAAACTTGGCTTTCATACTTTAACGATAATGACCTCAATTTAAAGTTTACAGGTATTCTACAACCCTATAGCATTGAATTTTTAGATGTTAAACTTACAGGTGCAGGTAATTCCATTCACACCACTTTATACAGGAAACCCACTGCGGGTAACACCCTCCTCAGAGCAGATTCAGCACATCCTAAACACACTATACGAGGTGTCCCGTATGGACAATTTTTGAGGCTTAAATGCCTTTGCAGCACCCCTGAAAGCTTCCATATGGAAGCAAGGAATATGGCTCAGCTTTTCAGAGATCGGGGATATGGCACAGCCCTAGTTAATAGAGCACTTACTACAGCCAGTACTATTCCTAGGCAGACACTTCTACAGGATAAACTTCACAATAGTTCTCCTACAATCACTACCCTGATATTCGCTACACTGTACAGTGCGGAATTCAACCAAATAAGAAGGATAGTGACTAAATACCTTCCCATCTTGTACAACGATGCTGTATATAATAGCATCCTCTCTAGAGGTATCAATGTGGTTTCTCGTAGAGCACCTACCCTAGGGAGCTCTCTTTCACCTAGCCTGGTGTCGTCTGAACGTACCAAATACAACTGGCTAAACTTAAAAGGCAACTACAAATGTGGCAAAAAGGGGTGTAATTATTGTGGTCATATAAAAAAGGGCAAGCGAGTTCAATCTTGCACGAATGGTAGAGTTTTCAACATCACTTCATTTATAAACTGTAATACTCAGTACATAATATATGTCATCACTTGTGACATGTGCCATATCCAGTATGTCGGGCGGACAACACGCCGCCTTAGAGACCGTTTATATGACCACTTATATGAGATTGAAAAGGATAGATTAACTAATGTGTCAAAACACTGGATTTTTGTGCATCAGAAAGACGTATCCAGCCTTTCTATTCAGGGTATGGAGAAGATCACCACACCTGCCAGAGGAGGCGACAGGTTCCAATTGCTTTGCAGACGTGAAGTATATTGGATATTCTCTTTAAATACGAGAATTCCCCTAGGTTTAAATTTCGAATGGGATGTTTCCTATTATTGTGAGTAATTGCGATAATATACCGTCTGGACAGACTTATATCACAAGATCTACTATAATCCCTCATTTTCCATATTTCTCTTAGCCATTTTTCATTTTTCTTTATCATACATTACAGTCAGATAGGGTCACTATAGGGGTTCTTCCATTTACTGACCAGTGTAGTCCACACACATATATATATATATTTAACTTCACATATAAGAATAAAATAATTTACATCTTAGACAAACATATATGGTTGGAACGGACTCCTGATTAACATATATACATTACACTAATAAAAGTAGTGCAGGAGCCTTTAATACACTATGGTCAGTAGTAAATGTATAAAGCACCCTTGAATATTGTTTTATGGCATCTAATTTACCCTAATATTATTCAGGTTACAGGTACATTGAAGGAAGAAAAGAAAAATTCTTTCTCAGTTTACTTTCCTTCTAGATGCTCATATTACAATATTAATATCAAGAATTTTACCTTCATTTCTATACCTTTCCATTTTTATTTATTTTCATATTTATTTCATAGATTTTCACAATCTTATCTTCACCTTTGTTTTTACTTTTTTAGTTTTGAAGGAATAATTTAATATATATACATATATATTTTTTATGTAAACACTTTTCCAATATTTTCTAAATATTGATGTTCAATTTTCACTTTATGCTTTAGGAGCATTGATTAGTCATACGTAATATAGACTTATACACATAAACTTTCATATGTTATAGCTATGTGTTTAGCATTCGCTTTGTTTGTCTAAAGTTATAATATAATGCAATAATAAGATATCTTTTGTTATCTCCATAGATTGGATCCATTCCGACCTCTTACGTGCTTGCTTGTGTATCTAATTGATCTATTTGTTGGTATCATTATTATCTGAGCATTTTATTAGAGAGTCAAAAGTATTTTACATTTAATGTCAGTAATAAGATTATTAGCTGTTTGGCGGTTTCGGCATCTGCTGACATTCATTCATTAAAATGTATCTTAATATGGGGTACTACGGGTTAATCATCCATTGTTATACTTCATGTCTATCATTATTTAGACCAGGTTCACTATTCCAGTATAGCTTTACTTCTTTTTTTAAAAAGTAGGTTTTTATATGTCCCCCGTAGTGTCCAAGTCTTTAAATAGTCAGCCCGCACTCCGCATTTTCATAGTACAATTTGAACACACTGTTGTGACTTTTGATCGGCTAAGCCCTATCGCCCTGAACTTCGTCATTCACTCTTTACTATTAAATAGTTCAACATATACTCTGCTCACAGCTAGATTACCACCTACCACGCACGGTTTTATGTTATACCATTGAGGATTTTATTCCAATCTTGATCACTCCGGCATACTCATACACGAACCGATCCCAATCCACAACCAATTATCATGGTCGGCAGATACAAGCACTATAGTATCACTTTTGTCCAGTTAACTTCAGTTTATTTATCTTCACATATTTCTTAGGACATCTCCTTGTGGTATATATCACAATATCACATATACATATATATATATATATATATATATATATATATGCAGTTTTACTTAACATTTTCGAGGTTCATCACACCCCAGTCCACTCTATAGCATTTAATGGCACTCAAAAAATTTGCTTTCACTTTACATTTTCTGTTTTTATTTATCTGATTATTTATTTGAGTATTCATTTTTAGAACACAACACATACATACTATTATGTTCATACTTAATTTACACATACTTATAATACACACGCTTTACCCCTCCATGTATGCTTTCACCTTTTCCTTTTTCTTATCCTTTTCATTTTGTTTACATATATTTTTTATTCGATTTGTTGCTTCACACCTCATCCCTACACATTGATATTTCACTATGTTTAATTGTATATATAATAATATATTTATTCTTTGTTCCCACACATATAGACACATATTTATTGATTTAGGTTATTTGTAGTGATTTACATGTCACTACTTTAAGAGTCTTTCCTTTTGGACAGCATATTTATTTGACAGCAGATGCCGAGACCTCATTCAATTGGTCTCCAGCTGACACCCATTTTAAGTATAATCATGTGGTCATGTGGTATCCCCTTTAAAGTATATATATGCTAGTCATTCCAACTATTGCCAGCTATGAGTAAGCACTCAATCTCGAGTGCGAAACGCGTCAGCTGAACCTGTACACTCTGCCTGATTGTCTTGTATTTTTGATGGTCCCAGTTTTATAATAAAGACAAGTTTTCAACTTCATCCAGTGTGCGGCATCCAGATTCTCCTCTCTAAAACTTTTTCCTTTCTGATTACAAGCAATCTTAAAGCTGAACTCCAGGTAAAACTAAAATCCTCCCTTGCAGTGCGGATGCACCCAGACTGCATGGGTTAAATGCTCATTTACATCTAGGGGACTGGAAAAGGCACTTTTACTTCCCCAGTCCTCCACTCCCACAGAATCCCTTCACACTGCAAGGCTGGTCCTCACGGCCTCTTCTCCCCTGAGCTCCAGCAGTCACAGGTCCTCTGACATCATCAAGTACAATGCAAGGCCCAAAGCCATGCACTAGAAGAGTGCCGGAGGAATGGGAATGTGGTAAGTCACAATGCTTTTTCTGGTTCCCTAGACCTAGACCCAAACATTTAACCAGTGGTGGCTGGTGCTCCATCTTTTTTTGGGGGGGGCGGCAAACAGCCCTGCACTTACCCCATTCTGGTCTTAGATGGCTTCAGTGGCTTCCCCAGCTTCTTCTCCCAGCCAATCCAGTCGCTTCTCCTCCTAGACAGTCCGGTCTCAGGACCTGCTTCCTGTCCTGATTGGCTGGGAGGAGAAGCAGGAAGACAATAGCAAATGATGATTCGCTATTGTCACAAGTAGGGATGAGCTTTCTGTTCGAGTCGAACATGAGTTCTACTCGAACATCGGCTGTTCGATCGTTCATCGAAGATCGAACATTATGGGGCGTTCGCGCCAAATTCAAGCAGCGCGTCACGCCCCATAATGCACTGCGTCATCGCAGTGCATTGCTGGCTGATGATTGGCCAAGCATGCACTATGACCTGCATGCTTTGGCCAATCACAGCGCCGTCAGCAGGGTGCCTTTGGCCAATTATGGCTCAGGGGGTTAAGTCCACGCCCCACACTATATAAGGCTGCGTGCACGTTGGCCCTGTGTAGTGTGTTGCTGGCATTAGATTGAGCAGGCAGTCCATTCCTGGTGTACTGTTTCTAATCTACTTCAGGCAGGCAGGAAATTCAGTTAGCTGCAGTGTATTTAATATATATATACAGTCAGACTGGTATGTATATATATATATATATATCCACTGTATCCAGTTTAGCTAGATCTCACTGCAGACTGTTCCTGGTGTACTGTTTCTAATATATATATCTAAAAGATGGAGCACCAGCCACCACTGGTTAAATGTTTGGGTCTAGGTCTAGGGAACCAGAAAAAGCATTGTGACTTACCACATTCCTGTTCCTCCAGCACTCTTCTATGTGTATATATATATATATATATATATATATGTGTGTATATATATATATATATATATATGTGTGTGTATATATATATATATATATATATATATATATATATATATATATATATATATATATATATATATATATATATATATATATATATACACTGTATCCTGTGTAGGTAGATTTCACTGCAAACCGTTCCTGGTATACTGTTTCTTATATACTTCAGGCAGGCAGT
Organism: Lithobates clamitans; assembly: GCA_037952925.1. Lineage (NCBI taxonomy): Eukaryota > Metazoa > Chordata > Amphibia > Anura > Ranidae > Lithobates > Lithobates clamitans. The sequence goes on along the minus strand of JBBGZY010000100.1, from coordinate 993,485 downwards.
TGATTCAGTTAGCTGCAGTGTATTTATATATATATATATATATACATATTTATATTTATATATATATATATATATATATACACACACACTATATCCCGTGTAGCTAGGTCTGACTGCAGGCCATTCCTGGTGTACGTATTCAAATACACTTTGAGGCAGGCAGGCAGGCCAGGCAGTTTATTCAGTTGTCTGCAGTTCATAAAATATATATACTGTCTCCTACATATATATCCACTGCATTCTAGTCTAGCCAAGCCTATATCTGACTGCAGGCCATTGCTGGTGTACGTTTTCAAATACACTTTCAGCATAGGCGTGTGCACAGGGTGTGCCAGGTGTGCCTGGGCACACCCTAATTGCCTTGTGTGGTGCATATTCCCCCCTGTTTAGACCACTGATATTTCATCCCCCCCAAAAATGTTACACAAGCTAAAAAATTTTGGGAAAAGAAAATTAACAAAATTACTCTGTCCACTGCCCTACTGACACCATCAGTACATATACACATGCATATGTATTTGAGCTTTGGGGTGCACACCCTAATGCAAGAGGCTGCGCACACCTATGACTTTCAGGCAGGCAGGCAAGTGATTCAGTGATCTGCAGTGCATTCAATATATATAAAGTCTCCAACATATATATATCCACTGCATTCCATTCTAGCCAAGCCCATATCTGACTGCAGGCCATTGCTGGTGTACGTTTTCAAATACACTTTCAGGCAGGCAGGCAGGCAAGTGATTCAGTGATCTGCAGTGCATTAAATATATATACAGTCCCCAACATATATACATATCCACTGCATTCTAGTCTAGCCAAGCCTATATCTGACTGCAGGCCATTGCTGGTGTACTTTTTCAAATACACTTTCAGGCAGGAGAATCAGTGATCTGCAGTGCATAAAATATATATACTGTCTCCTACATACTACATATATATCCACTGCATTCTAGTCTAGCCAAGCCTATACCTGACTATAGGCCATTCCTGGTGTACGTATTCAAAGATACTTTCATGCAGGCAGGCCAGGTAGGTGATTCAGTGATCTGCAGTGCGTAAAGATATATATACAGTCTCCTACATATATATCCACTGCATTCTAGTCTAGCCAAGCCTATACCTGACTACAGGCCATTCCTGGTGTACATTTTCAAAGACACTTTCAGGCAGGCAGGCAGGTGATTCAGTGACCTGCAGTGCATAAAGATATATATACACAGTCTCCTACATATATATCCACTGCATTCTAGTCTAGCTAAGCCTATACCTGACTGCAGGCCATTCCTGGTGTACGTTTTCAACGACACTTTCAGGCAGGCAGGCAGGTGATTCAGTGATCTGCAGTGCATAAAGATATATATACAGTATCCTACACATATATCCACTGCATTCTAGTCTAGCCAAGCCTATACCTGACTGCAGGCCATTCCTGGTGTAATTTTTCTAGGTGTTTTGCTAATCCAATTTTACAGCATGTCTTTAAAGCCACCAAGGAAAGGCAGATGCTCAAAGGCCACTAAAAGAGGGCAAGTAGGCTCTGTGTCTACAGCCAAAAGTGCTGGTCGTGGACATGGTGCATCCTCAGCACGTGGCCGTGGGGCATGTTTGTCCATTTTTTCGACAGCTGGCTGTGTTGAGCCACAACATGCAGAAGAATTGGTAGAGTGGATCACAAAGCCATCCTCATCCTCCTCATCCTCTGTCACCCAGGCTAAGAGAAGTTTGGCTGCCAATGCAGCTGCCAAAGTGGCCTATTCCATCGGCTCAATGGCATCAGTCACTCCTTCCCTAGCCCCACTATCATGTCCTGAAGAGTCCCCCGAACTGTTCGACCACAGTATCGGGTACATGCTGCAGGAGGATGCGCAGCATTTTGAAGGCTCCGATGATGGTACCTAGGTTGAGGATGAAGGCAGTAACCTGAGCCCAGAGAGAGGGGGTGCCCAAGAAGGACAAGAAACTGGCAGTCATGTTCCCCAAGCTGAAGCATACTGCCAGGTTTGCTCCAGTGGTGAGGAGGGAGGGGATGATGAGGTCATTGACTGTACATGGGTGCCTGATAGAATAGAGGAGGCACATCTCCAATGAGGCAGGATGCCCTCCAGGGGCCAGCTTAAGGACAGCCAACTGACTGCATCACACCGCAGAGCACCGCATGTGCAGGGTGCTGCTGACTCTGTGCGTTATTTCAAAAGTTCTTTTGTGTGGGCCTTTTTTGAGATGTGTGCAGCAGATCGCACTGTTGCTGTTTGCGTATCAAGCGTGGCCAAAACAGCAGCCGCTTGGGCACCACATGCTTGACCAGACATATGTTGACCTCCCATGCAGTCCGTTGGCAACGGTACTTAAAAGACCCACACCAAAGAACAGGGTGGACCTCTCCTTGCCCCTCATCAGCTGGGATCTCCAACCCCACTATACCTTCAGTCTTCTCAGAGACCTGCACTGAGAGGAATGAAGGTGTAGAATTAGGTGTCCCAAGCACTTGCGGGCAATCTGCTAGCGGTAAACCTAAATCCAATTGTAGCAGGCAAATTTCCCTACCCCAGTTGCTAAACCGTCAAAAGAAATTCGATCCCAGTCATCCACATGCTCAGCGGCTGAATGCTAGTTTGGCTAAATTGCTAGCACTCCATCTGCTGCCTTTTCAGCTGGTAGACTCTGCTCCCTTTCAAGAATTTGTGGAATGTGCGGTACCTCAGTGGCAGGTTCCCAAATGCCATTTTTTTTCTTGGAAGGCCATTCTGGCTCTCAACCAGCATGTGGAAGGCAATGTCTTGGCCTTGTTGGACAGGGCGGTCAGTGGTAATGTGCATATTACCACTGACTCATGGTCCAGCAGGCATGGACAGGGATGTTACCTTTCTTTCACGGCGCACTGGGTAACCCTGCTGGCAGCTGGGAATGATGCTGGACAGGGTGCAGTATTGTTGGAGCTCGTTCCGCCACCACACCTCCAAAATGCTGGTAGTGGTGATTCTGCCACACCGCTCTCCTCCACCCCTCCTCTTCTTCCTCGGAACCAGCGGTGCTCTGTAGGCATACTAGGGGCTACGCAAGCACTCAGGCAAAAAGATGTCATGCAGTACTTGAGTTGGTCTGCTAAGGGAACAGGAGCCACACTGGGGCAGAGATTCATGCAGCTCTGTAGGAGCAGGTTCAGAGGTGGTTGACGCCACGCCAACTTCAGCCAGGAATGGTGGTTTGCGACAATGGCACCAACCTTCTCTCCGCCCTCCGACAGGGACACTTGACCCATGTTCCCTGTTTGGCTCAAGTCCTTAATTTGGTGGTGTAACGGTTCTTGTGCAGGTACCTGGGCTTACAGGATCTCCTGAGGCTAGGAGCTACCAAGCACCTGATGCTGATGTAACCAATTAATTTTTTTATGAATGTGAGATCCCTTGAAGACTGCCTATGCTGATGCTGAGTGACTATCCTGTTCTGCTGAGTGACTATCCTATTCCTCCTCAATGTTGATGTTGATAGCTTCTAAGAACATTTTTGGTTTTGTGGCACCAGCACCAGTGCCTAAAGCCTAATTTTTCTTCCCCTGTTTAACAGGGGTGTGTAATTACAATTCTTGCTGTAATATTTTGCAGCAGGGCTCGTTCCAGCGCTCAACTAGAGTATCTGTGAGGGGTTGTAGTGTTTAGCACCAGCACCAGTGCCTAAGGCCCAATTTTTCTGCCCCTGTTTAACAGGCGCGTGTAATTACAATTTTTGTTGTAATATTTCGCAGCAGGGCCCGTTCCTGCGCTCAACAAGAGTATCTGTGAGGCTTTACAGTGTTATGTCACCACCACCACCGTCGCCTAAGGCCCAAGTTTTCTGATATTTTTCTTACCCTGTTTAACATGGGCGTGTAATTACAATTTTTTATCTAATATTTCACAGCAGGGCCCGTTCCTGCACCCACCAAGAGTAACTGTGAGGGCTTACAATGTTGTGGCAACACCACCACCAAAGGCCAAATTTTTCTAACCCTGTTCAACAGGGGCATGTAATTACAATTCTTGATATAATATTTCACAGCAGGGCCCATTCCAGCTCCCACCAAGAGTAACTGTGAGGGGTTACAGTGTTGTGGCACCACCACCACCAAAGGCCCAATTTTTCTACCCCTGTTAAACAGGGGCATATAATAGCAATTCTTGATATAATATTTCACAGCAGGGCCCATTCCAGCACCCACCAAGAGTAACTGTGAGGGTTTACAGTGTTCTGGTACCACCAACACCTAAGGCCCAAATTTATGCAGCGTTTATAAGGCAGGCCGTATAGTATATACAGGTGGTCCCCTACTTTCAAACATCCGACTTACAAACGACTCCTACTTACAAACGGAGGGAGACAACAGGAAGTGAGAGGAAATCTACCCCTAGGAAGGGAAATTCTCTCCTGTAAGAGTTAATATGGGAAAAAGGTGTCTCCACTGATGCTTTATATCACCAATTCTTGTTTCCCTAAAAACCCCAAATTTTCTAAATCCAATTGACATTGGGACAGAAAGTGAGGTGAAATCTTCTGAACAGGAGCACAGACAGCAAAACAAATGTTACAAGGGTGATGATAACCCTTCCCTATGTTATCCAAAAAGCTTAAAAATATATTTTTTGGCTGGAGCTACACTTAAAAAATGTACCTGTTCCAATTTACAAACAGATTCAACTTAAGAGCAAACCTACAGTCCCTATCTTGTTTGTAACTCGGGGACCGCCTGTATACTGCTGTTTTCTTTTTTTAATTTGGGTGCGGGGTTCCCTTTAATAGCCATACAAGACCCAAAGGGCCTGGTAATGGGCTGGGGGGTTACCCGTGCCGTTTTTCTCAATAATTTTCATCCATATTGCCAGGACCTGACATTACATTACAGCCGCAAGCAGTTTAAATGACTTTTATTCCTTTAGAAACATCATTTTGTGCAGGGACTGTTCTAAACACGGCAAAAACTCTCGCCACTTTACAGGCATACTATAGACACCCCCCAGGTACGATATTTAAAGGAATATTTCACTTTTATTTTTTCACTTTAAGCATCATTAAAACCACTGCTCCCGAAATAAGGGCCGTTTTAAAAACTTTCTTTTGCATTGATACATGTCCCCTGGGGCAGGCCTCGGGTCCCCAAACCCTTTTTAGGACAATAAGTTGCATGTTAGCCTTTAAAATTCGCACTTTTGATTTCTCACGTTCGAGTCCCATAGACTTTAACGATGTTCGAATGTTCGCGCGAACTTTCGGTCCGTTCGCATGTTCTGGATGTGAACCAAACCAGGGGGGGGTGTTCGGCTCATCCCTAGTCACAAGAGTGGGTGGGCTCAGGGCGCAGTGCTCTGTGCCCTGAGCTCAACATTTTTTAAGCCAATTAGAGCCTCCGACACTTATCATGTGCTTCACAAAAAAAAGAAAACCCATAGAACTCTGTGCCCCTTATGGACAGACTGCCGATGCATTTAACCCTTGCAGTGCAGAGGCACTCCTACTGCGAAGGATTTTTGTTTTCCCGAGAGATATGTTTTAAGGCCACCACATACAGTCAAACTGTACAATCTCCTTTTAGATCTACCAATCTCTGGCCTGCCTGATAGGATACAATTGCTTATATTACATATTTTTGGAAAATCTAAAGTTTATTGTAGAAAGGCAAGATTGTGTGTGCTTTTTTCCAATTAGGAGCAACTTCACTTGAGGGAGATTTGACAGATGGAGCTGTGGGATGACAGACCGAGGAGTAGATAACTTGTGCACCGGGGTAAGGGAGAAAAAACATTACAAAGTAGTGGCTATTGTGTGTTCTCTGCTCTGGGCCAATGTTTCCCCAGGGACTGCAGAGTTTACCTCCATATGAAGAATGAGAATAGAAGGACATCTTTTATGTAAGTGCACCTCTTGTCTGAAAAAAGAAATTTGGGGATTTGATGAAAATGATTTTGTTGATTACAATCTGTAATCTGCTGCTGAATGTCTAAAAGATTTTTGCCTGAGGTAAAGTTTTTTTTTCCTGCATAACCCAATCATGTGCACTTCCTGTCATTCAAGCACCATAAAAGATCCCATGTGGAGATGATAAAGGTGCTGGCGATTAGAGAGAATAGGTGAAAAAAGTGATTATTTTGAGTGTGAAAACGTTTGTGGTGAGTCTGCAAGGTAGCAGAATGCGGTGAGGGAAGCCTTGGGCCTCAGCCAAGTTAAACAGGTCAAAGGATGTTTGGAAAAGAGGAATAGGAATAACAGTATGTAGACTGGTTGTATAGTAAGGATGTAAATGTGTCTGGAAAGGCTCTAACAAGTTCAAAAGCAATACAAAAACTGACAGCTAGTGATCGTTCGGTCCATTAAATACGAGGCATCCTGGATGGATTCACTGACCGAGAGAGCGATCCTGTCAGACGTGAGTGACTTAGGACTTTGAGTGGAGTCCTGAGGTAAAAGTCTGATTTTTTCACATGACATTCACAAATGTTTCATCTGTCATAATTGAGAGGGAAAGTTATCATCTAGTGCTATCCACTACTCAGCCCCCAGCTACAGCACTAACCTAATCTCAAATACCAACCTACTGGTTCTCTTTTCTCTTCCCAAGACCTCCTGCTCTCTAGCTCCCTTGTCACCTCCACCCATGCTTGCCTGCAGGACTTTTCCTGAGCCTCTCCTATCCTATGGAACTCCCTACCCCAATCTGTCCTCCTCCGTTTGCTTTTAGAAGATCTCTGAAAAATCCTTCTCTTCAGAGAAGCCTATTCTGCCCCTACCTAACAACTGTACTTTTATGTTCTCCATCAGCTCATTCCCCACAGTTATTACCTTTTGTATCACTTGACCCTCCCTCCTAGATTGTAAGCTCTAGCAAGCAGGGCCTTCTGATTCCTCCTGTATTGAATTGTATTGTAACTGTACTTTCTACCCTCATGTTGTAAAGCACTGCGCAAACTGCTGGTGCTATATAAACCCTGTACAATAATAATAATAAGAGCACCAGATTACTATCCACCTGTAACACATTAGAGATCAGTTTACATTTTGGTGATATGTGCTGAGCATCAATTGCTGCTAAACACCATACCATAAACCAACTTTAAAGTGGTTGTTCACAGACACCCTGTACAACCACTTTTCTTTTTAAACGTTTTTATTATGTTTTCATAAGTTTAACCACCCGTCCATGTACATATGACGTCCGCAGGAGGGATCTCCCACCCTGGGCAGGTGTCATATGACGTCCTGGGCTTCCCGGCCATCTGGGGGGGGGGGGTGCGCGCTCCCGCCGCCGTACTCGGCAGCCGCGATGTCTGCCGGGCACCCGCGATTGCCAGTTAACCGAGCAGGACCGTGGATCTGTGTGTGTAAACACACAGATCCACGTCCTGTCAAGTGAGAGGAGACCGATCATGTGTTCCCAGTACATAGGAACACCGATCAGTCTCCTCCCCTTGTGAGTCCCCTCCCCCTACAGTTAGAATCACTCCCTAGGTAACACAGTTAACCCCTTCACTGCCCCCTACTGTTAACCCCTTCACTGCCAGTGACATTTATACAGTAATCAATGCATTTGTATAGCACTGATCGCTGTATAAATGTTAATGGTCCCAAAATGGTGTCAAAAGTGTCCGATCTGTCTGCTGCAATGTCACAGTCATGATAAAAATCGCAAATCGCCGCCATTTCTAGTTAAAAAAAAAATAATAAAAATGCCATAAAACTATTCCCTATTTTGTAGACGCTATAACTTTTGCGCAAACCAATAAATATACGCTTATTCTACATATTTTTTACCAAAAATATGTAGAAAAATGCATATCGGCCTAAACTGAGGAAAAATTTTTTAAAAAAAAGGGATATTTATTATATTATCAAAACTGCAGAGCTGATCAAATACCACCAAAAGAAAGCTCTATTTGTGGGGAAAAAATTATAAAAATTTAATTTGGGTACAATGTAGCACGACCACGCAATTGTCATTCAAAATGCGACAGTGCTGAAAACTGAAAATTGGCTTGGGCACTAAGGGGTGAAAATGCCCTGTATTGAAGTGGTTAAACAACACATGTACAATAATATCATATATGGAAATACAATATTTGCTGGAATAGAAAATAATAGAAATGAAGTTTCATTAGTAAAAAACATTAAAATAAGCTATAAAAAAATTAAAAATTGTAAAAATTAGTAGATAAAAATTAGTAGATGATACAAAGTTACTTGTAACATATATGACTGAAATTAGGATACTTCTTTTTTCAGGAATGAGTATGGAGAATAGAAATAGGTAGTTAAAATATGTATGAGATGGTACATTAGGAGTGTTACAGGGCAATCGAGAGAAATAGGTATGTTTTCCAGGGCTAAGTTCCTGCAAATTGGCTTGGCATTTTCTGGAAACATGAGTAATATAGATTATCCCGCAAGACTCCTATTAGAGTAAAAGTAAGTAGTGTAAAGAGAAGGGAAGGCTTAGATAATGTTATGATGAAGAGACATTGGGATGTAAAATGGGGTATGTCTCCAGAGGGGGTCAGTAGACTCGGGAGGTAAAAAAATGAATGAATGAATTAAATCACATAACAGATTTTAGATCTTAAGCCCTTAAGGGAGTAGTAAAGAGGTGTCAAAGCCCAGTGGTAGGAAATTCAAACCATGGTGTCCACAGGGCTTCGAATTTAGATATATTATGAAGATAGATAGCTTCTGTTTTAGCATGGATTAGGGATTGGGTAACTCTGTTTGACTAATTATATTTCAAGTGAATCTGTTTTCCAAGCTTTCGCTATGACCTGTTTTGCTGCTGTTGGTACAAAGAGCATGAGTTTAAATTGGCGGTTTGACAAGGCATGTGGTTTACTATTCAGGAGTGCAATAGGTGTGTCAGGCAGTAATATAACTTTGAACATTGTGTAAAGAATATTAAATACTTCTGACCAAAAGGATCTGACAATATTACATTCCCACCAGATATGTACCTGAGTACCCGAAGTAGAGCAGCCACAAAAGCAATGAGAAGGATATTGTGGAGAGAATTTAGAAATTCTGTCTGGGACTAAGTACAGTACCATCTTGTGAGTGTCTTATAATTGGTTTCGAGAGCCTCTACATTCGGGGAGGCAGACTTTGTTGTTTGCCAGATTTGAGACCAATTTATATCTGCAGATTGTAATTAGAGATCTTTTCCCCGGGGGGCGTGGCCAAGATGGCAACCTAGGAGGACGTGTGTTCCAGAGCTCTGCTGGAAGACTACTTAAAATCCTGTTTCCTGGCTCTTGTTTGGGGAAGAGATTCTTCACAAATAATCTGAATGCCATACAGAACACGGCAGCGGGCCAAAAAGCTTCGTTTCCCGCGGGACCTGGACGCTACAGCCCCAATTGTGAACAACCGCGTGGCTAACCCGTCCCGACGGTTATCCAACATGGCGTCGCAGACCGAGGCCGTGGACCAGACCGCGACAGAACAGATTGGTTTCCCGGAGGTAATGGTTGCGATTGCTTCCTGTCAGGCTGCCCTGACCAGCAAGATCGAGTCTGTGCAGCTGGATATTGGCCTGATTCGGCAGGACCAGGACAAGCTCCGGTCGAGGGTGACTGAGGTGGAGGAGCGAGTAGGCCTCGCGGAGGATGCAGTTACAGACCATGCTGCATCTATCCGCACATTGCAGACTAAAGTCCGCGCCTTGGAATATAAGGTGGACGACTCCGAGAACCGGAACAGAAGAAACAATCTTCGGATCGTAGGCCTACCAGAGGGGGCTGAGGGGAAGAATCCCACGGTTTTTGTGGAGGAGCTGCTGAAAACACTGCTCCCAGCTGCGCAGTTTTCCCCCTTCTACACTGTGGAACGCGCACATCGGATTCCCCCTGTTCCCGGTCCACCGGGCTCTCACCCCCGCACCCTAATATTCCGAATGCTTAACTTCAGGGACCGGGATGCTGTTCTGAGGGAGGCGCGCAGGGCTGGCGAGGTTAAATTTCAGAATGCCAACCTACTTTTCTTTCCGGACTATTCTGTGGAGACACAAAAACTACGCAGGTCGTTCGACCAAGTCAAAGCGTCATTGCGGGCGCGGAACATCAAGTACAGTATACTTTTCCCGGCCAGACTGCGGGTGCAAGACGGGGAGTCAGTGAAGTTTTTTACATCCCCTCGTGAGGCGGCCACCTGGCTAGAGACCTTGCCACAGCTCCGTTAAAGTCGTAGATCCTTATATTTTCCTCTGAGCTCATTTGGGGACTGCCTCTACATATTAGTGACTCTGGTGCATGCTCTTGGTGCCTTATAACTACAGTCTACTGATTCGCTCTGGAGGATCGAAAACTTTTGCTGCTCACCTGGGTAAGCAGAGGATCAACCTGCCGGCTCTTCCAACCGCAGACGGCCCTCTACATTACATCAACCCACGCCTGATGCTGTTTCGCTGGCCACACTGTAGGACTCCCACCGGACGCATTTCCTTTAGCACCAGCATCTCAGTCCGGGCTCAAAGAACAGAACTCGCCAGAGCCGGACCCAAGCCATGTACCCCTGTGATATTCCAGGAGAAATTATCACCTCAATTTAATTCACTGGACTGGTTGGTGAGCTGTGAGTGAACAAGCTTAGCGTTTCAGTACTGTAACCATGATGTGCGCCCCTGCAACTCACTAGGAGAAGAGTTTCGTTTAATTTATGTTGGTGCTATTATTTTTGTTAAGGTTTAGGTAAAAAACGAGTGGGCCCGGAGCCGTAGGTTGTAACTAAGAAACGTGCCCCTGCAATAGATCAGGAGATATGACTACTATAATCACCTATAGTTTTGATATTGTATGAGTGTTGAATGTATGAGCATAAGAGTCTCATTGGTTACCTAAGAAAAGAGCCCTTAGGGCTACACATGAGAAATGAATCTCTATAACGTATATTACACTTGCAAGCGTTTGGGTTAATGGTTAATATGATTAGAACCTCAGTCTTTTGTAACTAAGAAATGTGCCCCTGCAACAGTTCAGGAGAAATGATGCTTATAAACTCAGGAAATGTTTTTTGCTGGTAACTGGGTAGGAGAGTTGGAGCCCAGTACATTTATACTGTAACTAAGCTATGTGCCCCTGCAATAGTTCAGGAGAATTGAATTCTACATTTTCAATTGACGTCCAGCATCTCTGTTGTCTGGCTAGACAACTTCACCGTATCTAAGTTCACGCCCCTTTTACGGTTGTAATAGTTGGGATTTATGGGAATCTACACATCACCAGTTTCAAGGGGGTGTGGGGGAGGGAAGGGAGTTTTCTGCCGTTGCAGATACAGGGGAATCAGATGTGCTAGTTCACTAAATAAAGGAGTTGCTTTTGACACAACGGGGCTCATATGCCTTCTATCATTATATCAGATGATTGTTGAATTGCAGTTGGTTTTGCTTCTATACAGAGTACATGCTTTCAGAATGCTGGACGGAGCGGAGGTATTGGTGTTTGTACAGATTGGGGGATGGGTGGGACTTGTGGATCCGACACGCTATACTTTTGGATTTGGTTAGATGACTGACATATCTATTATTTCGTGGAATGTCAGAGGCCTAAATTCAGCCATAAAGAGATCTCTTGTCTTTAAGTATATACAAAAGTACGTGCCTCACGTATGTATTCTACAAGAGACGCATCTGGTGGGATCAAAAATTCTTGGGTTAAAAAAGGCCTGGGTGGGGACGCATTACCACTCTACTTATTCCGGTTATGCCAGGGGAGTGAGCGTGTTGATCCGCAGATCCCTCCCATCTCAGATCTTTGATGTTAAAACTGACACTGAAGGTAGATATGTGATTATACATATGTCTGTTCACTCCAAACGGATGGTATTGGTGGGCTTGTATCTCCCCCCTCCTGCGAGAGTCCAACTTCTATATGAGATTATGCAGATTGTTATGGGATACCATACTCACGAAGTTTTTATTTTTGGAGATTTTAATTTAGTACCCTCCCAGGCGGTGGATAGACTCAACCCCGGGGCCCGCACCTCGTCGGAGCTGCAGAGCTGGGCGACTACTTTTGCTCTGACGGATGCATGGCGACTTTTTCACCCCAGGGATCGAGAATATACTTGCCACTCAGCCTCACACAGAGCTCTGTCCCGAATAGATTTGGCATACGTCTCTAGAGATGCACTCTGCTGGGCAAGAGAGGTCAAACACCTGCCACGGGGTATATCAGACCATGCTCCTCTCAGTCTTGTCATCTCCCTGGGCAGATCATCAGGTCCAAGGCTTTGGCGTTTATCTAGATTCTGGGCGCTAGATGAAAGGATCCAGGAGGTAATGCCGGAAGCCATTTGCGGTTTTTGGTTGAGAAATAGGGAGTCGGCGGACCCACAGACCCTCTGGGATACTTTCAAGGCCTGGGTTAGAGGGGAATATATATCCCGTATATCTTCTATGCAGAGGGAGGCCGCCCGGTCCCTGGAGAGGCTGGAGGAGGTGGCGGGGCAGTGTGAGGCAGCCTATGTAAGGGCCCCTTCTGAACCAAACTACTACACATGGCAGGGGGCATTGAGGGAACTCTCCTTATTTAATGTTGAACAAACTAAGAAATCTATGCTACACGCTACACAGAGGATATTTGAATACGGCAATAAAAATGGTAGATTGTTAGCCTGGCTAGCACATGGACAATTGGGTACTACACATATAGCTGGGGTACGGAGTGATAGTGGGGAACTGCTGACCTTACCAGAGGACATTAATGATAGATTCTCCTGTTACTTCAGGGATCTATACGCTTCTAGAGCTAGTGACAACCCTTTGCTGTTGCAGGAGTACTTAAACAGTGTCCCATTTCCTACGCTGTCTGACGAACATAGGGCAATGTTGGATAAGGATATCTCTTTAGAGGAGGTCCAGACTGCTATCGGGGGTCTACAGATAGGAAAGACCCCTGGGGCGGATGGACTCCCTACAGAGTTTTACTCTCAGAATGTGGAGCTCCTTGCACCCAAACTCACATCCCTCTTTGCTGGGTTGGTCGGTGGGGGTGCTCTCCCGGAGTCCATGGAGGAGGCGGTCATTGTATTGATCCATAAACAGGGCAAGGACCCCCAGGAATGCGCGTCATACAGGCCCATCTCACTACTTAATGTGGATATGAAAGTCTTGGCCAAGATCCTTGCCACTCGCTTATCATCAGTTATATCGACATTGGTTCATGATGATCAGACTGGCTTTATGCCGGGTAAGGGGACAGATATTAATATTAGACGCCTCTTCTTGAATCTGTCCATTACTCATAAAAACTGTGGGAGTAGGGTGATCGCCTCCTTAGATGCTGAAAAGGCGTTTGACTCTGTGGAGTGGGACTATCTTTGGGAAGTACTAGGGAGATTTGGCTTTGGCCCTGGCTTTCTCCGTTGGATCCAGTTGCTCTACCGAGCACCGAGAGCCAGGGTACGCACCAACAATAGAGTCTCTGATCCCTTCCCACTCCACAGAGGCACTCGCCAGGGGTGCCCGTTGTCGCCTAGTTTATTCGCTCTCGCCTTGGAGCCCTTAGCGATATTAGTTAGAGAATCTTCGGATGTCAGGGGGCTGCAGATTGGTAGACTGGAGGAGAAAATCTCCCTATATGCGGATGACGCATTGCTCTATTTGAATGATGCAGGACCATCTTTGCTGGCTGCCTTGGACATTTTCGACAGATTTGGGGACGCATCGGGGATTCGTATAAACTGGTCTAAGTCAGTCCTGTTCCCTCTGGATGGTGGGATCCCTGATGCGGCGAGAGGTACGCCTCTACAGTGGGTCTCAGACTTCAAGTACCTGGGGGTCCGGGTATCCAGGGACACTGCCCAATACTATAATCTAAACTTGATTCCTCTGCTCCGTCTCCTTAAAGAAAGATGTCGCGCATGGTCTGAATTGCCACTTAACTTACTAGGACGTATAAATATTCTAAAGATGATGCTTCTACCCAAATTTACTTACCTCTTTAGAAATAGCCCGATTTGGCTACCTGCATCTTTTTTTCGGGAAATAGACAAACAAATTATCTCCTTTATTTGGAATGGAGCCATTCCAAGGTTAGCCAAATCCACCCTACAACTACCGACCCAGATGGGGGGACTTGCCCTTCCCAACTTCAAACTGTATTATTGGGCGGCGATGCTGGTGACGGCGTACTGGTGGTTTGAGGGGAAACGTTCCAATGCCGCGGTCTGTGCGGAGGCGGCGCATCTGGGATCTATACAAGACCTGCAAAACTTGGTTTTTAGGGGGGCAAGGGCATACGAGGAGCTTCCTGCTCCGTCCAGAGCAACACTTCAAGTGTGGAGGATGGCTAGAAGGAGATTCTCCCTTGCGGGGCGTTGGGCGCCTGTTCAGCCTCTCTGGGGAAACCCTCAGTTGCCCCATTTCCGCACAATACCTGATCCTCAGCTCTGGGCGGAATTCGGAATCAAAACCCTCAGAGACATTATGCCCAATGGGGAACTGATGTCTTTTGCCCTTATGTCAAGGACGTACGGATTCCCGGGATGGATGTTCTTCCGATACGCACAGCTACGTCACGCGACTAGGGCACAATTTCCCACCCCTCCTCTCCTACAATTAGACCAGTTGGAGGATCTGCTTTCTAGCAGTGACCTAACAAAGCCTCTGTCCGCCATTTATACCACGCTCCTCCCTAGGGAGATACCCAAGATGGACAGGCTATGGAATACCTGGAAATCAGATATTCCCACTTTGGAGAGGGAGGACTGGGAAACCTGTCTGGAACAAGGCCCCAAACTGGTAATATCAGCCGGAGACAAACTGACACAAATCAAATTTCTTCATAGGGTCTACTTCACACCGGCGAGACTATCCAAAATATACCCTGATAGGGATCCACATTGCCCTAGATGTCGAACTCAAGTAGGCACGTATATGCACATGTTTTGGGACTGTCCTGCATTATCAAAGTTCTGGTTGGGAGTGTATGATCATTTGAATGTTAGGATGGACCTATCTGTTCCAAAAACACCTGAGTTAGCCCTCTTGGGAATACACGAGGATGAACAAAGGACACATCATAACAAAATTCTAATCTCACTCCTCTGCTATTATGCTAAAATGGAGATCCTCGCTGGCTGGAACTCGGCTAACCCTCCGACCCTTTCCTCCTGGGAAAAGAGGGTTAACACTGCTTTGCCCCTCTATAGGCTAACGTATATTAGTCGGGGATGCCCCTGGAAGTTCGACAAGGTCTGGCTACCATGGACTGGTGGATGATACTGCCCTTAGTTTCTCTCAGCTGGGTGTCGGGTCACTGGGTTGTGGGAGGGAGGGGATGGATGACCCTGTGGTAATGTCGCAATAAGGATGTAACTAAACTATTACACGCTTCCCTATCTGGTTTAGTAGACGCCTCTCATGACTCCTTATCTATTGTTGTAATGACAAGCCTGATAGGCTTACCAACTATGTTCAACAATCCACTACTAAATGTGTTTATATAACTGCATTGGATACAGCATGTTAAATCTTATGTGAGTAAGAGTTCACCTATAGTCGATTATATGATCCATTTTTTACATGTACCTGCATACACCTGTACCGTTTTATTTAACCTCTTTTTCCTTTTTCTGTACTGCATTTTATACTTTTCAATAAAGCACTCCTGATTGTTAAAAAAAAAAGAGATCTTTTCCCCATTTGGTAATATAGGTTGGGGGCGTAGAGGTAATGTGTGATAGTAAATGGATGTATAGGTTGGAAATGAGACCACGTTTATGTGGATCTGAATTATTTATTTATTTTCAGGTACTTATATAGCACCATCAATTTACACAGTGCTTTACATATACATTGTACATTCACATCAGTCCCTACCCTAAAGGAGCTTACAATCTAAGGTCCCTAACTCACATTCATACATACTAGGGACAATTAACCTACCAGCATGTCTTTGGAGTGTGGGAGGAAACTGGAGTACCCGGAGGAAACCCACGCAGGCACAGGGAGAACATGCAAACTCCAGGCAGGTAGTGTCATGGTTGGGATTCAAACCAGCGACCCTTCTTACTGCTAGGTGAAAGTGCTACCCACTACACCACTGTGCCGCCCTGATTTACAGGCTTGTTCCGATATAGTAAAGCTTGGTGATTTCGTATCAGAGGGTGCATTGTTGTGAAAAAAGTTTTTTATTTGAAGATATCTGAAAGTTTCTGTACGTGGAAAATCATATTTTCATGAAGAGTAGGAAATGGTGTGATTTTAGATTTATAGAAATGGTGAGCGCAGGTCAAACCAGCTCTTGACCATGCCGAGAATGAGTTTGGGGAAGGCCAAGCTGGGTAGAATGGGGAGTTATGGAAGAAGGAGAGAAGAGGATTATGTCTATATTGTAGGCCAAATCAGGTTTTTCACCTATCCCAAATTGATAGGCTGTGTTTGGTAATGGGATTCGATAATGTTCCGCATTGCATTGGGTTTAGCCAAAGAAGATTTGCCATGGATAGAGATAGATTCTACTGCTACCCAACGTGGGATTTCTGTCTTAGTGTGGTATTTGGAAAGCTGTGATAATTGGGCTGCATCATAATATTTAGTAAAATCTGGCACACCCAGACCACCCTGAATTTTAGGAACATATAGGGTATGTTTAGGAATTTGAGGTTTTGTCTTACTCCAAATAAAATGTAAGGTTTTACATTGTATGTTGCGTAAGAAGTGTGATGGTATAGATATAGGGAGTACTCGAAAAAGATATAAGAGTTTTGGGAGGATGGACATTTTTATCACTGTAATTCTTCCTTACCAGGCCAATGGTATGGTTGACTAATTATTGAGAAGTTTATTAAGTTGTGAAAGCATAGGTGGATAATTTGTTGCATAGAGCTCCAGAGGGCTGGCTGTAAAGTTAATACCCAAGTAGGAGATAAACGTTGTAGACCAGGTGAATGGTAGAGAGTGAAGAAGCTGGGTTTGGATGGCAGGTGTCAACGATACATTTAGAGCTTTAGATTTGTGGGGGTTTATAGAAAGGCCTGATACTTGTTCAAATTTAGAAAAGACGTTCAGAAGAGTTGGCGCTGAGGTGGTGGTGCCTCTCTCAACATTAATAGGATCAGATTTAAAACCCGAATAGGAGATATATGCTTTCAGGTGTTGATATAAGGCAGCTATCTATTTTAGGAAATGTGGTCCGAAACCCCAGGGATAAAGAATTGAGTGTAGATAAGGCCATGATAATGAATCGAATGCCTTTCCTATATCCAACGAGAGGAAACAGGCAGGGATAGGGCATGAATGAGCTGCGTAGGCCAAAAGTGTAGCTCGATGAATATTATCACCAGCTTGTCTTGAGGGAATAAATCCTGCTTGATCACTATGAATAAGGGTACCAATAAGTGGATTAAGTCTGAAGGATAATATTTTGGCCAATATTTTAATATCGATATTGAGGATAGATATTGGTCTATAATTAGACCAAGATGTGTCATCTGTATTGGGTTTAGGGATCATGATATAGAAGCTGTAAGTGATTCTGTACAAAAATTACATTCTTTGAGAAGGGAGTTAAAGGCTTCTACCATAAGGGGTGATAATAAAGATGCAAATCTTTTGTAGTAAGTTGCTGAAAGGCCCTGGTCGTTTATGTGATTTGAGTAATTTTATAACTTGTATTTCAAATTCAAAGTAATAGGTTTATCAAGAGTATCTTGATGAGATGAGGAAAGGGAGGGGAGATTAATTGAAGATAGGAGTGAGGTCAGTTGAGAATGGTCTAAGGTGTTAGGGTCTTTGTATAATTCTTTTTAAACTTTTAGTGGATTACTGGTGTACGTATCTTTTTTAATTTTTAGACAAATAGGTTTAGGAGTATAGCTGGTCTTCCACAATGCCAGGGCTAGAAATGTGTTTGGTTTATTAGCGTTCATATAAAAGGTGTGCTTGGATTTACAAAGTGTTTTTTCTGCTGATTCCGTAAGAAAGAGGTCCAATTCTAGGCGTGCTTTGTCATATATAAGTTTACATGACTGTGGGGGTTTGGTCAGAATCTAACGAAGGTTTGTAAAATGTGTCTTCAAGTTTTTTATGAAGTTGTTTTTGTTCTTTACGATAGAAAGAGGTGTGGCTAATACAAACCCCTCTAATATAAGGTTTGAGAGCTTCTCAACGTGTCAGGGGACCTGTGTCAGTGGAATTATTGGTGATGAGATAATCTTTTATAGCCACTTCCAATCTCTGCTGGTATGAGGAATTTGCAAGTAAACTATCATTAATATACCAAGTACGATAATTGGATTGTGGAACTGGAGATGAGAAAGTTGTCATTACAGCATTATGATCCGACCATGCACATGGTATAATATGTGAGTCTATAATGAGTGCTGAAGTTGAAACCATAACAAAAAGGTGGTCGATATGGGAGAATTGCTTGTGGGGATGGGAATAGTGAGTGTATTGTCGTTTTTGTAGGATTATGTTCTCGCCAAGTGTCTAAAAGAGAATATTGATGAGGAGTAGTGATTTGAAGGTTTAGGGATATTGGTTGGGACTGGGTTTTTCAAGAAATGAATATATTATTTGGTTGGAATTGTGTTTAACATGTAGCTATTTTAATGATACTGTGTTTATGTGGAAATAGCGCTGTGATGATGTGTCTGCTCCTTACACACCGTCCTGAATGCAGCTTGCAGAGGGATTAATAAAGTGTAATAGTATAATAGGTGGGCTGACGAGCGATTGGAGAGTCAGTAGCATTTAGTTCAATATTCACTTCATATGCTTGTGTTTGCAATATGCCGCTCTGTGATATGATATGCTGTCACAATATACGGCATGTATTAGGGTTAACACGGAGCGCTCTGACCCACTAGAAAATGGCT
This sequence comes from Lithobates clamitans, assembly GCA_037952925.1. Lineage (NCBI taxonomy): Eukaryota > Metazoa > Chordata > Amphibia > Anura > Ranidae > Lithobates > Lithobates clamitans. The sequence continues at coordinate 974,660 of JBBGZY010000100.1, read as the reverse complement.
GTGATCATACAATAAACAATAGAGTGTCCACGGTCTTCAACAAAATGGCAGCGATGACACTATATAATGTTTGACATCTCAACCGTCCAATAGAATTCCCCCTGAGGAAGATACGTAATTTCCCGGTATTGACGTGCGTTGGGGAGGGGACAGGACGGTATGTGAAACGGCGGAGTGTTCTCAGCAAAGGAGGGGACACATAAGTTTAGCGTTTTTACGAATTCTGGCTTGTACAGAATGGTGCACTGTAGCACCCATGAAATGTGAGTACCCTACCATAGGGAAGATTGTTATCTTTTAATAAATATATGAAAACGATATCACACTATCTTGTTTCCTCTGTTTTTTATATGAATATATGTGCAAGCAACCAACCAAGGATCTGAATGCAGACAACAAACCCAGAGGTGGTTTAAAAGCGTGTTTTGACCAAGCTTAGGTGCAAGGTCACACGCTCTAAGGTGAGCGCATACACCAAAGGGGGAGCACAAGAGTGGACACGAGCACTTGTTGTTTTATCATCTGTAATAAGAAACAGAAGGATGGATTAAACAGGAATGGACTTTTATGTTGGGGTCCATTATAGGCACATTAATTCATTAATATTTTTGCACAAGAGCACTTTAATGCACGATATATTTGTATAATATTTATTTAGCATTATTAATATTGGTTATTCAATGTGGATGCACTTTACATAGACTTATGTACATGTACATAGTTTTTCACTAGAATTATCGCATAGGATTGCAATTTATAATTGCATTAATCGCACAGGATTGCAACATTTTAAAACATTTTATATTTTATTTGAGATAACATTATCAGTATTGAATGTGATGGTCACACGACAACATTTGGATAGCGCAGCATTTTATTAGTTTATGAACCTAACTAAGGGTGTTGGAGAAAACCTACAGTATAAGTGGTTACTGCAGCAACAGTCAGTAGTTCATATGTAGTAAACCTTGTGCTGGCCAGCTTATTGGGGCCCAATATCTTGCATTGGAGTGGTCTGGGTAGTGTCCCTTTAAGAGTTGGTTCATGCAAAAGTAAAGTTTTCCTAACCTAACTTTCCTAAGTCTGCAGCATATGGTTGGCCAGCGGCCGTTCACCAGCCCTGTATAAGCAGAGGCTTTCCTTCCCAGCGCCAGGCACAAATGGCCTCCCTCTTTTTCTCTGGTGGTATCCTCTTCATGTTGCTCTTTCCTTCACAACAGCACAGTCCAGGTCACAATCCAAGGCTTAAAGTGACGCTAAAGTTATTTATTTATTTATTTTAAATAACAAACATATCATACTTACCTCCACTGTGCAGCTTATTTTGCACAGAGTGACCCCAATCCTGGTCTTCTGGTCTCCCTTGGCAGCTCTCTTGGCTCCTCCCTGCTACAGATAACCCCCTGGGAGAAGTGCTCTCCCGGGGGGTTACCTTGCGGGCATGCTCCCGAGTCCAGCATTCGGCGTCCATAGACGCTGAATGCAGGACTCGGCCCCGCCCCCCGGCGGCTGCGTCATTGGATTTGATTGACAGCAGCGGGAGCCAATGGCTGCGTTGCTATCTATCTATTCAAACAACAGCCGAAAACCCCAGGCAGAGAGATGGCACGTCCCCGTGGGACAAGTTCGAGGGTTCAGGTAAGTAATGCGAGGGGGGCTGGGGGCCGGTCACTGACAGGTGTTTTTTCACCTTAATACATTAGATGCATTAAGGTGAAAATACACTTACCTTTACAACCCCTTTAAGGATAGCATTCACTCTGATTTCCCTGCTCTCAGATAAAGATCTCAAAGGTCCCACTCAACATCCTCGCCACAGTCTGTATCTACCCTGGTCTCCCCAGAGAAAGAAAGCATCCTTCCACCCTGGAAAACCCTGGAAAACTACTGCTGTCCCTCCCCTTTAACGTCTCTCCCTTGGGAACTGTAGTTTTACAGCCAACTTGTAATAGCTCAGGCTTTTTTGTAAACTACACTTCCCACAATCCTCCACGATTTTCTTTGGAGACTCTCTTATAATCCATGTTCCCTGGACACCCTCTAGTGGATGAAGGCAGATAAAACACTGGCTATATCTGTGTAGAAGTGCTTTATGGATATACACACACAGAAGCAGCATCATCACAGTGAGATTACAGCTGCTCATCTCTGCACCGCTCATCACCTGGCCAAAATCATGCCTACAATGAAGCATGGTGATGGCAGCATCGTGTTGTGGGGATGTTTTTCAGCAACAGGAACTGGGAGACTAGTCAGGATCGAGAGAAATATGAATGCAGCAATGTACATAGAAATCCTTGATGAAAACCTGCTCCAGACCAGGGCGAAGGTTCATCTTCCTACAGGACAATGACCCTAAGCACACAGCCAAGATAACAAAGGAGTGGCTACAGGAAAACTCTGTGAATGTACTTGAGTGGCCCAGCCAGAGCCCAGACCATCACACGATTGAACATCTCTGGAGAGATCTGAAAATGGCTGTGCACCGTTGCTCTCCATCCAACCTGATGGAGCTTGAGAGGTCCCGCAAAGAAGAACGAGAGAAACTGCCCAAAAATAGGTGTGCCAAGCTTGTAGCATCATACTCAAAAAGACTTGAGGCTGTAATTGGTGCCAAAAGTGCTTCAACAAAGTATTGAGCAAATGCTGTGAATACTAATGAACATGGGATTTTTTCGTTTTATATTTTATATAAATTTGCAAAGCTTTCAAACAAACTTCTTTCACATTGTCATTACGAGGTATTGTTTGTAGAATTTTGAGGAAAATAATGAATGTAATCCATTTTGGAATACGGCTGTAACATAACAAAATGTGGAAAAAGTGAAGTAAATACTTTTCAGATGCACTGTACGTTTGTATGTAGGTTTTTTCTGTTTTCTGATAGATTGTTTTATTAACATTCTGCTAAAACTATGTGCATTGGGGCACACCCCAAAAGCTTGTCCTGAGGAATTGGATGTTAGTGCAAATAAAGAAAAGTATCCAGCAGAATACTCAGTTGTTTTGGTTTTTAATGAAATGAGTAGTAGCATATACTGGAAATGGCATCCAGCAGTAAAAACATAAAAGGCAATATTAGGTGACTCCTAACATGTAAGGAAGATATAATGCCACTTTCAAATATCTGTTTCAAAATCTTGGTGCTTTTCTTTGGAATTGAGGACAGCTGGCAATTACAATTCATGCCATATTATATAAACAGCCAATACCTTATTTCAATTGCATGTAAAAGACTAGCAGGAAAATATTGTAGTTTCTCCATTGGCAGCCCTCCAGTGCTTGGGGATACAAGCCAGATGTTTACCCTGCACAAAGAAACTAGTAGAGAGCAGGGAATACTAAGAGTTAAGCAGTCTGAGGAATAAATTGAGTACACATGTCAAATGTAAAAAAATAATAATAATAATTAGTGTTACTTATCTCCTGCCCTTTCAGTTAGGAAACATGCTATTAATATTTTAATCAATTGCATAAACACTAAAAGTCGGAGGAATATTTTGTACTTCTTGTAATAACTATGTTACCTGGCATTTACCTCTGTAATTTCTAATCCAATATTACATATACACATACCTCCCAACTTTTTGAGATGGGAATGAGGGACACTTATCAGCAAAAGTATGCAGGTATATGAAACACCCCTGGCCATGCCCCCTTAAAGGAGAATTATACAAATACAAGATTGGTTAAACCTCAAGTGCTTTTTTTTACCATTACTATTCCTTTATATTGGCTTTTGGAATTTACAAATGCAGCAATTTAGAAATAAGATGAAAGGTTTAGTGCTGGAAAACACTTTTTGATACATAAAAAGTGCATTTTATAATACAACAATATTGATCAGACCAAAATGAGGGACAAATGAGGAGGAAGGAGGGACAGAGGGACATTGCTCCAAATCAGGGACAGTCCCTCGAAATCAGGGACAGTTGGGAGCTATGTATACATGCATTTATGCCTTCAATTTTATTTACAGTTATTAAAGTTTCCAGCTTGGCCCAAAACAGATTTAAATATTACCCATTTGGGCTACATTCACACTAGAGCTCATGTTTGGGTACCGGCAAGGTTCAGTCGATTCTTGCCAGTGGTTGTAAATGCTTTTCCACACGCTGTGTGCGACCAGCTGCATGTGTCAGGGGCCACTGTCAGATTTGTACCTTACACAAATCAGGGGCAGTCACCACTGCTGTTCCCCTGTAACCACTCATCTGAGCATAGGAATGCCGACTCTGGACATATCCAGTGTGTGTCCAGGGTCGGAGTTTGTGTGGAGCTTTGGCGGCATTCAGCCAGTTTGTATATGGCCATAGCAGAGACTGTTGCTGTGTCCAGGGGCAGTGTTTAGCCACTTCTGAATGCAGCAAACTATCTGCACACATGGTGTGAATGTAGCCCTAAAAGGTTTTCTACTTTGCCAGTAGATAGGTCCATTTCCATTTGAATCTCTGCTTAGACCTTCATTCATAGAAGAATATCGCACTTTTTGGAGAAATAAGGATTATTCCCCAGGTCAGATTTTCATTGCTGCCGAGGACCTGGGGCAAGGGCTCCCTTCCTATAACAATACAGTTTTGGAGGTCCACTAAGGATAAAAGTCAAAGTATTCTTGTTGTTTCTTCTGGGAAATACACTGCCTGACCTCCCTATCAATTGTTACATAGTTACATAGTTACATAGTAGGTGAGGTTGAAAAAAGACACAAGTCCATCAAGTCCAACCTATATGTGTGATTATGTGTCAGTATTACATTACATATCCCTGTATATTGCGGTCATTCAGGTGATTATCTAATAGTTTCTTGAAGCTAACAATGCTCCCCGCTGAGACCACCGCCTGTGGAAGGGAATTCCACATCCTTGCCGATCTTACAGTAAAGAACCCTCTACGTAGTTTAAGGTTAAACCTCTTTTCTTCTAATTGTAATGAGTGGCCACGAGTCTTATTAAACTCTCTTCTGCGAAAAAGTTTTATCCCTATTGTGGGGTCACCAGTACAGTATTTGTAAATTGAAATCCTTTTCCATCCTAGATTCCCCCAGAGGTTCTCCCCCCAGTGTATAGATTGCATTCATATTTTTGCCACCCAAATGCATTATTTTACATTTTTCTACATTGAACCTCATTTGCCATGTAGTCGCCCACCCCATTAATTTGTTCAGGTCTTTTTGCAAGATTTCCACATCCTGCGGAGAAGTTATTGCCCTGCTTAGCTTAGTATCGTCTGCAAATACAGAGATTGAACTGTTTATCCCATCCTCCAGGTCGTTTATGAACAAATTAAATAGGATTGGTCCCAGCACAGAACCTTGGGGAACCCCACTACCCACCCCTGACCATTCTGAGTACTCCCCATTTATCACCACCCTCTGAACACGCCCTTGTAGCCAGTTTTCAATCCATGTACTCACCCTATGGTCCATGCCAACGCACCTTATTTTGTACAGTAAACGTTTATGGGGAAAATCCAGATACACCACGTCTACGGGCCTTCCTTTATCTAGATGGCAACTCACCTCCTCATAGAAGGTTAATAGATTGGTTTGGCAAGAACGATTCTTCATGAATCCATGCTGATTACTGCTAATGATATCATTCTTATTACTAAAATCTTGTATATAGTCCCTTATCATCCCCTCCAAGAGTTTACATACTATTGATGTTAGGCTAACTGGTCTGTAATTCCCAGGGATGTTTTTTGGGCCCTTTTTAAATATTGGTGCTACATTGGCTTTTCTCCAATCAGCTGGTACCATTCCAGTCAATAGACTGTCTGTAAAAATTGTAATCATAGCCCACATGGATTTTATCAAATATATATGGTAAATTATTTGAACCTTTTATATAATGTAACCTCTGAAGAAAAGAAGCCATGTTTATGCTTGTGCAGTTTCGGTGCAGTTAAATACATGGGAATTAACACACATAATGCATGATAAGATATGTGCCAGTATAGTCAATAAATCTAATTTCTACAGCTTAAAGAGGAACTGAACTTTGGAAGCTATGCTCAAAAAAGCAGACAGCAGTGGACTAGACACTCCTTGCAGCTGATCTTTCTACCATAACTAACTTACCATGCTTTGTTCTGCTCTGTAATTCAGCCATCTTGGTACAGGCAGGACTTTGCTTTCTCATATCAGACCTTCCAGCAAGGACAACAGTGAGCAGCACAGTAGTGGCTTCACAAAATTGAACTCCACATTTCATGAGACTAGCAGTTGGAGATGCCTTAGATCCACCACAACACATACATTATAATACCAAAAGTATTGGGATGCCTGCCTTTACACGCACATTAACTTTAATGGTATCCCAGTCTTCGTCCGTAGGGTTCAATTTTGAGTTGGCCCAACCTTTGCAGCTATAACAGCTTCAACTCTTCTGGGAAAGCTGTTCATAAGGTTTAGGAGTGTGTCTATGAGAATGTTTGACTAAATTTTTCAGAAGCACATTTGTGAGGTCAGGCATTGATGTTGGACGAGAAGACCTGGCTCACAGTCTCCACTATAATGTATCCCAAAGGTGTTCTATCAGGTTGAGGTCATGACTCTGTGCAGGCCAGTCAAGTTCCTCCACCCCAAACTCGCTCATCCATGGCTTTATGGACCTTGCTTTGTGCACTGGTGCGCAGTCATGTTGGAACAGGAAGGCGCTATCCCCAAACTGTTCCCACAAAGTTGGGAGCATGAAATTATCCAAAATGTCTTGGTATGCTGACGCCTTAAGAATTCCCTTTACTGGAACTAAGGGCCAAGCACAACCCCTGGAAGACAACCCCACACCATATTCTCCCCTCCACCAAATTATTTGGACCAGGGCACAAAGCAAGGCCCATAAAGATGTGGATGAGCGAGATAGGGGTGGAGGAGCTTGACATGGTTTTGTGAGAGGTAAAGGTAATAAACAATGCCCCAACTTTACAAACAAATGCCACCGTGAAAATTTGAGTATGTGATGGAGGCAGTGGTCACATCTTCAGACGCAACTCTAGGGCATAAGTATTTTATAATTACACATGCTTTAGAAAATGTGCCAAAAATAGAAATATATTTTTTTTAACTTTAGGTCTATTGTATAGTTTTTCAGTTTGGTCAGGGCCGGCCCTACCATGGGTCCCGGTGAGACCATGGGTCCCCAGGCAGCACTTTGAGAGGGGCGGCAAATTGAAGCCGGGCCGCCTTTCCTTCTCATTGCTGTGCTGCCTGTGCCACCTCTTGCTGCCCGCCGCCCACCTGCATGTTTACACACCAGGAGGTTCATCTCTGTGTTGCCGGGGGGGGGATATGCCCACATGATTGGCTGCAAGGTTGCCCCGGGCGCAAAACAGTTTTCCCGGCTATCCGGGCTCAGCCCTCTATGATTCACTGCACTCCGTCATGTGCGGCCGTGGTGGTGGGCAGAACTGGCTATAACAGGTGATTGCGGTTAGTGCAGCCGCTTGCTCCAACCGCGCTGTCAGGGTCTCACCACTGGCTGGGCGGGCTTCAGGCTCTGAATCTCCTCAACCACACAGCATGGAAGACAAGAAGAGCCCAGGTGAGTGGCGGTGCACTGTCATGCTGGGGCCGGGCTGGGTGGAGATGGACAGGCTCAGGAGTGACTGGGACATTGAATCCTAAGTCTGAGAAACATGTCTTCCCACACTATTTTCTCAGTGGCTGGTTGCTGGTCCTCCTTTTCTTACAGTTCTGCAGACTGCTTGTTTACTAGATTCCTGAGTCCATGTCTTGGGCCAGCCCTGAGTTTGGTGTAGGTGGAAAGCCACATTATTGGCAGTGCAGCAGGTATGGGCCTGTGTATGACACTTGTTGTCAGTATTAAATCAAAGTTTTCCACTTCCTTTATCTGCTGAGCGATTGATCCATCTACCACACAAGTCATTCCCTGGATTAAGCCATGGTTCTGCTTTCTGTTGGTGCAGTTATTGATCTGACGTTTGGACGTTTGGTGACGGTCCCATTCCATTCGATTTATCCACTGGGTGGAGTTTTGTTTTTCTATTGGCTATATCCTTCATGCCCTTTTGCCATTTGAATCTGGTAAGGAGGTCCTCTGTCTGGTGATGGTACACCTATTGTCATTTCATTCACTGGGTGACTACTAATAATTTCTTCTGCTCACGTCTGGTTGCTCATAATATGAGTGTCACTAAATCTATTGTACACATATAATTTATAATTTTGACGGTATCACGCTATGTACACAATTTTTGTTTTACACATAATAAACATTTCTGGAGTTGATGCTAACCCCATGCTGAGGAGTTCGCGAGGTCTACACTTCATGCTGTATAACCACCAACCCAGGCTGGGGTATTAGCCACTCGTCTATTTTGGCTTACACTCTGGTAAGCATGCACTTCTTATGATTTTTCTGTGAGGAATATCTAGTTCATCTCGACTGCTGAAGCATCTGGAATTTTCCATATATGTCTTTACTAATTTGGACTTTATTAGCGCGATTTTTTTTTGTTTATTTGATTTGTGTTTATCCCACATTTATTGCAGCTTGGGGATTTGTCCACCCTATTGTTATATTGGATCAGCGCAGTTTTTTTCTCTCTTTTTATTTTTTATATTATAATTTATGATTTTGTGTTTCAAACTTTATCATACCCGAGACGTCTACTGGTTTGGACAGATTTAAGTGAGCTATTCCTAAGAATAACAGGCCTACAATATAAAACGCCAAATTTTCATGCAAAATAATGGTACCGCTTTCAGCACCTAAAATCTGAAATAATCATACCGCCAGGGAGGTTAAAGAAGAAATAGGGGTTGAGATTAGATAAGAAGAGGGGGAGGGAAGAAGAGGAAAAAAAAGGGGGGTGGGTCCTCGCGGTGGGGAGCAAGAGTGCATTAAATCCGAAGAAGGGTGGTATCAAATCTGGTGGGTTTAGTGTACTCGACCCATGGCCGCCATACCTTCAGGAACTTATCATGAGTGTCCGAAAGGACAGCAGTCAGCTTTTTGTTAACCATTATATCGTCCATGCGGTTTTTAACCACAGATAGCCGCACTCTGGGATAAGGGCATCTTAAATTTCAATAAAATCCAACAATACAGTCAATTGCAGAGACGTACAGGGTGGTAGACAGCAGTCTACCACCCTGTACATCTCTGCAATTGACTGTATTGTTGGATTTTATTGAAATTAAGATGTCCTTATCCCAGAGTGCGGCTATCCAGGACTTCTTTCTACCTCACTGCAAACCAGCAAAGCCAGCACCTGGAACCAGTTCTTACTAGGGCGGTGTCATTCCAGAGAAAGAGTGTTTGTGAGCTGCATTTCTTTTTTTCTGGTTTTTAACCACCTCAAAACTTAGTACCTGTGTCTTCCATGCCATAGCTATCGTCAGTTTGGTGGCAGTAAAGAAATGCAGAGCCAGTTGGCGCTCCAGACGAAGCAGTTCTGCGATTGGGTTGCAGAGAAGTGCTTCGTATGGGTCTTTTTTTAGGTCAGCACGGAGTGTGTTTCGGAGGAGGGAGTAAACTCTGATCCATAATCTGCGTACCCTTGGACAGGTCCGCCAGATGTGCGTCATTGTGCCCTCATGGGAGCACCCTCGGAAGCAAAAGGGGGAGTAGGCTGGAATGAAACGGGCCAGTCTAGCCGGTGTGTAGTACCACCTGTAAAGTACCTTGTAGGCATTTTCTAAAAAGAGGACCTTCTTTGAGCATTTCGATATCGTTAAAGTCATGACCTGACAGTCCTCCGGATCTAGCTGTTTTCCTAGTTTCCTTTCCCATTGGAGGTGATAGGGCCGTGTCAGTGTTTTTTAGAGGTAATAATAGAGGAATAGCTAATTGATATTAAACCCAAGGTTTGGGGTCTAGCGCTGCAGAAGTTCTCAAATGGGGTCAAAGTATAAGGGGTCAGTCGAAATTTTATAAGCCCCTGGAGAAAATGGCCAATCTGTAGGTAACTGTAGTGTTCGCATAACGGGATATCGTGAGAGTAGCATAGAGTCTTAAATGATAATATCCTAGTGGGGGTAAAGAAAGATTGGATGTCCGTGAAAACATTTGTCTTCCACCAGGAGAACTGCTGGGGATTTTCACAGCCTGGTGGGAACAGTTGGCACTGGAGAAGTTGAAGTAAGGGTAGATGAGGAGAAATCAGGCCGGCCAAGTACTTGACCAAATCCCACACATGAAGGGAATGGGCCAGACATGGTCCCATCACGAGAGGGCGATGTGTAGAGGGGAGCCAGGGCAAAGAGGAGATGGGTGTTGGATGTGAATCCACTAGGTCTATAGTGACCCATAGCAGCATTCGGTGTTTTTCATGGAGTTTGGATAACGGGGCTATGTTTGCAGCTATATAGTAGGTTTGTAGGTTAGGGACTAAGAGTCCTCCGTTGATTCTACGGGCATATAGTATTTGCTTATAGATCCTGGGATGGGCAGAACCCCACACGAATTTCAGGATTCTACGCTGATGTATTCGTAGGATATGCGGCGGAATCAGGACAGGTAGGACTCTAAAGAAGTAAAGTAATTTAGTATTATTTTAATACTGGGTCGGAACAAAAAGTGTTGTAACCAGTTACCTAACTCTATATGATGGCATCTTTGGTATATTTGTGGTGTATAATTATATGTATCTAGTTGCATCTGTCAGTGGGTTTTCCGTTCCTCTGGGCTGCTCTGATAATATGCAGTACATTTTTTAGTCAATACCTGAATTAATAACAGTCATTAAAATAATTTTACCCAACACTAATATGCTACATATATTGTGAGCTAGTACATCCAGAATTCCACTTCCAAGACATTGGTTACTTCTTTCTAAGGCCTCTTTCACACGAGGGATCCGTATGTCCGTTTTTCATCCTTCCGTTTTCGGATGAAAAACGGACATACATTCATCCCTATGGAGCGTCGGATGTCAGCGGTGACATGTCCGCTGACATCCGACCCTGCTCCGATCCGAAAAGTGTAACGGAGGAAAAACCTACTTTTCCATCCGTTTTCGGATCGGATCGGGTGACGACGGACACTACGGTCCGTCATCATCCGATCCCCCATAGGGGAGAGCGGCGCTCTGACAGGTCCGTAGCTGCACAGTGTGCAGCGATGGACCTGTCATCTTCCTGCTCAGCGGGGAACGGCGGAGCGATCCCCGCTGAGCAAGCGGGAATTCACGGGGCGGATCATCACTGATCCGCCCCGTGAGAAAGAGCCCTTACTGTTAAAGAAAATGTTAAGGCATGACTTTTTTTTTTCTTAAAATAATAAACATGTTATACTTACCTGCTCTGTAATAGTATTGCACGGAGTAGCTCTTTACCTCTTCTTCTGGGGTCCCCTGCCAGCACTGTCCCCTCCTCCTCTTCTCTGAGTGCCCCTACAGCAAGCTGTGTGCTTCCAGGGCACTTGTACAGGTGTGCTCCTGAGCCATAGACACACAGAGCAGCTCGACCCCTCCCGCTGCTGCCTCTGTATCCTATGAGCAGAGGGAGAGAGAGCAGCACTGCTGCAGGTGGCCTCAGCACTGGATCGAGAAACCACTTGCCGACCGCAATATCGATGCAGCCGGTTGTTCACAGAGGTGATAAAAGACTAGATCGTCTTTGACCACCTCTATGGCCTTGGAGGACCAGATCGATGTCATGACCTCACTTCTAAACCAGGGTAGAAGTAAACAATTATTTTTTTAAAGCAAAAGATCAAAGTTTTTTTGATCTTTTGCTTTTAAGGGTAAAGGAGAGATTTGGGGGTCTTTTTGACCCCAGATCTATACATAAAGTGGACCTGTCATCCTTATTTCTATTACAAGGGATGTTTTCAATCCTTGTAATAGGAATGAAAGTGATAAAAAAAAGGCACCATGTAATAATAAAAAGATAAAAATAAAAATAATAAATAGGAAAAAAATGTTAAAGCCCCCTTATCCACCCATGCTTGCACGCAGAAGCGAAAGCAGAAGGTCGTGTACACATATGTAAAGGGTGTTCACACCACACATGTGAGGTATTGGTGCGAACATTAGAGCAAGAGCAATAATTCTAGTGCTAGACCCCCTCTGTAATTTTTAAAATGTCGCCTATGGAGATTTTTAAGTACCGTAGTTTGTCACTATTCCACAAGCGTGTGCAATTTTAAATGTGACATGTTAGGTATCTATTTACTCTAAGTAACATCATCTTTCATATTTTACAAAAAAATCTGGGTATATATTTTTTTTTGTTATTTCATTGAAGTGTATTTTTTCCCAAAAAATTGCATTTGAAAAATCACTGCGCAAATACCGTGTGACATAAAAAAATGCAATGATTGCCATTTTATTCCCTAGGGTGCCTGCTAAAATATATATATATATATATATTATATACAGTGGGGACGGAAAGTATTCAGACCCCCTTAAATTTTTCACTCTTTGTTATATTGATTTGCTAAAATCATTTAAGTTCATTTTTCTTTCTCATTAATGTACACACAGCACCCCATATTGACAGAAAAACACAGAATTGTTATCATTTTTTCAGATTTATTAAAAAAGGGAAGCTGAAATATCACATGGTCCTAAGTATTCAGACCCTTTGCTGTGACATTCATATATTTAACTCAGGTGCTGTCCATTTCTTCTGATCATCCTTGAGATGGTTCTACACCTTCATTTGAGTCCAGCTGTGTTTGATTATACTGATTGGACTTGATTAGGAAAGCTACACACCTGTCTATATAAGACCTTACAGCTCACAGTGCATGTCAGAGCAAATGAGAATCATAAGGTCAAAGGAACTGCCTGAAGAGCTCAGTGACAGAAGTGTGGCAAGGCACAGATCTGGCCAAAGTTACAAAAAAATTTCTGCTGCACTTAAGGTTCCTAAGAGCATAGTGGCCTCCATAATCCTTAAATGGAAGGCATTTGGGACGACAAGAACCGTTCCTAGAGCTGGCCGTCTGGCCAAACTGAGCTATCAGGGGAGAAGAGCCTTGGTGAGAGAGGGAAAGAAGAACCCAAAGACCACTGTGGCTGAGCTCCAGGGATGCAGTCGGGAGATGGGAGAAAGTTGTAGAAAGTCAGCCATCACTGCAGCCCTCCACCAGTCAGGGCTTTAAAGCAGAGCGGCCCGACGGAAGCCTCTCCTCAGTGCAAGACACATGAAAGCCCGCATGGAGTTTGCTAAAAAAACACCCGAAGGACTCCAAGATGGTGAGAAATAAGATTCTTTGGTCTGATGAGACCAAGATAGAACTTTTTGGCCCTAATTCTAAGCGGTATGTGTGGAGAAAACCAGACAATGTTCATCACCTGTCCAATACAGTCCTAACAGTGAAGCATGGTGGTGGCAGCATCATGCTGTGGGGGTTTTTTGTTCAGCTGCAGGGACAGGACGACTGGATGCAATCGAGGGAAAGATGAATGTGGCCAAGTACAGCAATATCCTGGACGTAAAACCTTCTCCAGAGTGCTCAGGACCTCAGACCGGGCCGGGTTTACCTTCCAACAAGACAATGACCCTAAGCACACAGCTAAAATAACGAAGGGGTGGCTTCACAACAACTCCGTGACTGTTCTTGAATGGCCCAGCCAGAGCCCTGACTTAAACCCAATTGAGCATCTCTGGAAAGACCTAAAAATGGCTGTCCACCAACGTTTACCAACCTGACAGAACTGGAGAGGATCTGCAAAGAGGAATGGCAGAGCATCCCCAAATCCAGGTGTGAAAAACTTGTTGCATCTTTCCCAAAAAGACTCATGGCTGTATTAGTTCAAAAGGGCGCTTCTACTAAATACTGAGCAAAGGATCTAAATACTTAGGACCATGTGATATTTCAGTTTTTCTTTTTTAATGAATCTGCAAAACTGTCAACAATTCTGTGTTTTTCTGTCAATATAGGGGTGCTGTGTGTACATTAATGAGGAAAAAAATTAACTTAAATGATTTTAGCAAATGGCTGCAATATAACAAAGAGTGAAAAATTTAAGGGGGTCTGAATACTTTCCGTCCCCACTGTATATAATGTTTCGGGGTTCTAAGTCATTTGCTATCAAAAAAATACTGACCTAAATTTGTAAACTTGGAGGGGGTGGGGGTGCTGAAGAACCTGTCTGGTGGGGGGGGGGGATTGGGGGGAGCAGATATTAAAAAGGTTTTTTACCTTAATGCAGAGAATGAATTAAGGGAAAGAAAAAAAAGCCAGAAGCCTTTAGAACCCTTTCAAGGTCAGGGGGTAAATTAGACTGTTCTGTCTTGTCCTGTCCTTGACAGTAACATGACCATAGAAAGGTATACACAAACCAGAAGGTGTTTAGCCATGGTTTGCAGATGTAAGAGATGTTTCCACATTGTATTTAGCCTCTCTGAATAGTGTAAAACATGAAGCATTTGCCACTTTATTTTAATTCAATGCAAAGTAAAAACACATTTTTCCAAGGGCATCGATAGTTTCAAAAAAATATTAGATAAGCACCTGAACGACCGCAACATACAGGGATATACAATGTAATACTGACATATAATCACACACATAGGTTGGACTTGATGGACTTGTGTCTTTTTTTGACCTCACCTACTATGTAACTATGTAACTTGGGAGAAAGAATCAGGAAGCTAGCATGATGTTTTAATTGAATGCTTAAATTAAAGAAAAAAGGTACATTACCAGACAGCGTTTTGAGGAAGTGAAATAAATAAAGATTAGTATTTGTTTTGAAGAAAGATATGTGTGCTTTGTTATACTGTTGAGGAAGTATAGTGCAATTAAATAACACAACACTGCTGCCTAGTAACTATCAGTTTTTACTTTTTACAAATTACATAAAAAAGGGCACTAGCGTGTGATAAGTAGAGGTATATGGAAACTGCTAAAAAAATAAATAGCAACTACCCATCTGACAACTGTCTGTGATGGTTACACTGATCACATCTGTCTTCATTTCTCTCGATGTACAGGAGTAAATAACATTCCTTTTTTACTTTTATCCGAATGAGATATATTGAAGGCACGTCACACAAATTTTTTTTAGTTTAGAGTTGCACAATTGCAGTCTTACAGAGCTAAGAACATTTTTATGTTTTATGTTTTTCACAGATAATAAGGTGAACCTCTGCTGTAGAGAAAAAAACAAAACCCAAAAGTTGTCAGGTCACACGTTTAGCATGTGCTGCCACCCTCCCAAAGTTCTTTTAATGATATAAAATTGCATAGTAATAGGTATGCACTCTCTAATTAAAAAAAAGATTGGTTGCTTTAGACATTGTGCTGTGCAATGCATGAGTTGTATGCTTATAATCCCCAAACCTGAAAGTGCAGAATTTATGACAGCCAGAATGCCTAAGTGCCCCATACTGAGAAATACTAGAAATGAATAAAAACAGTATTATACTAGGGCAGCTGTGCGCTCTCCCTCTCTTTGTGTGTTTCAGAATCAGTCTGCCACCCAGTGGATTTTTAAGAGAGCTGCAACACCTAGATCAAGAGGACTTGTATACAGACTGTTACACATTCAGGAGGTGTTGGCGGGTTTTGCGCTTATAGGTTTTGTATGTTTGATCAAAAAAACTGTTGTAATTTATGTGTTTATGTGTGAGTGGTATGCCCATTATACCCATACCTGGCAATGTTTATATTAGTGTATGGATAGCCCACCCCCCGGACTGAAGGCTACTTGGGAGAAAAAATTGGTTGCTCAAACATTTTGTGTTGTACTATGTGCGAGCAGTATGGCTGTTATCACTATACCTGGAAGTGGCACCCAAAGTCACCATTATCACCATACCTGGAAAGGGGTCATTTTTAGGGTATCTCAAGTTAGCGCACAGTGAAGGCAACTCAAGATTAGGGATGAGCCGAACACCCCCCGGTTCGGTTTGTACCACAACCTGCGAACGGACCGAAAGTTTGTGTGAACTTTAGAACCCCATTAAAGTCTATGGGACTCGAACGTTCAAAATCAAAAGTGCTAATTTTAAAGGCTAATATGCAAGTTATTGTCCTAAAAAGGGTTTGGGGACCCGGGTCCTGCCCCAGGGGACATGTATCAATGCAAAAAAAAGTTTTAAAAACGGCCGTTTTTTCGGGAGCAGTGATTTTATTGATGCTTAAAGTGAAAAAAAAGTGTAATATTCCTTTAAATATCGTACCTGGGGGGTGTCTATAGTATGCCTGTAAAGTGGCGCATGTTTCCCGTGCTTAGAACAGTCCCTGCACAAAATTACATTTTTAAAGGACTAAAAGACATTTAAAACTGCTTACGGCTTTAATGTAATGTCGGGTCCCGGCAATATGGATGAAAATCAGTGAGACACACGGCATGGGTACCCCCCCCCCCAGTCCATTATCAGGCCCTTTGGGTCTTGTATGGATATTAAGGGGAACCCCGCACCCAAATTAAAAAAAGGAAAGGCGTGGGGCCCCCAGGCCCTATATACTCTGAACAGCAGTGTACAGGTGGTGCAAACAAGACATAGACTGTAGGTTTGTTGTTAAGTAGAATCTGTTTGTAATTTTGAACTCGTACATTTTTAAAGTGTAGCTCCAGCCAAAAAATCTATTTTAAGATTTTTGGAAAACATAGGGAAGGGTTATCACCCCTGTAACATTTGTTTTGCTGTCTGTGCACCTCTTCAGAAGATTTCACCTCACTTTCTGTCCCAATGACAAATGTTTTTTGAAAATTTGGGGTTTTTAGTGAAACAATGATTGGTGATAAAGCATCAGTGAAGAGGAGACACGTTTTTCCCATATTAACTCTTACAGGAGAGAATTTCCCTACCTAGGGGTAGATTTCATCTCACTTCCTTTTGCCTCCTTCCGTTTGCAAGTAGGAGTCGTTTGTAAGTTGGATGTTGGAAAGTAGGGGCCTGCCCTATATACTCTGCAGAAATTGGGGCCTTAGGTGCTGGTGTTGCCACAACACTGTAAGCCCTCACAGTTACTCTTCGTGGGCGCAGGAACGGGCCCTGCTGTAAAATATTAGATAAAGAATTGTAATTATATGTCCCTGTTGAACAGGGGCAGAAAAATTGGGCCTTAGGCACTGGTGCCACAACACTGCAACCCCTCACAGATGCTATAGTTGGAGCGCAGGAATGAGCCCTGCTGCAAAGTATTGCATCAAAAATTGTAACTAAATGCCCCTGTTAAACAGGGGCTGAAAAATTGGGCCTTGAGCACTGGTGCTGGTGCCACAACACTGCAACCCCTCACAGATGCTATAGTTGGAGTGCAAGAATGAGCTCTGCTGCAAAGAATTGCATCAAAAATTGTAATTATACGCCCTTGTTAAACAGGGGCTGAAAAAATGGGCCTTGGGCACTGGTGCTGGTGCCACAAAAAAAAAACGCATCGGCCAGACGGCCACCTTCCCCACCGCTCCTTCTGTGACTGACCGAAGCCTCAGCAAAACGTTGTCCAAGAGGACCAGGAAATTGTAACTTCCCAGGCTCTAGAAACGCGTTGCACAAACCTTTCTGCAAGGCCTCCCGAAGACTTTTCATCCTGTACTCCCTCTGCAATGGCAAGATAAGGTCCGCGACCTTACCCTTGTAACGTGGATCAAGGAGGGTTGACAGTCAGTAATCATCCCTCCCCTTGATACCACGAATACGAGGATCCTTACGCAGGCTTTGCAGGATCAGGGAGGCCATGCAGCATAGGTTTGCTGAGGCATTCGGACCAGAGTCCCCTGGGTCACTAAGGATGACATGTTTCGCAGCCACCTCCTCCCAGCCACGTACAAGTCCATGGGTTTCTTCGGACTGTAAATGATCCCTTGAAGACTGCTGCTGATGCTGAGTGCCAGGCTCCACCTCCATGCTGACACTATCCTCCTCCTCCTCCTCTTCCTGTGTGATTGGCGGGCACATAGGAACACTGTCTGGATAAAGGGGGCCTTGAGAGGTAAGGAAGTCCTCCTCTTCCTCCCTCTGTTTTGCCTCAAGTGCCTTGTCCATTGTTCCATGCAGCGTGTGCTCCAACAGGTGGACAAGAGGGACAGTGTCACTGATGCATGCACTGTCACTGCTCACCATCCTCGTGGCCTCCTCAAATGGTGACAGGACAGTGCATGCATCCCTGATCATAGCCCACTGGTGGGGGGAAAAAAAACAAGTTCCCCTGACCCTGTCCTGGTGCAGTAGTCGAATAAGTTCTCATCGATGGCCCTCTGCTGCATGCGCAGCCGCTGCAGCATGGCCAACATTGAGTTCCACCTGGTGGGCATGTCACAGATTAGGCGGTTCTTGTGCAGGTTAAATTCCTTTTGGAGGTTAGCCAGCCGAGCACTGGCATTATTGACCTGCGAAAATGCACACAGACTTTCCTGGCCTGCCTCAGGACATCCTGTAAGCCCGGGTACCTGCCCAAGAACCGCTCCACCACCAAGTTAAGGATGTGAGTCAAACAGGGCACATGGGTCAGTTGTCCCTGTCGGAGGGCAGAGAGGTTGGTGCCATTGTCGCAAACCACCATACCCGGCTTAAGCTAGCGTGGCGTCAACCACCTCTGAACCTGCCCCTGCAGAGCTGACAGAATCTCTGCCCCAGTGTGGCTCCTGTCCCTCAAGCACACCAGCTCAAGCACCGCATGGCATCTTTTTGCCTGCGTGCTTGCGTAGCCCCTTGAACGCCTACAGAGCACCGCTGGTTCCAAGGACAAATCAGCACAGGAAGAGGCCATGGAGGAAGAAGAAGAGGAGGGGGTGGCAGAATCACCACTAGTAGAATTTTGGAGGCGTGGTGGAAGAACAACCTCCAACACTACTGCACCCTGTCCTGCATCCTTCCCAGCTGCCAGAAGAGTCACCCAGTGCGCGGTGAAAGATAGGTAACGTCCCTGTCCATGCCTGCTGGACCATGAGTCAGCGGTAATATGCACCTTACTGCTGACCGCCCTGTCCAGCGAGGCCAAGACATTGCCTTTCACATGCCGGTAGAGAGCCAGAATCACCTTCCACGAGAGAAAGCGTCGCTTGGGAACCTGCCACTGAGGAACCGCACATTCCACAAACTCACGGAAGGGGGCAGATTCTACCAACTGAAAAGGCAGCAGTTGAAGTGCTAGCAATTTAGCCAAGCTAGCATTCAACCGCTGGGCATGTGGATGGCTGGGAGCGAACTTCTCAGCGATGCAGCAGCTGGGGCAGGGAAATTTGCATGGTACAATCTGACGTCAATGTAATGATAGCAGATTGCCCGCAAGTACGTGGCTGTGAGACACCTAATTCTACACCTTCATTACTCTCAGTGCAGGTTTCAGAGAGGACTGAAGGTATAGTTGGGTTGGAGATCCCAGCTGATGAGGAGCAAGGCGAGGTCCGCTTTGTTCTTTGGTGTGGGTCTTTAAGGTACGCTCGCCAACGAACTGCATGGCAGGTCGACATATGTCTGGTCAAGCATGTGGTGCCCAAGCGAGTGATGTTTTGGCCACGCGAGATACGCTTGAGACCTATGTTGCAAATAGCAGCAGTGGGATCTGATGCACTCTTCTCAAAAAAGGCCCACAACAAAGAACTTTTGGAATAACGTGCAGAGACAGCAGCGCCCTGCACATGCGGAGCTCTGCGGTGTAATGCAGTCGGTGCGCTGCCCTTAAGCTGGCCCCTGGAGGGCATCCTGCCTTGTTGGAGATGTGCCTCCTCCTCCTCCTCTCTCCTATCAGGCACCCACGTGGAGTCAGTGACCTCATCATCCCCTCCCTCCTCATCACTGGAGCAAAGCTGGCAGTATGCTGCAGCTGGGGGAACATAACTGCCAGATTGCTGTCCTTCTTGGGCACCCCCTCTCTCTGAGCTCACGTTACTGCCTTCCTCTAGCTGGCTACCATCATCAGAGCCTTCAAAACGCTGGGCATCCTCCTGGAGCATGTACCCAAAACTGTGATTAAACAGTTCGGGGGACTCCTCAGGAGGATATGGTGGGGCTAGGGAAGGAGTGACTCATGCCATTGAGCCTAGAGAAGAGGCTGCGTTGGCAGTTGCTTTGCCAGACAAAGTACTCTGAGCCTGGGTGAGAGAGGATGAGGAGCATGAGGACGGCTTGGTCATCCACTCTACCAAGTCTTCCACATGTTGCGGCTCAACACAGCCAGCTGCCGAAAAAAGGACAAGCGTGTCCCACAGCCACGTGCTGATAAGGATGCACCGTCTCCACGACCAGCACTGTTGCCTCTAGACACAGAGCCTGCTTGCCCTCTTGTATTGGCTTGTGACTGTCTGCCTCTCCTTGTTGGCCTTCCAGACATACTAATGGCCTGCAGTGAGATGTAGCTGCACAAAGCTGGGATGTACATATATACTTCCCCGGGGTGGGGTTTTTAGGCAGCACAGTAACAAATTGAGTCAATAATGTATGAAAAATTAGACATATTTATTTGTACAAAAGTGACATGACATAGAAGTTAAAACAATGAGCTCCAGTGGGAAGTACTTTAAAATTGTGATTCAGCTAAACATTCATTTGCAGACATAAATTCATAACAACAAATGTTGATATTATGAACATTAAACCTGATGCGTTTCAACACATACACTAAGAGTCTTCATTAGGGGGTCAGTCTTCTGGAAAATATATATAAGATTGGTATACATATAAAAATCCCATTTATATATGATAAAATGAATATACAATACAAGGATATAATATAATTACCCAACAATGCATGTCCAGCAAGAAAAGAAAGAAGCCTCCCACATGGAGATGCCTTAAAAAAGTTACTTTTTTCCTCTTCCCCAGAGGGCACTCCCAGGCACTTCTACCGCCACAGCAGCCAAGACCGGGGCAGCAAACCAGTGATTTTTTTTTTCCTTCACATTATCCTACCACTACTTTGACACACGGTATAAATTGAGTTGGTTTGTAATACTACCTTTATTCGCTTTGAATTACTCCATTTAATTGGTCTTTATAATTTGGCATATAAATACAGCTTTGAGACCTTTTTTTACTTACACATATGACACATTTGGAGACATCTGCCCCCTAGTGGCCGATTTGTCCACTTATTAATTTTATTAACTTGTTTCATACATAATGGGCGTTTATTTAGTTTGTCTATTTAACTTCATCACAGGTGTGGTTTGCTTTTCGGCCGGCTTCCTGGCCTGGCAGGCGGTGCCTGAGAGTGTGACCTCTCGTAAGTTACCTCACTGGTTTGCTGCCCCGATCTTGGTTGCTGTGGCGGTAGAAGTGCCTGGGACTCACCTCTGGGGAAGAGGAAAAAAGTAACTTTTTTAAGGCATCTCCATGTGGGAGGCTTCTTTCTTTTCTTGCTGGACATGCATTGTTGGATAATTATATTATATCCTTGTATTGTATATTCATTTTATCATATATAAATGGGATTTTTATATGTATACCAATCTTATATATATTTTCCAGCAGACTGACTCTCTGAAGAAGACCCTTAGTGTATGGGTTGAAACGCGTCAGTTTTAATGTTCATAATATCAAAATTTGTTGTTATGAATTTATGTCTGCAAATGTATGTTTAGCTGAATCACGATTTTAAAGTACTTCCCACTGGAGCTCATTGTTTTAACTTCCATGTCATGTCACTTTTGTACAAATAAATATGTCTAATTTTTCATACATTATTGACTCAATTTGTTACTGTGCTACCTAAAAACCCCACCCCGGGGAAACTTCTCCTTTTTGTTCCTATTTCACAGGGGTGAGCAGCATTTTTTCTTCTCTCTTGGTGTCCCCTCTTTGCAGTACATATATACTTATACTGCAGCTAACAGAATCAACTGCCTGCCTGTAGTATTATTAGTATGAGAACACCAGCAATTTTCTTCAGGTAGCTTTAGGTGCACACTGTGCAGAGGACACAGTACACTAACTGTAAATACTGCAGCTGCCTGCTTGTGTTATTAATAGGATCAGAATAACAGCAATTGTCATCAAGTAGCTTTAGGTGCCCACTGTGCAGAGGACACAGTACACTAACTGTAAATACTGTAGCTGCCTGTCTGTGGTATTAATAGGATCAGAACTACAGCAATTGTCTTCAAGTAGCTTTAGGTGCACACTATGCGAAGGACGCAGTACACTAACTGTAAATACTGCAGCTGCCTGCCTGTGGTAATAATAGGATCAGAAGAACACCACCAATTTTCTTCAGGTAGCTTTAGGTGCACACTGTGCAGAGGACCCAGTACACTAACTGTAAATACTGTAGCTGCCTGCCTGTGGTACTAATAGGATCAGAAGAACACCAATTTTCTTCAGGTAGCTTTAGGTGCACACTGTGCAGAGGACACAGTACACTAACTGTAAATACTGCAGCTGCCTGCTTGTGTTATTAATAGGATCAGAATAACAGCAATTGTCATCAAGTAGCTTTAGGTGCCCACTGTGCAGAGGACACAGTACACTAACTGTACATACTGTAGCTGCCTGTCTGTGGTATTAATAGGATCAGAACTACAGCAATTGTCTTCAAGTAGCTTTAGGTGCACACTATGCGAAGGACGCAGTACACTAACTGTAAATACTGCAGCTGCCTGCCTGTGGTAATAATAGGATCAGAAGAACACCACCAATTTTCTTCAGGTAGCTTTAGGTGCACACTGTGCAGAGGACCCAGTACACTAACTGTAAATACTGTAGCTGCCTGCCTGTGGTACTAATAGGATCAGAAGAACACCAATTTTCTTCAGGTAGCTTTGGGTGCACACTGTGCAGAGGACACAGTACACTAACTGTAAATACTGTAGCTACCTGCCTGTGGTACTAATAGGATCAGAAGAACACCAACAATTTTCTTCAGGTAGCTTTAGGTGCACACTGTGCAGAGGACACAGTACACTAACTGTAAATACTGTAGCTGCCTGCCTGTGGTACTAATAGAATCAGAACAACAGCAATTGTCTTCAGGTAGCTTTAGGTGCACACTGTGCAGAGGACACAGTACAGTAACTGTAAATACTGTAGCTGCCTGCCTGTGGTATTAATAGGATCAGAACAACAGCAATTGTCTTCAGGTAACTTTAGGTGCACACTGTGCAGAGGACGCAGTACACTAACTGTAAATACTGCAGCTGCCTGCCTGTGGTACTAATAGGATCAGAAGAACACCACCAATTTTCTTCAGGTAGCTTTAGGTACGCACTGTGCAGAGGACACAGTACACTAACTGTAAATACTGCAGCTGCCTGCCTGTGGTATTAATAGGATCAGAACAACAGCAATTGTCTTCAGGTAACTTTAGGTGCACACTGTCCAGAGGACGCAGTACACTAACTGTAAATACTGCAGCTGCCTGCCTGTGGTACTAAAAGGATCAGAAAAAAACCACCAATTTTCTTCAGGTAGCTTTAGGTGCACACTGTGCAGAGGACACAGTACACTAACTGTAAATTCTGTAGCTGCCTGCCTGTGGTACTAATAGAATGAGAAAAACACCACCAATATTCTTCAGGTAGCTTTAGGTGCACACTGTGCAGAGGAAACAGTACACTAACTGTAAATACCGCAGCTGCCTGCCTGTGGTACTAATAGGATCAGAAGAACACCACCAATTTTCTTGAGGTAGCTTTAGGTACACACTGTGCAGAGGACACAGTACACCTACTGTAAATACTGTAGCTGCCTGCCTGTGGTACTAATAGGATCATAAGAACACCACCAATTTTATTTGGGTAGCTTTAGGTGCACATTGTGCAGGGGACACAGTACACTAACTGTAAATACTGTAGCTGCCTGCATCTGGTATTAATAGGATCAGAACAACAGCAATTGTCTTCAGGTAGCTTTAGGTGCACACTGTGCAGAGGACACAGTACACTAACTGTAAATACTGCAGCTGCCTGCCTGTGGTATTAATAGGATCAGAACAACAGCAATTGTCTTCAGGTAGCTTTAGGTGCACACTGTGCAGAGGACACAGTGCACTAACTGTAAATACTGTAGCTGCCTGCCTGTGGTATTAATAGGATCGGAACAACAGCAATTGTCTTCAGGTAGCTTTAGGTGCACACTGTGCAGAGGACACAGTACACTAACTGTAAATACTGTAGCTGCCTGCCTGTGGTACTAATAGGATCATAAGAACACCACCAATTTTATTTGGGTAGCTTTAGGTGCACACTGTGCAGAGGACACAGTACACTAACTGTAAATACTGTAGCTGCCTGCCTCTGGTATTATTTGGATCAGAATAACAGCAATTTTCTTCAGGTAACTTTAGGTGCACACTGTGCAGAGGACACAGTACACTAACTGTAAATACTGTAGCTGTCTGCCTGTGGTACTAATAGAATGAGAAAAACACCACCAATTTTCTTCAGGTAGCTTTAGGTGCACACTGTGCAGAGGACACAGTACACTAACTGTAAATACTGCAGCTGCCTGCCTGTGGTACTAATAGGATCAGAACAACAGCAATTGTCTTTAGGTAGCTTTAGGTGCACACTGTGCAGAGGACACAGTACACTAACTGTAAATACTGTAGCTGCCTGCCTGTGGTATTAATAGGATCAGAACAACAGCAATTGTCTTCAGGTAGCTTTAGGTGCACACTGTGCAGAGGATGCACTACACTAACTGTAAATACTGCAGGTGCCTGCCTGTGGTAATAGTAGGATCAGAACAACAGCAATTGTCTTCAGGTAGCTTTAGGTGCACACTGTGCAGAGGACGCACTACACTATTTGTAAATACTGCAGCTTCCTGTGGTACTAATAGGATCAGAAGAACACCACCAATTTTCTTTAGGTAGCTTTAGGTGCACACTGTGCAGAGGACGCACTACACTAACTGTAAATACTGCAGCTGCCTGTGGTACTAATAGGATCAGAACACCACCAATTTTCTTTAGGTAGCTTTAGGTGCACACTGTGCAGAGGACACACTACACTAACTGTAAATACTGCCGCTGTTTGCGGTACTAATAGGATCCGAAGAACACCACCAATTTTCTTCAGGTAGCTTTAGGTGCACACTGTGCAGAGGATGCACTACACTAACTATAAATACTGCAGCGGCCTGTGGTACTAATAGGATCAGAAGAACACCACCAATTTACTTCAGGTAGCTTTAGGTGCACACTATGCAGAGGACGCACTACACTAACTGTAAATACTGCAGCTGCCTGCCTGTGGTATTAATAGGATCAAAACAACAGCAATTGTCTTCAGGTAGCTTTAGATGCACACCATGCAGAGGAGGCACTACACTAACTGTAAATACTGCAGCTACCTGCAGTACTAATAGGATCAGAAGAACACCACCAATTTTCTTCAGGTAGCTTTAGGTGCACACTGTGCAGAGGACGCACTACACTAACTGTAAATACTGCAGCTGCCTGTGGTACTAATAGGATCAGAACACCACCAATTTTCTTCAGGTAGCTTTAGGTGCACACTGTGCCGAGGACACACTACACTAACTGTAAATACTGCAGCTACCTGCGGTACTAATAGGATCAGAAGAACACCACCAATTTTCTTCAGACAGCTTTAGGTGCACACTGTGCAGAGGACGCACTACACTAACTGTATATGCTGCAGCTGCCTGTGGCAATAATAGGATTAGAAGAACACCACCAATTTTCTTCAGGTAGCTTTAGGTGCACACTGTGCAGAGGACGCACTACACTAACTGTAAATACTGCAGCTGCCTGCGGTACTAATAGGATCAGAAGAACACCACCAATTTTCTTCAGGTAGCTTTAGGTGCACACTGTGCAGAGGACGC
Organism: Lithobates clamitans; assembly: GCA_037952925.1. Lineage (NCBI taxonomy): Eukaryota > Metazoa > Chordata > Amphibia > Anura > Ranidae > Lithobates > Lithobates clamitans. Next base: position 949,003 of record JBBGZY010000100.1, on the reverse strand, counting down.
ACTACACTAACTGTAAATACTGCAGCTGCCTGCGGTACTAATAGGATCAGAACACCACCAATTTTCTTCATTTAGCTTTAGTTGCACACTGTGCAGAGGACGCACTACACTAACTGTAAATACTGCAGCTGCCTATGGTACTAATAGGATCAGAAGAACACCACCAATTTTCTTCATTTAGCTTTAGGTGAACACAGTGCAGAGGACACACTACACTAACTGTAAATACTGCAGCTGCCTGCGGTACTAATAGGATCAGAAGAACAACACCAATTTTCTTCAGGTAGCTTTAGGTGCACACTGTGCAGAGGACGCACTACACTAACTGTAAATACTGCAGCTGCCTGCCTGTGGTATTAATAGGATCAGAACAACAGCAATTGTCTTCAGGTAGCTTTAGGTGCACACTGTGCAGAGGACGCACTACACTAACTGTGAATACTGCAGCTGCCTGCGGTACTAATAGGATCAGAAGAACAACACCAATTTTCTTCAGGTAGCTTTAGGTGCACACTGTGCAGAGGACGCACTACACTAACTGTAAATACTGCAGCTGCCTGCGGTACTAATTGGATCAGAAGAACACCACCAATTTTCTTCAGGTAGCTTTAGGTGCACACTGTGCAGAGGACGCACTACACTAACTGTAAATACTGCAGCTGCCTGCGGTACTAATAGGATCAGAAGAACACCACCAATTTTCTTCATTTAGCTTTAGGTGCACACAGTGCAGAGGACACACTACACTAACTGTAAATACTGCAGCTGCCTGCGGTACTAATAGGATCAGAAGAACAACACCAATTTTCTTCAGGTAGCTTTAGGTGCACACTGTGCAGAGGACGCACTACACTAACTGTAAATACTGCAGCTGCCTGCCTGTGGTATTAATAGGATCAGAACAACAGCAATTGTCTTCAGGTAGCTTTAGGTGCACACTGTGCAGAGGACGCACTACACTAACTGTGAATACTGCAGCTGCCTGCGGTACTAATAGGATCAGAACACCACCAATTTTCTTCATTTAGCTTTAGTTGCACACTGTGCAGAGGACGCTCTACACTAACTGTAAATACTGCAGCTGCCTGCGGTACTAATAGGATCAGAAGAACACCACCAATTTTCCTCAGGTAGCTTTAGGTGTACACTGTGCAGAGGACACACTACACTAACTGTAAATACTGCAGCTACCCTTTGGTACTAATAGGATCAGAAGAACACCACCAATTTTCTTCAGGTAGCTTTAGGTGCACACTGTGCAGAGGACGCACTACACTAACTGTAAATACTGCAGCTGCCTGTGGTACTAATAGGAACAGAAGAACACCAACAATTTGCTTCAGGAAGCTTTAGGTGCACCCTGTGCAGAGGACGCACTACACTAACTGTAGATACTGCAGCTGCCTGTCTGTGGTATTAATAGGATCAGAACAACAGCAATTGTCTTCAGGTAACTTTAGGTGCACACTGTGCAGAGGGCGCACTACACTAACTGTAAATACTGCAGCTGCCTGCGGTACTAATAGGATCAGAAGAACACCACCAATTTTCTTCAGGTAGCTTTAGGTGCATACTGTGCAGAGGACGCACTACATTAACTGTAAATACTGCAGCTGCCTGTGGTACTAATAGGATCAGAAGAACACCACCAATTTTCTTCAGGTAGCTTTAGGTGCACACTGTGCAGAGGACGCACTACAATAACTGTAAATACTGTAGCTGCCTGCCTGTGGTACTAATAGGATCAGAAGAGCACCAGCAATTTTCTTCAGGTAGCTGTAAATACTGTAAAAACACGTATATATATATACATACTACACCTAGGATGCATATATATACACAATACACTGTAAGTGCAGCTAACTGACTCGCCTGCTTACTCTATCTAACTTAAATCAAATGACACTGTCTCTCTGTCTATCTCTCTCCGCCACCGCAACACACTACGCAAGGCCGCCACGTAGGCGGCCTTATATAGTGTGGGGCATGTACTAAACTCTCTGAGCCATAATTGGCCAAAACCACCTTGGCTTTGGCCAATTATGGCTCTCTGTGCAGACGGCGCTGTGATTGGCCAAGCATGCGGGTCATAGTGCATGGTTGGCCAATCATCAGCCGGCAATGCACTGCGATGCCGCTCGAATTTGGCGCGAACGGCCCATACCGTCCGAAATTCGACAACCGGTCGAACAGGCGATGTTCGAGTCGAACATGAGTTTGACTTGAACTCGAAGCTCATCCCTACTCAAGATAACATGCGTTGTTGTGATACAGTGCCATTCTTTCTGAACGGGACCCTAACACACCCTGCTGATGGATATGCATTGCAGCACAGTGCAACATCAAACATGCGCTGTGTGGTGTCAAAAATGCTATATTCACGTTTATTCAAATCAATTACCTGACATAATGCAATGTACTATTGTGCCCTAATGCAGCACAAAAATGTGAATGGGCACCTAAATGTCTACTGTTAAAGAATCTAACCAACCAGAAATTGTCTTTAACTTGTCCCCCCCGGGGACAAAGTGCATTTAGAGCTTTCTCTAATTTTTTGGTGCAGTGGCTTCCCTCTCTAATAGATAATTAATTGGCAGCACTTGTCCCCAGCACCAGGCATTTGCCCTTGCAATGCAAGCTTTAAGACCTATATTGTGCGGATTCCCCAGGAGACAAAGTGCATTTAGCACTTTCTAAAATCTTTTGGTACAGTGGCTTCCCTCTCTAGGAGATAATTAATTGGCAGCACTTGTCCCCAGCACCAGGCACTTGTCATCGCAATGCAAGCTTTAAGGCTCAAATTGTGCGGATGCCCCTATTTGGTTTTGGGACTATGTGTCAGGTCACCTGCGGCCAGGTGACAGATGCACCCCGTTGGGGTCAGGAGTACACCACTGATGTAGTGGACCCTATGGCTGACTGCTGCTGATGGAGCTCTGGGTGGTTCAGGAAAGCAGGTACTCTGGAGCACCAACACAGATCACACTGGGAGCTAGAGCATGAGATTTCCCAGGGCGCAGAATCTAAGAGCCAGTGGGTGTTCACCAGGGCCCCTGATGGTGGGGATGGACTTCGCTGCAGTCTGGCTCCAGGAGGATAGAAAGGAAGCAGCAGACTGGGACAACAAGGATAGTCAGGAGATAAACCAAAAGGTCAGGGCAACAAGCAGATAGTCAAAGAACACGCCAAAGGTCGGGATATGAAGCAGACAAGGACAGTTAAGAACAAGCCAAGGTCGGTAAACAGGATCAGAGACAGGACACACAGCAATGAGCACACAGAAGCCAAACACACAATATTGATCAGCAAGGCTTGGCTTGCAGTGCACAGGTTAATAAATTGTTCCTAATTAGAGGCTGGGGTGGAACCATGCTTGAGGGAAGATTACTTAAGCATACAGGTGAACAGTGACTGGCCTCTAAGCTGCACACAACAGAAAGGTGAGCAAACAGACATGAACACTACTGCAGAGTCATGACAGTACCCCCCCTCTTACGAGGTCTCCCCCTCCCCCTTGCTTGGGCCCAGGCTTGGAGGGAAACCTCAGATGAAACTTCCATAAAAGAGGAGGTGCAAAAAAATCAGATGCAGTGATCCAAGACCTTTCCTCAGGACCAAACCCTTTCCAATGCACGAGGTACTGAAGAATGCCTTTACAGAGCCGGGGATCCAGAATTTGACTAACCTCGTACTCCTGAATATCCTCAGATACCAGGGCCGTGTTAGGGAGAGGACTTATTGAAGACTAAAGGTTTTAGAAGGGAAACATGGAAGGAGTTAGAGATTTTGAGGCTTTTAGGAATCTGAAGTTTGAAACAAACCGGATTCAGTTTAGAAGTTATAATGTACGGGCCAATGAATCTTGGGGCAAACTTCGGAGAAGGAACCCGGAGCTTGTTGTTTCTGTTGGAAAGCCAGACTTTGTCCCTTGGCTGTAGAGAAGGCGGTTTATGTCTGTGACAGTCGACAAAACCTTTGAATTTACCAGCGGCTGCCCGGAGGGAATTATGAACGTCACCCCAAATAGAATTGAAGTATTCCTGGGCCATAGCCAAAACTGGAATGTCTGGAGAACAGGTCTTAGGAAGAGGGAGCTGAGGTTGTCTTCCATAAACTGTGAAAAAGTGTGTCTTCTGAAAACTGGTGTTTACATGATTGTTGTGAGAGAATTCTGCCCACGGGAGTAGAGAGGACCAATCGCCATGATGATCAGAGACTAAGGTGTGGAGAAAGGCCTCTAACTCTTGATTAACCCTCTCAGTTTGTCCATTGGATTGAGGGTGGTAAGAAGAGGAAAAGTCCAAGACAATATTGAGGGATTTGCAAAAGGCTCTCCAAAAACGAGAAGTAATTGAACACCCCTGTCGGAAACATTATGAGAAGGGACCCTATGGAGACGGATGATTTCTTGAACAAAAATGGGAACCAAAGCCAGAGCAGAAAGGAGACCAGGAAGGGGAACAAAATGAGCCATCTTGGAGAACGGATCTATTACCCCCCAAATGACTGTATTATTCTCAGACAGTGGAAGATCAGTGATAAAATCCATGGCAATGTGAGACCAGGGCTCCTTAGGAATGGGCAAGGGCATGAGAAGACCAGCAGGAGCTTGTGTGGAGGATTTAGACTGAGCACAGACATGACAAGCCTTATTGTGGTCCTTGACATCCGAGCGGAGAGTAGGCCATCAGTAGTGGTGACTGATGAGCAGGAAGGATTGGAGGAACCCAGCATGACCTGCCACCTTGGATTCATGTCCCCAGTGAAGGATCTTAGCTCTTAGCTCAGTGGGAACGAAGGTCTTGCCAGGAGGAATATTTGACTCCAGGGTGGTAGAATGGGCAAGAATGCATGAGGTTGGAATGATTGGCTCAGGTTCAGGGGTGGGCTCCTCATCCAAGGTGATGAGCTAGAGAGAGCATCAGCCCAACTAAGTACTGCGGATTTTTATGATCAGTGAAAATCGTTATGGGGTGAGGGGAACCCTCCAAGAGATGACACCACTCCTCTAACGCCAATTTAATTGCAAGAAATTCCGGATCACCAAAAGCATCATTTTTCTCTGCCTAAGAAAATTTTTGGAGAAGAAAGCACATGGTTGGCATTTCTTCTCAAAGGACTGAAAAAGCACAGCTCCCACCCCCATTGAAGAAGCGTCCACTTCAACAAAAAATGGATCCCCAGGATTAGGTCTCAAGAGAGGTCCAGAAACAAAGGCCTGTTTCAAATCGTGAACTGCAGAGATGGCTTCAGGGGACCACACCTTGGCATTCGCACCCTTCTTGGTCAAGGCGATAATAGGCACAGCAATGGAAGAATAATTCCTAATGAACTGCCTATAATAATTTGTGAACCCAAGAAAGCGCTGTGTGGTCTTGAGGCTGGCAGGAAGTGGCCAGTTGGTAATGGGCGAGACCTTTCCAGGATCCATACGAAGACCCAAGCTAGAGACAAAGGATCCCAAAAACAGGACCTCAGAACATTCAAAATAATATTTCTCCAGTTTGGCATACAGATTATTCTCTCTAAGGCGCTGAAGTACAATCTGTACATGGTTTCTGTGGACAAGCAGATTTTCCGAAAAGATGAGAATGTCATCCAGATAGATGACAACAAATTTATACAGCAGATCCCTGAAAATTTTGTTGACAACGTTTTGGAACACAGCTGGGGCATTACACAAACCAAAAGGCATAACCAAGTATTCGTAATGCCCATCCCTAGTGTTTAATGTGGTTTCCCATTCGTCACCTTCCCGTTAGACATGTGCACCATCAATAAATTGGTTTTGTTTCGTTCCGTTTCGTATTAGAATTAATTTGTATTTCGTAATTCGTGTCCGAAATTTAATTTGAATTGAATTGAATTTTTGTTAGGTTCGTTAACCTTTTGTAACAATTATGAACGTTCGTTATGATGAATTTAAAAAGCAAAAAATAATAAATTCGAAAGCCGCAGAACACCCTTTAAAAGTCTATGGGAGAAATCAAAAGTGTTAATTTTAAAGGTTAATATGCAAGCTATTGTCATAAAAAGTGTTTGGGGACCCGGGTCCTGCCCCAGGGGACATGTATCAATGCAAAAAAAGTTTTAAAAAACGGGCGTTTTTTCGGGAGCAGTGATTTTAATAATGCTTAAAGTGAAACAATAAAAATAAAATATTCCTTTAAATTTCGTACCTGGGAAGTGTCTATAGTATGCCTGTAAAGTAGCGCATGTTTCCCCTGTTTATAACAGTCCACGAGCAAAATGACATTACTAAAGAAAAAAAAAGTAATTTAAAAGTGCTAGCGCTAGTGTCGGCTATTAATGAATTGTCGGTCCCGACAATACACATAAAAGTCATTGAAAGTCATTGAAAAATAAAAAAATTAAAATGCGCGGGGGTCCCCCAAAATTCCAATACTAGGCCCTTCAGGTCTGGTATGGATATTAAGGGGAACTCCGCACCAAAATTAAAAAAAAAATGGCGTTGGGTTCCCCCCAAAAATCTGGTATGGATTTTAAGGGAAACTCTGCGCCAAAATTAAAAAAAAATGACATGGGGTTTCCCCAAAAATCCACACCAGACCCTTATTCGACCCTTAACCGTACCAGGCCACATTCCCTCAACATGGGGAGAATGTCCCCATGTTGATGGGGACAAGGGCCTCATCCCCACAACCCTTGTCTGGTGGTTGTGCAGGTAAAAACTCCCGTTTTTAAAACTTTTTTTTGCATTGATACATGTCCCCTGGGGCAGGACCCAGGTCCCATAAAACACTTTTTATGACAATAACTTGCATATTAACCTTTAAAATTAGCACTTTTGATTTCTCCCATAGACTTTTAAAGAGTGTTCCGCGGGTTTCCGTTGTAACGGAATTTGGATCCGAAATTCGTCAACGAAATTTCGTATTTCGTATTAAATTTGGAAGCATAGCAATTCGTATTTTGAATGCTTCCGAATGTACGAATTTTTGGAAATTCGTATGAATTTTCGATTCGTACAAAACTAATCGCAAATGACTCTGAAATCCTGGCTGAAGAGTCGACAATGTGGCAGAGTAACAGTGTGCTTTGCCAACCTGCCCCCGCAGCTATGGACGCGGAGGTCTTATGGCGGATGGAGCAAGTGCTGACTAACCTTGATGAACCTGTTTCTGCATTGGATGATCTTGGATGGAGGAATGTGCCTGTCCAGCAGAATGCCAGAGAATCGGCAGTGGAAAATGTGGAGATCGCTATCCCCAAAGCTGAAGTGCTGACAACAGGGCAGAGCTCTGCTAACCTCTGCCCAGCACTGATAGCATCTTCTGGGTTCCACGGACAGGAGATGGTGAACCTTTATCCCCAGACACCAGTTGCAGAGACAGGGGATTTGATAGATTTTTCTGCTGAGGAAGAAAAACCTGGTGAGCCTCCAGCAGAAGAAGAGCTGTTATTAGGGCCAAACTTCACTGTGCTCTGCCCAGCACCAACAGCAGTATCTGTGGAGTCACAAGGAACTTCCCCAGCTGAAGCGCTGGTCACTGGACAGAGGTTCCAAGACCTCTGCCCCACATCTGTGGCAGTTCCGGAGGCTCAGGGTGAGAAGGAGGTGGTCACTTCCCAGCAGCAGATTAGGATACAGGGGGAGAAGGGAGAGGAGGTATTCGTCGTCCCTCCCCAACAGTTGGCCAGGGTGGAGGAAGCGGTCTTTCCTCCCCAGAAAAGATCCGTGCACCTGGGAGACAGTACCACAGACATATCGTCCCAACAGCCAGATGAGGTAATGGAAAAGGCAGCAGCCGGCTCACCTCCCCAATGGCAGTTACACAGTTTGGGAGTGGAGGAAGCCAGCCTCCTGCCCCAACGGTTAGCCAGAGCGGAGGATGTGGAGTCCCCAGCAGAAGTGCTGGCAAGAGGGCAGAGTGCTGCTGGCCTCTGACCTCAACTAACAGAAGAGGGAGTTCCTGTGGTAGTGGATGGGACTTTGGTCTCCACTGACACAACCCCAGAAAATGGTGCGACACTGTGACAGGAGGATGTCAGCCATGCTTTGCAAGCACTGTGGGATTTTCACCTACTAAAAGTGGATGGGACTTCAGTCCCCACTTGTATACCCCAGGGATGCTGGGCAGTCGGCCCAGATCGCCAACAGCATGACAGAGTGAGCCCAGTCACCCTGTCTTCTCTCCAGCAGCCGTAAGGACTCCAGGGAGAAGGGCCAGTCCAGGCCTATCCCCAGTGGCGGGGATGTTCTCTGAGAGAGGCAGAGGTTGGCTGGGTAAGTAATGCTCTGTTTGGAACAAATTGTTTGGGGTACTGTGTGGGTACAGGCATTAGGGGACTGGAACTATGGACTAACTTCGGAGTAAATCCGTCTGGGGTCTCCTCCTGTGTTATTCATCTGCCGACAAGGGAGAAATGTGACAGACCTAGCCGGGACAGAGGCTTTTGGAGGGGATTGAATAATAGCCTCTTGCCGACTGATCATGGGCCCTGGCATTTGGGGGAAACGGTGCTCTTTGTGAGATGTATGCCTGAGGACCCTTGAGGTGGTGTTACTTTGGATTCAGGTCCATATCCCCCCAAGAGACACAAACTCTGGGAAATTGTATTTGCCATATTACAGTGTGACCGATTCATACTGTTGGAACCTTAAGACTACTTTTCCAACATCCTCGAGTTGACCCGTTCGGGGTCCCACTGTGGCTGTTGGACTGTTTTCCAGGGGGGAGTATTGTCATGAAGCTTGGAATACTGAAGTATTTCTCCTTTGATTCTATTACACAGTGGGGGGGATCTGCTGCCCTGTTTTAAGGCTAACCCCCTCCAGACGGCTCCATGATCTGGAAGGAAGGCATTGTTCTGTGTTTGACTGTTTGTTTATGTACTTTAATTACCCCCTGGGGCTTCTCTGTGTCATTACACATATCAGTCCTCCTATTCAAGCTATCGGACCAATCCCTGTTGACCCTGTTTCAAGTCCTCATTTGCATGGACAAGAGGACCTGAGTGAAGACTCGAGTGTACTTTACAATTGACCAATAGGAAAGTGGTTGTTGGGGGTGGGGTGTTCAAACTGCTGTGTATAAAAGTGTGTTGTGTGGATCAATAAAAAGGAGATTCCTGTTTGAACTTACATACAGCCTGCCTGGTGTTTGTTCTGAGCTATTACAACTGGATTTGATCAGCACATAGCTGTAGTTTAAATCCCGGAGCATTGGATGACCAAACCATCAGATGTTGCGATCTGCAATCTGATTCTATAGCTGTAGAGGAGTGTCGGGAGAGTGGAACTGAGCGAGCAGGGGCTCGTTACACACCTCAGCTGATTTTTTGCAGAACACATCCGGGAAATCGCTATATGCAGCGGGAAGAGTGGAAGATACAGATGTGGTTGCAACCGGAAGTCTCTCCTTGGGAGCAACCTTGAGTAGGCAGGACGAGAAACAGGAGGGACCCTAAGCCAGGATCTGCCCAGAAGCCCAGTCCACATGTGGAGAGTGGAGCTGTAGCCAAGGAAGGCCCAATACGATGGGAGTTGAGGCCTTAGGTAGGATAAGGAAGGATATCCACTCCTGGCACAGAATCTAAGAGCCAGCGGGTGTTCACCAGGGCCCCTGATGGTGGGGATGGACTTTGCTGCATTCTGGCTCCAGGTCGCAGCCCCCAGGGTCTCCCAGCTGCACAGGTTAATATAATGTTCCTAATTAGAGGCTGGGGTGGAGCCATGCTTGAGGGAAGATTACTTAAGCATACAGGTGAACAGCAACTGGCCTCTAAGCTGAACACAACAGAAAGGTGAGCAAACAGACATTAACACCACTGCACAGTCATGACACTATGCATAGGTTTAATTAAAATCTTGTAACATTTTTTTCTGAAGAAACTGGCACAATTGCTCCTTATCACTAAAGTTGTTGCAAGGTGGCCAGTAAATCTGCATGTTTTTGAGCAGATACTGGCAGTTTGGAGGGTAGGAAGAGATTGGGGCAGAGATAGAAATTCTGTTTGTGCCCCTTTAAAGTGACAGATTGGACCCTAAGGTCCAGGGCATCTCAGATCCAGACTGATGCAAATGCCAATAGACGCCCCCTACGCTAAGGAGGGGGGTTGCCCCTTCATTCTAATGTGGGCTTCTGGGCAGACTTGGTGAACTTAGTGGTCCAGGAATTGTGACAAAAGGAGATGCTAAGCCTTGCTTTTGAAGTTGATGCCTGAGGAGTGTGAAAAGGTTGCGTGCTAAACAGAAATAGTAACTGTGGAAGTAGGAGACTTAGGCTTTTTCTTAATGAGGTAGTGTGACAGACCTAGCCGGGATAGAGGCTTTTGGAGGGGACTGAATGCCAGCCTCTTGCCGACCGATTATGGGCCCTGGCATTTGGGGGAACGGTACTCATTGTGAGCTGTATGCCTGGGGACCCTGGAAGTAATATTGCTTTGGATTCAAGTCCATGTTCCCCCAAAGCACAAAACTCTGGGAACCCCGTATGTGCCATATTATAGATAGTGACTGCTTCACAATGTTGTGTGTATATATTGTGTGTTGTCTCATGCTGTTGTGTATTATTTGCTGTGCTAGTTTGGGGTGGGGCTGTATTCCAATGTTATATTGGGTCTGTCTGCCTTGGACCACAGGATGTGTATCTCTATGGAGGGAGGGGGGATTCCTCCAGCAGCCCCCTGCTGATAAGACTGTGTACTGATAAGCAGTTTGAACACACCTGACCTGTGTGTCTATTGTCATTGCACGGTTTAACTCGCCCTCTTTTCCAAGGGTGGGGGGAAAGAGTCTCTGAGTTATTTTATCTGTTGTGTCCATGTCAGAAGAAGCCTTCGTTCCGGTCCGGTCGTTTTTCATGCATTCCCGGCGGAACGGCGCATGCGCGTTTGCGGCTCTGCGCTACGGCGCTCGCGCACGCGCACTGGTACACACCCAACGTGATTCCCTGGGCAGCCTATAAAAGGCGCTCAGAGAATCAAACAAGTGGCTGGTTTGTCTCAGCTTCCTGTATTATCTGAACCTGTATCCTGTATCTCTGCCTGACTACCCGTTGTGACCCGGATTTGCCTTTGGACTTCTCTTGCCTCTCTCCTGGACCTGACCTCGGCCTGTTTATCGGATCCCCACCAATCTCCTGTGTTTGACCCTCGGCCTGTTACCTGGACTGTCTCCTGTCTCCTAGCCTGACCTCCTGCTTGTACCTGGACTCTCCTTATCTTGTCATCCTACCTTGCAGATCCTGCAGTGCCATAGCACCATCTCGGTGTTTGATCCTCTGCCTAGCTCTGGACTTTTTGCATGTTGTCTCTGGCTGCACCTGCCTACCAATACCTGCACAGCGGACAGCGGCTCTTCTCTGTCAAGACCCACAAGCAAGTCTCCTATGGTCCATTGGGGAGCCTGTGCCTCTTCGTGCCGTTCTCTCCCTGTCCCAACTCCAGGGGGCGGACTGCGCTTAGTCACAAAGGCGAAACCGCTCTCGGCATCTCGGCCTCGGTGAGTACTATTAGTGACAGTACAAACCAGCCATGTCTGAGGCCGACAGAGCGCGTTCCCCATTGGAGATCCTGTGTCAGCAGGTCTCGGCTCTCACTGAGGCCATCCAAAAATTGCAAGACGGCTACGCCCAAATTGATGGCCGCCTTCAGCAGCTTTCCGGACCATCTCCAGCTCCTGCCGCAGCTTCTGTACCTCCCAGCGGAGGTTCCTCTTCTCAGATACCAACTAACCCCACCGTGGTCATGGCCGCTCCAGAGCCCAGGGTTCCCACACCAGAGCGATTCTCTGGCAATCGTAAGAAGTTCAGGGCTTTTAAAAATGCTTGCTCCCTGTATTTGGCTCTGCAACCCAGGACCTTTTCGTCGGATGTGGTAAAAGTTGGCTTCATCATTTCCCTCTTGGCTGATGAACCGCAAGCTTGGGCTCATAGCCTAATAGAACAGAGGAATCCTATACTGAATTCAGTAGACACCTTCTTCGAAGGTATGGCACAACTTTATGATGACCCCCAGCGCACGGCCACGGCCAAAGCCTTATTGCATAACCTAAGCCAAGGACGAAGACCAGTAGAGGACTATATCGTAGAGTTTCGGAAGTGTTCTGCTGATACTGGCTGTAATGAACCTGCCCTCAAATACCAGTTCCATCAAGGGCTGTCTGAAGCATTGAAGGATGAGCTGGCCAGGATTGAGACCCCTGATTCCCTGGAAGACCTCATCCAAATCACCACTAAACTGGATCGTCGCATGCGTGAGCGACGTACAAAGCGCTTCCAGACTCCTCGCCCTACCTGGATGATGCCTAAACCGACTCCTATCCATCCACCTTACACAGCTCCACCAGTTCCTACCGCTCCTGAAGCTGAACCGATGCAGCTTGGTCTAGTCCGTGCCCCACTCACTTCAGAGGAGAGACTACGTAGGCGCCAGGGCAATCTGTGCCTTTATTGTGGGGGTTCTGGACATTTCCTCCGTTCTTGCCCCGTGAGACCCAGTAAGTCCTACCTACGGTCTCCTATTAATCAACAAGTTTCCGGTTCTTCTCAGCCTTATGTTACTCTTTTTGTCTACCTACAGCTTCCGGAAAAGGAGGTTCACCTACCCGCTATAGTTGACTACGGAGCGTGTAGCTGTTTTTTGGATGCCTCACTAGCCGCAAGCTTGCATGTTTCTTTGACCACGAAGAACCAAAGTCTACGGATCCACCTAGCCGATGGGTCTCTCCCCCGCTCTGGGCCTATCACGCAGGAAACCAGACCCATCCTTACCACCACTGATACTGGCCACCAAGAATACCTGCGCTTTGATATCATCTCTTTCCAGATGTTCCCCATTATCTTGGGACTCCCATGGCTTCAAGCCCATGAACCACAGATCAACTGGAACAAAAAAGAAGTCTCTTTCTCATCCCAATATTGCTCCAGACATAGCCTTCTTCCGGCCCCAGCCTCTGTTTCTACCATTGCAACCATGTCCGATAGTCTTCAGCATGTACCCGCAAGCTACCTGGAATTCAGAGATGTATTTGATAAACAACAGGCTGACTGTCTACCACCCCATCAGCCTTACGATTGCCCTATAGAGCTGTTGCTGCTGAAATCCCTTTTGGTCGCATTTTTCCTTTGTCTAAAACAGAATTAAAGGCTCTTAAAACATACATTGATGAAAATCTTGAGAAAGGGTTCATTCGCTCCTCCTCGTCACTGGCCGGAGCTGGTATTTTCTTTGTAGAGAAAAAAGATGGATCCCTCCGACCTTGCATTGATTACAGGGAATTAAATAAAATTACCATCAAGAATCGGTACTCGCATCCTCTCATCCCGGAACTATTCCAACGTGTCAGATCCGCCCGCATCTTTTCCAAACTAGACATGCGTGGCGCATACAATCGTATCTGGATCCGAGCGGGCGATGAATGGAAGACCGCCTTTAGATCCAGGTTTGGACACTATGAGTACCTGGTAATGCCGTTTGGACTTTGCAATGCCCCGGCCACGTTCCAACACCTAGTGAATGATATCTTTCGGGAATATCTTGACAACTTCCTAGTAGTCTACCTAGATGACATTCTCATTTTCTCAGCCACCATTGAACTCCATCGGGTACATGTCAAACTGGTTCTTTCGATCCTCAGAAAACACAAATTATACCTTAAGGCGGAGAAATGTGAATTTGAAAAGACTACAGTGCAATTCTTAGGATTCATAATCTTAATTGATGGCGTTGCAATGGACCCCCAGAAGGTCAAAGCAATCCAAGAATGGCCAGCTCCTGTAGATAGAAAAGGGGTACAACGGTTCTTAGGTTTCTCAAACTTTTACCGAAGATTCATTGTAGGGTTTTCAGCTATCGTGGCTCCCATCACTCAACTTACACGCCAGCATAATCATTTTCAATGGTCCTTGGAGGCTCAGGAAGCGTTCTTAAAATTGAAAGCACTATTCTCATCTGCACCAGTCTTACGACACCCGTATCCAACCTTGCCTTTCATTTTGGAAGTTGATGCCTCAGAGACCGCTACTGGTGCCATCCTCTCACAAAGACAAGGGCCCAAGGCTCTACTACATCCCGTGGCTTTTGCATCCCGGAAATTAAGCATCCCTGAAAGAAACTATGATGTAGGCGATAGGGAGTTATTGGCCATCAAATTCGCCTTGGAGGAGTGGAGGTATCTGCTTGAAGGGGCGTCCAATCCTATCATGATATTTACTGACCACAAGAACCTGGAATACCTGCGAACTGCTAAACGTCTAAGACCCAGGCAAGCCCGATGGGCTCTCTTCTTTTCCCGATTTAACTTCCACATCTCTTACAGACCAGGTTCAAAGAACGGAAAAGCGGACGCACTTTCAAGGATGTTCCATGAAATTTCTCAGGTAACAGAGCCTAGCACCATCTTGTCTCCGCAAAATTTCCTCCTGGTTACTCAAGGGGACCTAATGTCCTCAATCAAATCCGCATCCGCTCAATGCTCTGAACCCCACGTATCTTCTATGGAGAAACGCAATGATCTATTTTGGTCTCATGGAAAAGTCTTCGTCCCACCGGAATCTAGGCTCCTCACCTTACAGTCCTTTCATGACCACAAGCTAGCAGGCCATTTTGGGTCACAAAAGATCATGGAATTAATCTCACGTTCCTTTTGGTGGCCAGGCTGGAGACAAGACTGCAAAAACTATGTTTCATCCTGCATTCCTTGCCAGCATAGCAAGGGCTCCAATACAAAGTCATGGGGCCTACTTAAACCCTTGTCCATCCCTGAACGCCCATGGGCGGAAATCTCCATGGACTTTATTGTGGATTTGCCTCCATCAGGGGGGTTCACGACTATCTTTGTCGTAATTGATCGACTTTCAAAAATGGCACACTTCCTGCCCATGGTGGGTACTCCCTCTGCCTCCGCTACTGCTAGCATGTTTTTTAAAGAAATTATCAGGCTTCATGGTACCCCGGTGAGCATCACCTCTGACAGAGGGGTTCAATTCACTTCAAAATTTTGGAAGGAATTATGCAAGACCTTGGAAATAAAAATTTGCCTGTCCTCTGCTTATCATCCTCAAAGTAACGGCCAGACGGAGAGGACAAACCAAACCCTGGAACAATACCTCCGATGCTTCTGTTCCTATTCCAAGGATGAATGGTCCTCCCTCCTGCCATATGCGGAATATATATATATACATATAACAACTCCATCCATTCCGCTACCAACCAGACACCTTTCTGGTCTAATTTTGGATTTCACCCTTCCTTTCTCCCAGTTTCCATCCCTGAATTATCTGTCCCTGCAGTGTAGGACCGAGTAAACTCTATCCAGTTAAATTTCCAAAGGATCAAAGCAGCGATGCAAAAAGCTCAGGATGACTACCAAAAGTACTACAACAAGGGAAGGAAGGAGAACCCGGCCTTTAAAGTTGGGGAAGAAGTGTGGCTATCAACTACCCATCTCAGACTGCCATTTCCCTCCCGGGAACTGGGGCCAAAGTTTATAGGTCCTTTTAAAATAAAAAGGGTAATCAACCCAGTTGCTTTTGAATTAGCTCTACCTGATGCTTACAAGGTGCACCCAGTCTTCCATGCATCCCTCTTAAATCCTATTGTTCCCAGCCCTTTTTCTGACAGAGAAAAACCTCCACCGCCACCGGTCCTAATCGACGGAGAAAACGAGTTTGAGGTAGAAAAAATTCTAAATTGTAGAAAAAATGGCAGACAGCTTCAGTATTTGATCAAATGGAAGGGGTATCCTTCTGAGGATAACTCCTGGGAACCAGCCAGGAATCTACATGCTCCACGGCTTCTCCAGGCATTTCACAGAGAGCATCCAGAACTAATGTCAACCTTGGGTGTCCAGAGGCCACCCCTCGAGGGGGGGGGGGCACTGTCAGAAGAAGCCTTTGTTCCTGTCGTTTTTCACGCATTCCCGGCAGAACGGCGTTCCGGCGCATGCGCGTTCGCGGCTCGGCGCTACGGTGCACACCCAACGTGATTCACTGGGCAGCCTATAAAAGGCGCTCAGAGAATCAAACAAGTTGCTGGTTTGTCTCAGCTTCCTGTATTATCTGAACCTGTATCCTGTATCTCTGCCTGAATACCTGTTGTGACCCGGATTTGCCTTTGGACTTCTCTTGCCTCTCTCCTGGACCTGACCTCGGCCTGTTTATCGGATTCCCACCAATCTCCTGTGTTTGACCCTCGGCCTGTTACCTGGACTGTCTCCTAGCCTGACCTCCTGCTTGTACCTGGACTCTCCTTATCTTGTCATCCTACCTTGCAGATCCTGCAGTGCCATAGCAACATCCCGGTGTTTGATCCTCTGTCTAGCTCTGGACTTTCTGCCTGTTGTCTCTGGCTGCACCTGCCTACCAATACCTGCACAGCGGCTCTTCTCTGTCAAGACCCACAAGCAAGTCTCCTACGGTCCATTGGGGAGCCTGTGCCTCTTCGTGCCGTTCTCTCCCTGTCCCAACTCCAGGGGGCGGACTGCGCTTAGTCTCAAAGGCGAAACCGCTCTCGGCATCTCGGCCTCGGTGAGTACTATTAGTGACAGTCCATGTGTAAAAATAAATGAGTTGATTCCTGGTTGACCCTCAAGACAGAGCATCTTGTCTCGTATTCGGGGGGAAACTTATTTATATGGGTTCCTGGTTCAGCTGCCTTTGTGTTTGGAAATGGAATGTCTTAAACGACCTTAACCCCTTTCATACTAGGGGTGTCATTACAAGTAGCGATACCATTCCCTAATGAGGTACTTATGAAATGGAAGTAACAATGCTCCTTGGCTGTATCTTTGTAGCAGAAGGCAGCAGGAAGTGCAACAAACATGGTGTGCATGTTTTTGCCCAAAATAGTAGGCAGAAGTGCACCAGCCATGCTGCGACTGTCACCACCCCAAGACAACGGATGGGGAAAAAATACCAATTTTAAGAACAGAAGTAAATACTTACATTATAGTGTTAAATACACTAATAGTGTGTACGCATCTGCTTGTGTGCAAAGCTTTGCAGGTTGTGTATAGTCAGGAATGGTTCAAATTAACAGGGAAACCTTGCCTTACTTTGTCCATGTCAATGGACCCAGTAAGGTTCCAAGCTTTTCCCATTCAAGTGGGCATATCTCTGGAGGAGTCTTCAGGGTTTGAGAACCACAGAGATGGACCACCGCTCTGGACCTGTATAACACCCTGCAGACAACTTCACGAATTGCAACAACATGCCAAGGTGAGCACCAGCACAGGATCTAGTGCCTGAAGCAAACATTACAGGCCTTTTTTTTTTTTAACTTTATTTCTTTGTTGAAATTTTTTTTTACATTGAACAAGAAAAAGAAGGATAACAAGATAAATAAAAAGCAAACAGATACATTCTTCCCCATGATGTCCCAGATCTCCATCCCAGTTCCTCTCCACAAAGTTAATAAGCCTAGCTTGTCCTATGTGGGTTTTGGGTGGATCCTGGGGGTGCATCTAGTAGGGTTATCTAATATTATTATAAGCTAAAAATTCTCGCACACATCCAGCTCTTACACAACTTCATACTTCTCACTCATTCCTTCAACTTCCACTCTCTCTACATTTGGATTCTCTAGGGTCGCCATTTATCGTTTGCATAATTATTTCTGTATTTATTGAGGTTTACACGCTAATCCCTCTTGCTTCCCACCAGGGCTTCCAAATCATATATATTTCCTAGGCATGCCTTGCTTTATATATACACCGCTTCCTCTTTGAGAATTACCCCGTTCATACTATTAGAATATTCCTCACTGGACGGGGGTAGTGCTGACTGCCGTCTTTGGGCAATCAGGATCCTTGCTTGAAATAGACATCTCATCACTGCCACTTGGGTGTTTCCTGGTTTACCCTCGCCTTCCACTAGTCCCAATAGCCCTTCACCTGATCAGATGACCTGAGCGCAATAGCCAAAGGTTTCAATTGCAAGGGCAAAAAGGAGGGGCGACAGGGGGCATCCCTGCCTCGCCCCCCTCCCCAGTCCAAACTTGCCAGACTGCTCGCTATTCACCCTTACTCTGGCCACTGGTGCTCTATAAAGCATTTTGATCCACCCGATGAAGCCCGGACCCAGTTGAGCCATTTCCATGGCCCTCCACAAGTACTGCCACTCTAAGCTATCGATGGCCTTGGCAGCGGTCAGGGACATGATAGCCCTCTCCCCAACCTCGTCCGTCGGGACCTGAAGGTTCAAATATAGGCGCCTTATATTAGCACTGGTTGTTCTTCCAGGTATAAAGCCCGACTGATCGGGATGGATGAGTTTCGAAATAACCCTGTTTAATCTAGCCGCCAGGACCTTCGCCAGAATCTTCATGTCAGCATTCAGCAGAGCAATCGGCCTATATGAGGCTAAATCGAGTGGTTCTTTGCCCTCCTTATGTATAATAATTATATGGGAATCCATCATTAAAGAAGGAAGCTCTCCCTGTGTACGCGAGCTATTCAGAACCCTCAACAACTCAGGGAGCAGCACCTTACCATAATGCCGGTATATCTCGGCTGGAAGGCCATCTGGTCCCGGTGATTTCTGCCTCGCCATCTCATTGGTAATACACATCATCTCCTCTAATGTTATAGGGCGGTCCAGCTCAGTTCTATCCATCTCACTGAGAAAAGGTAGATTCAAGTCCCTAAAAAAAGTGTCAGTCTCTTCACTCATCTCCCTCTGCTGGGATCTATAGAGATCTTCATAATACTTCTTGAACTTATCCACTATTTCTGGGGTATTTGAGGTCACTCTCCCCTCATTCACGGCAACCGTAGATACCACAGATGTGGGAAAGTTTGCCCTGATTAATTGTGCCCAAATCCGTCCCACGCTTTCCCCTTCTCCAAAGGCAGCTTGTCTCTGAAAGAGATATTTATTCTTTACCTTCCAGAGGGTCATTAGTCGATACTTTTGTTGTTCTTTTATCCAGCTCCTAAGCGTATCAGGTGTCGGGTTGTTAATATATTGTTCTTCCGCAGTTGTTACCCTCTCTCCAATTATTCTCTCCCATTCCTTAGTCTGCTTCTTAATTTTTGAAATCTGCTGTACAGGCCGGTTTATTAAAAAAAAAGTCTCCAACGCTGAAGAGACCATCACCTAAGGACACTAGCAAAAAAATTGAGTCACACAGAGTGGGTGAAGTTATAACAGGGTGCACTAGGGGCAACCCACAGTTCTTTGCTAGTGTCCAAACACTTTAAATTGGAAGGTAAGTCAAAACCTAAATACGCTTTACTCCCCCCATTCTAATGCCCCATACACGCGATCAGAAATTCCGTCAGAAAAAACTTGGATGGTTTTTCCGACGGAAATCCGCTCAAGCTTGCCTTGCATATACACGGTCACACAAAAGTTCTCTGAACTTTTGACCGTCAAGAACGCAATGACATACAACACTATGACGAGCCGAGAAAATGAAGTTCAATGCTTCTGAGCATGCTTTGAATTGTTTCCGAGCATGCGTGATTTTTTATGCGTCCGAATTGCATACAGACAAATGCATTTTCGGATAGGAACTTTTTCCGACCGAAAAATAGAGAACCTGCTCTCAATCTTTTGCATGGTCGGAATTTCTGAACAAAAAGCTCACATCTGACTTTTGCTGGTGGAATTTCTGATCGTGTGTACGGGGCATTGCCCTATTCAATTTACCCTGTAAAAGAAAAGATGCCTATATTTACCTATTCTGAAATCTCTCTAGCCAGACACATGATTGGCTCCAAGTGCCTGCTTGTCCCACACTTTTATTCAGCAGGGCGGCAAGCAAACACAGTTTCAATACAGGAGGACTTTATACAGCAAGTCCATAGCACAAGGACACATGCACACAGATATTTAGTAGTCCTCCAGCATAAATATCCCAGAGACTGGTACGTTTAGGGAAATACACCATATGCTCATAGCCAGATTTTGGTAAATATTTTAGTTTGAAAAAAACATAGGAATGGCAGCTTTGGGCAAAAGTCCTTCATCAGGCTTACAGCAGATCTGTTACAACATATTCAAAGAGTTTTCATAATAGTTTACATAAACTGTTATTGGCAAAAATTTTAAATGGTTACAAACTAACAACAGTGTATATATTGAACTTGGCTTCACATAGGAGATGCTAGCAACAGCTGCAAGCCTTTATATAATCAAAGAAGAGACTTTAAAACCAAAAATATTTTTTTTTAGTTAGTTAAAAAAATGTAACTGTAAAAATCTATCAAAAATAAAAAAAATATGTACATAAAAACTTTTACAAAAAAACAAAAACAAATCATAATCCCAAAGAAAGAAAGTGGAAATTCACCCCAGAAGTATCCAATAACAATTAAGCAACTACATAACACATGTACCTTGATAAAGGCATAGCACCATGTTTGACTTCTGTCTGTCTGTGCACTGGTTGTCCGGCAACCAGCAATAAAAAAAACTGCTATTATCAGCAACACTATACAACTAATGGTGTCACTCAGTCTCCCTTGTGCTATGTACATCTTTGATAGCATTAGCGCATAGAGGAAGCATGTTCAAGCAGTTTCCAGTTAGGCTTTGCAATCACAGAATGCAGTTAGCATGATTGAGGCTGAGGGACACAATGACTGATGTCGCTGTTAATAGCCAGCAAATATCCAATTACAGACGGTAACTGTTCCGGGAGCGTGCAGCTGTATTTGCACTAATACACGTAAATATGCAGCTGCTCTGCACCAAGGCCCACCTGCATATTTGCGTGCGGCTGGCATCAAGAGGTTAGATGTCCTTGTAAATGTTATCATATAGGTGAAATCAGCAAATGTGAGGACTGCGAGACATACATATGCCATTAAGAATAACCAAACTGAACAGTTTATGGCAAGACATTTTATTGAAGGTGGTCATAAAATATTACAGTTAGGCCTCATGCACACTGATGACTTAAAACACAGGCATACAGGTGGGTTGTTTTTTTACTGATATAAACATAACTGCATTGCCGGTCAGTATTTTACACGCATTTTACACGCATACAATGTTAATTTGAAGAGATTAGAATTGCATTCTGGGAGCTAGAATTTATTTTATATGTGTACGAGTGGAACAGTTACAATCGCTATCCACTCTAGGTTCCTGTGGCATTGATGCTACCTTTCCTTTAAAAGGGGATATACATTTTTACCCTATCCATGCAAGGAGCGATCCAGTGGACATCTTTCAAGATGTCATTGAGTTGGAACTTACCAGCTTAGCTAGCAGGGTAGAGAAGTGGTGTCAGCGCCAAAGGAACAATCTCTCCAGTGAGGAATTGAGGGCCATTTATGGACTGAAGCAGCACCGGAATATAGTGGTACGCGAAGTGGTCAAGGGGTGTCGTAAAAGTGCTGAGTGTTGAACTGTATAAGAATGAGGCTGTGAGATAGCTGAGTGATACATCTACATACTGTGCCCTCCAAGGTAATCCCACCTCAATCTTCAAATAGTCCTCATTTAGCCTTTTGGATTCTGGTAAGAACATGGAAGTTATTAGTGAGAAATTGGCTGAACATTTATATGTTGATAAACCCATAACTTCAGTGTTTCACTACTTACCAAAAAAGTGAAAAAGTGTGAATATGAAAAGCATAGCCGGGCACAATGGAGTGCTTGGTGTGAAGGGTGAAAGATGTTGTGTACCTGTCAGTGAGGCCCGTCCATTAGGGGCACCCGGGCGCCACCCCCTCTCTCCAGGCCACCCCCTATATGGTAATGAACAGATTCATGCATAGCATAAATCGCCGGTGATTGGGTAAGTGATGGGGTAAGTGCTCTCGACCGACCGGGGGGGGGGGGTTGGCATACTGTTTGCCGCCCACCCAAATTTTTTTTCCCACCAGCTGCCACTGGTACCTGTGTGAGATCAGTAGTTTGCAACCGCAGAATGAGCTAACCCATGTGAAGTGAAAGAGCGAAATCCCAGCCATGTGTGCTCTCCCATCAATATCACCGCAAGGGCTCCAGCGGGCTCCGCCCCCAACGCCATGTATGAGGTGGCAGGACACGCTGGCAGGTGCAACAGCTGATTGATGATTATAAAATCACTCAAATACAGATTCACACTGCACATAGACACAGAAAAACAAACAGCTACTTCTTCAGAATAACAAAAGAAAATCTGCTACAAATTTTGTTAAAATCCTTGCAATGTATATAGATCACCAAGAGGGAAATACTGTTTTCTCAACAAAAGTGGAGTTAGTCTTTAAATAAATATAGTTGTTACAATAAAGAACAACAGAAGTTTCTGGCTAGGGTTATGGCCATTGATTTTCTGCTTCAACTTAATTGTTTTTATTAAGATGGAACATATTTCCTTCAGCTATGCAGGCCAACATGGGGGCTAAGTTTTCACCTTTATTGGCGAAGTGGTGTAAGGAAGGGCATGCCAATAAATAAGATAACTCCTCTGGACGAACTTCTGTGCACAGGCATAATACATAATACATGTTCCCTTTCATGCTTGCAGAAATTGGGCGCTTGCTAATGCTAATGCGCATGCCCATGTGCACACCTGTGGCAGATGTTGGCGTCAAATGGCCTATTTGTAACTGGCCAGTGCTTAGGTTCAGTGCTGCTTTGTTTCCGGCTTCATGTGTATCCTGTGTTCCTGTGATTCTTTATCCTGATTCCAGTTGCTGACCCGGCTTTTGTCTTGACTACTCTCTGAACTCCGCCTGCACTGACCTCGGCTTGTCACCTGATCTCCGCTTCTGTCTGCTCCATTGGCTCCTGCTACTCTGATCGGTTCCAGACCCAGCTTGTTTCCTGACCACGCTCCTGCCTGTTTCCTGTACCTGATCCATCCTGTCTAAATATGACCTGGCCTGCCTGACTCTGCTACTCTCCCTGCTGTTCTGGCTGACCTACAGTCTGCTACCAGCAACCCACTGTCACCAGTACCAGCCTGCCTCAGTCTGCTGTCTACTAGCTAGCCTGCTTACTGGAGCCTTCTGACAACTTCACCTGCCCAGCGTGGACACCTGCCCTACTGCTAGCAAGACTTACAGGCACTCGTGCCACTCTGTACTCCTGTGCCTCCTGTTTACACTATCAGGGGCACCAAGTCAGAGGTGCAAGAGAGGTTTTCCTCATCATACCAGGCTCTGCTACCAGGTACATGATAAATGGGTATCATGATCATCATCCCATGGGTACATGGGAGGAGAACTGTACTTTTGCAAATTACAATTTCATCAGGGATGACATCCTTTGGTACGGTTGTAATATTGACGATCTGCTGCCTGTCTGGCAAGGTAGTTTTGAAGATATCCCATGGTTTGTGGAATTCTTGAATAATAATGAGTTTGATCTACAGTTTACCTTAGAATGTCATAAAGAGAGTATTAACTATTTGGATGTCATCCTGGAGAGAGATTCCATCCTGGGAACAGTCAGTTCCAGCTTGTAGCCTAATAGGCTACACAGCTACACAGTGCTAATTTTATTTCTACTTTGTGAGAGGTTGGGGCAGAGGTGGAAATCATGGCAAAAGAAGGGGGCCCCGTGGGGACCAGAGTGAATGAAGGTGTTCACTGTACACTCTGATAGAAAGGTCCCATTAGACTCCTTTCTAGTCTCTCATGAGGCCTGGTGGGGGCTCTTTCTAACAGAGACTCTCAAATGGACACTGAAAGGGGTAATTCTGTTAGAGAAAGACCCCCCTCCAGGTCCCAGTGGAGTTGCCTGCTTCACAGAATTTGAGTTTATAGTATTGTATTTATTCAGATTTCATTGGGGTTTTTTAATTTTTCCCTTTTTTTCTTCCCTTTTTCTTTCTCAATTTTTTTTCATTTTTCTTTCTTTTTTCTTTTCCCTTGTGTTTCTTTCTTTTATTTTATTATTTTATTTTATTATTATATAGCGCCAACAGTTTACGCAGCGCTTTACAATATAAAAGGGAAACAATACAGTTATAATACAATAAAATACAAGAGGATTAAGAGGGCCCTGCTCAGAAGAGCTTACAATCTAATTTTGTGTTAATTTCATCCTATTTTTACCCCTTGAGTTAGTTTATCTTTGGATCACATTTTGTGGATTTAGAGTTGAATGTTTTAATTAAACACCTGCGTGTATTGCCCACCCATTGGTGTGAGGTATGCTGTTCAATTTTGTATGATTAGGACCTTGCTTGGGCTGAAACGCATACACATTGAAGCATACATGGAGCTTTTACCCTGTGTAAATTATTAAAGCAATCCCAGAATCGGTCCATATCCTACAAACTGATTACACCGGAAATCCTTACCTGGAGCACCAAATACTCTCACCAATCTTCATGGACTATTTGGGTTGAGCAGCCGTGTTTTTTTCAGTATTTGCGGGTACGCGCATACCAACAAATACGCACAAAAATAAACGCAATTCATTTTGTTCAGGGATGTTCAAACCTCAGTATTATGTGCAAGCTCCGTTAAAGTAGTTCTTGTTTGTGTACCCAAGCTTACCCCCTTCATGACCAAGGTAAAAATAAACCTTAATGGCAAAGCTTTTGCAACTTTGACAAGTGTTAGTAAAACTGTACATACTATCACAACTGCTTAGTGTATCCAGGTGGATTATACCTTGTTTTTTTTAGGACAGATTGGGCTTTCATTTGGTGGGAAATGTTAATGGATACCTCCTTCTTTTTATTTTTTCTATTATCAAAGGAAAACTGGACCAAGATAGTAGAATAGAAATGATATTGGAAGCCATAGAAAGCTATCAGCAGACCCAGGGAAGAGGTGTAGATTGAGAATAAGAGGTCCAAGGATAGAACCTTGGAGGACCCCGACAGAAAAAGGAATAGGAGAGGAGTTGGTAGAATTGTAAGTGATAGTGAAGGTGTGGTGAGATAAGTACGATGAGAACCAATGAACAGTACAACCATGGAGACCAAGGAGTTTTTTGAAGAGGAGAGGGTGGGCAACTGTGTCAAAGGGTGCAGAGAGGTCCAAGAGTAATGCCCCGTACACAGGATCAGACATTGATTGGACATTCCGACAACAAAATCCATGGATTTTCTCAGACGAATGTTGGCTCAAACTTGTTTTGCGTACACACGGTCGCACAAAGTTGTCAGAATTTCCGCTCGCCAAGAACGCGGTGACGTACACCACATACGACGAGACTAGAAAAGGCCATTTCAGAACCAAGCGCGGCACCCTTTGGGCTCCTTTTGCTAATCTCGTGTTAGTAAAAGTTTGGTGAGAGACAATTCGCGCTTTTTCAGACTCGTGGTTTTCAGATGGTTTTCTGCTGTTCAGTTTGTGCTTGTGGGTTTGTATCTGCTCTTCAGTGCGTGCAGCAAGCTACGCGTGACTCAGTCATTGTGTTCTTGTTTGCTCGTTACTGTTTTTCAGGTGGCCCTATATAGGCCTTGCTGTTCTTCAGTGTGTTCTGTTACTTCGTTCTGAGCATCCGACCGTTTTCTACCCATGTTGCGTATACGTACTCCTCGTAGAGTTCGTGCTGTGCGGGGGCTTGGTGTTGGGGTCCTGACCTTGACAGAAGTCCAGTCCATGAACAGGGTGGGGAGGAGTTCATGGACCAAGAATTGGTTGCTTCAGCGTGACCAGTTCTGTCATATGCCTTTTCTCCGTGAGATCCGTGAGAATAATCCTGATGATTTCAGGAACTTTCTCCGGATGACGGACCCCGTATTTCACCGTTTGTTGGCTTTGCTGACCCCTTTATTAGCAGGCAGGACACCTGCATGAGGCAAGCCATCACTCCGGAGCAGAGGCTAGTCGCCACCCTGCAGTACTTGGCAACGGGGAGAAGCCTGCAGGACCTCAAGTTCTCGACAGGCATCTCCCCCCAGGCTCTGGGGATCATTATCCCAGAGATCTGTTCTGCCATCATCCAGGTCCTGCAGAAGGAGTATATTAAGGTAAGATTTTTATCCTTTAATATCACATTTTATTGTATTTAATGTTTGCAAATATATTGTATTTCTTTCCTCATTCCCTAATTACCATGATTGTAATATGCTGTGAATGTCCCCTTTGTCCTCATGCATGCTGGATTTTTATGTAATTATTTTTGTTGTCCTTCATACATATTTGCCTTCACTTACCTCCCCAGCATGGTCTCCTGGCCCTATATTCACCTCATGTAGTCACTTAACAATGTATTTTGTCAGCTCCATAGTAGTTCTTTACCCCAAACACCCCCTAAAATGTTTTTAAATGTGATTTGTGCTTTAAATTCAGGCAGAGTGCCAGAGGCTTTTTTGGGGGGTCCCCAAATCATTTGGAACCCTCCCTCCCCCCAACTGCTAAGTCAGCTGATAACAATTCTCTATCTATCCTCAATTATCTATCTTCCGACTTTGCCAAACCCATACACACTATACCCACCGCTTTTGTGGTCAGATTTATGGATGAATTCCCCAAAGCATGTAGTGCAAGGGCCTGCCTGAATAGTTTCAAATGGTACTGTTTAAAGTTTTTGTATCCTATTATTATCTTGCTAGGTAATAGCAGAATGTCCAAATGTGCTCAAATGTGTACAATGTGTATTTATATCTTTGTATTATGACACTTCTTACCTGTCCAGTGGGCTGCCAATAGTGTAACTAAGGAGGGGCTGGCCAAAGTAATACCCATTATTTAGGCATTCATCTCTCAATGAAGTGGAGAGGGTTACCTGTCCAAGAGCCCCCCTATAATGTTAGAAATGGCCCATGAGAGGGGGGAGAGGTAATCTGATAGGTGTACCTTATACTTTGGTCTTTAAAAACTCCCTCAAATAAATGTTATCTTGATGTTGGCCAAGAATGTTTGTGTCTAATCTGCTTTCCCTGTTTATGTGCAAAATGACTAATTTTGTTTTTTTGTTTTGACTCCACAGTTTCCTTCCACACCACAGGAATGGCAGACTGTGGCCTCCCACTTTGCCCAGCGGTGGGACTTTCCTAACTGTGGAGGGGCAATTGATGGGAAACACGTCCACATCATCCCACCACCCAACATGGGGTCGTACTATTATAATTATAAGGGGTTCAATAGTATTGTGATGTTGGCGGTGGTGTCGGCTACTTATGAGTTCCTGTATGTGGACGTGGGGAAGAATGGCCAGATGTCCGATGGTGGAGTCATCCCCCAGATGGAGTTCTACAGGCGTCTCCAGAATGGCAGCTTGGACTTGCCACCTCCAGAAGACAATGTTGAAGGACTCCCATTCGTCTTCGTTGCGGATGAAGCATTTGTGCTGAGGGATACATCTTATGCGGCCATTCATGATGAGGACCCTCACCCCGGACCAGAGGGTTTTTAATTACCGGCTGGCCAGAGCCAGAAGAGCGGTGGAGAACATGTTGGGAATCATGGCCAGCCGGTTCCACCTATTTCTTACACCCATACATATGGCGGAGTATAAACTGAATCATATAATCCTGGCGTGCTGTGTTCTACACAACTTTTTATGGCAACATTCTGCCAACTATGCTGGCTCAGTTGGGCCTGAGGCTGCAATTCCAAATGAACCAACCCTGACGGCGCTTAAAAGTGGCCGTCCTGGCTTCCCCCCCCCCCCCCCCCCGAGTGCCCGTGATGTCCGGCTAAGATACCTTGAATTCTTTGCGGGTAGGGGGGCTATCAATATGCCAGACAATGTGTAAAACCTTTTTCAAAGAAAACAAAAGAAAACAAAAAAAACAAATCTTTGGTGACATTTACTGCTTGTGTTTGTTTTAGCTGACCCTGACAGAAATGTGGTGAGTCCTGAAAATGGCGTGATTGTGTAACCTTACAAAGCACTGTTGGGTGTTATTTACGGAAGGCAAAAACTTGAAACTGCACTTGTAGTGCAAAGTGGATTTGCCCTCAGGAAATAACACCCATTGTCACAGAAAACACCAATTAGAGCACCACAAAAGTGTTGGAGCGTTAAGACAATAATCCACACAATCTTGATTATCAATCTTTTTAATACCAGCACAATCACATGTGCATTGAGTAAAGGTTTTTTAAACAAACCAACATGTTTGTTGTATAACAATTTTTGGGGTCACATTAGAAAAAGTAGAAATGTCCATTTAAGATAAAACAGGCATGTTTAAAAACAACAAGAAAGACACAAATCTTGAACTTACAAAGTTCACATTTGGTAGAACTTGAAGGCAATATCAGACATGAGTATTTACAAACTGTGTTTGATATTGCGTTCAGATGGTGTGAAGTCACCCCAGGAAAAGCCAAATTTGGAAGATGCACACAAATTTCCGAATGTCAACATGTGCTACCTGCCATCACGGGGGGATCAAGGGACGTGTTTTGGGGTGCAACCCCTTCCTCACAGCTACTTTATTATTGAGGAAGGGGTTTCTCCCCCAAAATGCGTCTATTGATCTCCCATGATGGCAGATAGCACATGTTTACACACTGTGTGGCTCTTCAAAATTTGGCTTTTATAAACTGTATCCAAAAAAATGACAATTATTTTTAGCACACCAAAAACCAAGGGGATTTAGAGGGGTTTTAAACTCTCCCTAAAACATCAATGATGTTCTTCATTTTTTGTTGAACATCATTGATGTTTTTCTGGATGTTTTCAAAGTCCCTATTACACCCCACAATCAGGATCTGTGCACTTTCCGAGGTGAAAGGATCTGGATCCACAACATCACAATCACCTACAAAGATAGAAACCAAAAAACAACATGTATTATAAATATGCCGGCATCCATCTCTTATCTGAGCCTGTGGTCGCAGACATTCACCTGTTGTGGTGACTATTTCCACCACGTCTTCCTCCTCCTGCTCTGCTTGTCTTGGGTGGATTTCCCCTTCTTCCAGGGGTGGGGGGTCTGTGGTCTCCTCGGATGAGGGGTGTCCTCCGAGTCTTTTATCCCCTATGTAAATAAAAATAGGTATACTTAGCACACAGATATTTGATGGCAGAACTATAAATATGAAACATTGCTTGGAAGTGGGGTACAATTGTCTGTTTTGGCAGAGTTCTAAGATGTAGCATTTTTCTTGTCCTTTCTCAAGCTTGAATACTTTACCTGTCTTGTACAAGCTTCACAGATGGAGACACCCCTATGGTATACACTGGAGCACCTGTGTGGGACCCCCTAATAAAAAGGGTGTTCTGGGGTCCCACACTAGTGCTCCAGCATCCAGATGTGAAAACTGCTGCTGAGTGTCCTCTCCTTACAGAGAATCTAGTTTGCATTTCATTCTAGTAACAAACCCATCTACACAACCAAATTAGTTTCAGACAAGTAGGCCCTAAAAAATGTGGGCAAATGCATATGGCCAAAACAATGGTGTTTTCTAGGCCGCACGAAAAATGTTTGATACGAACGAATAATGTGCCCATGAACATGAAAGTTGACATTTAGAAATGGAGAACAGTTAAGAAAAGTACATGGAGCAGCACAAACGTAATAAACATAAAAAGAATCGGAACACAGCACAACTACTTACTTTTTTGCAGCACTCTCCGGATCTTTCTGTACTGCTCATGCTCTCTTAATTTGAGGTCCGACCACCGCTTCCTGAGCTGATCCTTCGATCGTCGTACCCCGAAATTCCGGTGCAGACTCTTGACCACTTTCGCCATGATCTTGGCCTTTCTGACATTGGGGTTGGGGTAAGGTCCATACTTCCCGTCATAGTCGGCCCTTTTCATTATGTCGACCATCTCCAACATCTCCCCAAAGGACATATTTGATGCCTTATATCGTCTTCTTCTGGACGTTTCAGGCTCCGGGCTTTCCTCCTCCTCCTCGTTGGTGTAATTATCTGACACCTGCTGTGTCTCCGCCATGTGCTCTTCCCCCACTGCGACGAACGAGAAAGGGCAGGGAATAGACTAGAAAGAACGTCAGGGGCGGGCGGAGTTTCACGCATGCGCAGTGTCTATAAAGCGTAACACACGTGCGTAGTACATACGATCTGTGAGCGGAGGAAGGTGTAACAGAGGCGCCGATCATGATAGCGAAGGTAAGATTTAACATTGGGCCTATACTGCTTCTAGATTGAGGCCTATATTTGCACAAGTTTAGAAGACTTTAGGCTGACATTAGGGTTTGTCTTGTGTTGTGTCTTGCAGTGAAAATGGATATCTTGAAAGATAAGGACTTTATGCCAATCTTCATAGATATGTTCAGGGAGCTGCCCTGTCTGTGGCAGATAAACCACCCCGAATATAAGAACCAAACAAAGAGGAAGGCAGCGCTGGATAATTTATCTAAGGGAGCGCAAGAAGGTCCAGGATTCCCAGAGATCAGGAGCAGCAGATGACATTTATGTCCCCAGGCTGTGGTACTATGACAGGCTGCATTTTCTGGCAGCTCAGACTGAACCCAGGCCAGCACTCTCCACTCTTCCTTCCACACTTCCTTCCCCCCCAGCTGAGGCTTCTGACGCCCAACCTGGGCCTTCCAGGCGGCAACATGTGGAGGAGCCCAGCTTGAGCCAGGTATAGCATTCTTCTAAATATTTCTGGTTGTCCAATCAATGATGTTAACTAGATGTTAGTTTGGAGTACTAATTTATGATTTTGATTGATGAAGCAAAAACTAAAACCATGTCCCTTTTCATACATAGGGAAGTCTCAGCCAGGAGGTGGCTGGGCCAAGCAGGCTGCCTGATACCCAGGTCCCTCCCCTCCACCTTCAAAGACAAAGTGCCAGGAAGAGGAGTAACCTGGAGGAGGCTGCCATAGGCCTCTTTTGGAAGGCTACAGAGGCCCTGAGAACCCCCCACAGTGTGGAGGAGGACTTTGCTGGCATAACTGCCTGCAAAATGATGCAGACGGAGGAGGGCCAATGACTCCTGTGTAAATTCCTAATTTTGGAAGCTCTCAATAAGGGGTTGAGGGGCCAAATAACATGTGTTACCCACATTTGTGACCTCACACATGGTCCTCCTCCTCCTCCAGGTCCTACTCCTCCTCCTCCTCCTCCTCCAGGCCCTACTCCTCCTCCTGCCACATCTCCAACACCAGAGCCACAGCCGGGAAGGAAGCGTGGAAGGAAGACGAGAGAGTGATGGTCCTGGGTTCAGTCTGGTCTGGCAAAATATGCAGCCTCTTGTAGGACCAAAGCCTAGGAACATACATGTCATCTGCTGCTTTCCGGATCTCTGGGACTTCTGGACCAGACTGCACTCCCTTAGATAAGGACTCCTCAGGCCACCAATTTTGCTGTAAAAGAATTGATGTCTGCCCTGGGGGTCAAAGGCTTCGCCAATTTCTGCTGTTTCTCCAGCGTTGCCTCCCTCTTTGTTTGGTTCTGAGCCCTTAATAAAGGAATTTTTGTTTCAATTATACTTGCCTATGTGTGTTTTCATTCAAAAAGGACAGTTTGTTTGTGAGGTGGCAGGTACATTTCAAAAATACAATGTGAAATTAACAAGGGACACCAACACCAAACAATCTCCTTGAGATTAAATAATACAAGATATCAATGGTGTTGTGGTAACTTGACACACAAAACACACACAAAAATATTATGGAGTAAAACACAAAAAAACACAAATAAAAAAACAGCCTTGAAAAAAATACAAACCCCAAAAAAAAAAAACAGCCTTGAAAAATAAAAAAAAATATTTGAAAATAACCAAAAAGAAATTTGGTCAGATGTGACAAATGAAAATATATTGAGGGAATCCCGATAGATAATAAAGAAATACGTTTGTGAGAAGTCTGTGTGAATATGAGCAGCAAAACTACTTCATTCTTCTCACATTATAAAGATGAAGAGAGTGCGCTGTATTAAACTATTTAAAACATTGCAGCGTGACGAAAGTGCTGTATCCATTCCGAATGCTAATTTTACCAGACCGAGCTGTTCCGTCTCGGAATTTCTTCTGAGCATGCGTGGCACTTTGTGCGTCGGAATTGTCCACACACGGTCGGAATTGACGTGATCGGATTTTGTTGACGGAAAATTTTATAGCCTGCTCTCAAACTTTGTGTGTCGGAAAATCCGATGGAAAAAATCTGATGGAGCCCACACACGGTTGGAATTTCTGACAACGCGCTCCGATCGCACATTTTCCGTTGGAAAATCCGACCGTGTGTACGGGGCATAAGAGTACAGAATGGTGCCCATTGGTTTTAGCTGTTAGTAAGTTGTTTGTGGGTTTTACAAAGGCAGTTTCTGTAGACATCACACCACCATATACAACGTGACTTCACGCCGCCATATCGGAGGTTCAAGTGGTGGCGATTGATGTAAGAGTCAGTGGCTTGTTTCATACTTTTTATCCTATGTATTTGGATTTTAGTTGTACACTCTTGCTGCTGTTCTTAATAAAATACTAAACAATATGGAACTTTATTTTATTGCCTATGGTGTTTATTGAACAAGAAATAGATTGTTGCCCCCTGCAGGATTCAGAAAGGTGACCCGAGGATTTCTTAGATTGATGTCTGCATTTGTTATCATCATTAAGCTTGTTTACTGCACACTCACCTGGCAGCATTGCATGCGGGTCTAAGCTGGTGATCTTGAGGATACTTTTTCTTTGCACATTGTGGCACTAAATTCATAGGTGTATCTTCTTAGTTGTTCGTTTTTAGCAGAGTTACACTATATGATCCTTTTCCTGAGTTCCAGTATATAATAGAACGCTTGGATCATGTGACTGAATGGAAGAAATAGAAGCTGTTCCCGGTGTTAGAGGTCTATGATTTATGCTGCACTCAATTGAGCAGCCTGGATTTATGGCGAGTTAGTAATCCAGCTGACTAGAACACAGAAGGGTCACTCATTTGAATTTTCACTTTATGAACTTTATCACCTATTCTAATATATTTAATTGCACTTAATTGAGCAGTCTGGATTCCTGCTGAATGAGTGATCCAGCTGATAGGAATGCAGAAAAATCACTTACTTGTATATTAATTTCATGAACTTTATGAACTTTATCACTGTTCATGAATTGTATCACGGCATAATTTAATGTTTTTGTATTTAGAGCGCTGCATTAATATGTTTTTGGTTTATCACTGAAGGGTAAGTATATTACCTTTCATTTGCTAGTGGCTAGTCTTGTAGTGTATAGCGCTTGACGTTTGTTTTGTTTTAGTTTCTGTGACGTGTTGCAGGTGGAATCCAGACTGAAGGGGATCAGGAAGGTTATTCTCAATGAGCTGGCAGCTTAGATGGTTGTAGACTAGACGTTCAAGGAGTTTGGAGGCAAAAGGGAGTAAAGAGATGGGTCTTAGGTTGTTAGGACTGGTGAGGTCTAGCAAGGCCTTTTTCGATATGGTGGTGACCAGAACATGTTTTGGGTTGGGGAAGATGCCAGTAAAAAGGGAGAAATTTAAGGTGTGAGTCAAAGATTGTAGAATAGAGCTAGAGGGTGACCATAGTATTTGCTTCAGTATTTTTTAAGAATACATATTCTTTTACAGCAGAGAAAAAAGAATTTGACCCCAAAACAATGAAGCTCTAACCTGAAAGGGCTCAGAGTGGAGTGCCTTAGCCCTCATGTACTGTAGTTGTACAAGCAGGTTTCTGACTGAAAGAAGATTTAACATTTTACTAATTGGTATACTAAGCAGTGAAATAAGTTTGTAGAACAAATATATAAAAAACACATTATTATTATGTAAGAGTTATGGATGAGCCGAACACCTCCCGGTTTGGTTCGCACCAGAACCTGCGAATGGAGCGAAAATTCGCACAAACGTTAGAACCCCATTGACGTCTATAGGACTCGAACGTTCAAAATCAAAAGTGCTCATTTTAAAGGCTAATTTGCATTGTATTGTCCTAAAAAGGGTTTGGGGACCCGGGTCCTGCCCCAGGGGACATGTATCAATGCAAAAAAAAGTTTTAAAAACGGCCATTTTTTCGGGAGCAGTGATTTTAATGATGCCTAAAGTAAAAGAAAAAAAAGTGAAATATTCCTTTAAATATCGTACCTGGGGGGTGTCTATAGTATGCCTGTAAAGTGGCACGTGTTTCCTGTGTTTAGAACAGTCCCTGCACAAAATGACATTTTTAAAGGAATAAAAGTCATTTAAAACTGCTTGCAGCTTTAATGTAATGTCGGGTCCTGGAAATATGGATGAAAATCAGTGAGACAAACGGCATGGGTACCCCCCAGTCCATTACCAGGCCCTTTGGGTCTTGTATGGATATTAAGGGGAACCCCGCACCCAAATTAAAAAAATATACTCGGAACAGCAGTATACAGGCAAACAAGACAGGGACTGTAGGTTTGTTGTTAAGTAGAATCTGTTTGTAATTTTGAACTGGTACATTTTTAACGTGTTTAGCTCCAGCCAAAAAATCTATTTAAAGCTTTATGGAAAACATAGGGAAGGGTTATCACCCCTGTGACATTTGTTTTGCTGTCTGTCCTCCTCTTCAGAAGATTTCACCTCACTTTTTGTCCCACTGACAAATGTTTTTTGAAAATTTGGGTTTTTTAGTGAAACAAGGATTGGTGATAAAGCATCAGTGTAAAGGAGAAACGTTTTTCCCATATTAACACTTACAGGAGAGAATTTCCGTTCCTAGGGGTAGATTTCATCTCACTTCCTGTTGTCTCCTTCCGTTTGCAAGTAGGTGTCATTTGTAAGTTGAATGTTTGAAAGTAGGGGCCTGCCCTATATACTCAGCAGAAATTTGGGCCTTAGGTGTTGTTGTGGCCACAACACTGTAAGCCCTCACAGGGCCCTGCTGTAAAATATTAGACCAAGAATTGTAATTACATGCCCCTGTTGAACAGGGGCAGAAAAATTGGGCCTTTGGTGCTTAGGCACTGGTGCTGGTGCCACAACACTGCAACCCCTCACAGATACTCTAGTTGGAGCGCAGGAACTAGCCCTGCTGCAAAGAATTGCATAAAAAATTCTAATTACACGTCCCTGTTGAACAGGGGCTGTAAAATTGGGCCTTAGGCACTGGTGCTGGTGCCACAACACTGCAACCCCTCACAGATACTCTAGTTGGAGCGCAGGAACTAGCCCTGCTGCAAAGAATTGCATCAAAAATTGCAATTACACGCCCCAGTTAAACAGGAGGTAAAAAATTGGGCATTAGGCACTGGTGGCGGCTCCCAGAACCAAAAAATGTTCCTACAAGCTATCAGGATGATCATTGAGGAGGAAGAGGATAATTACTCAGCATAACAGGATAGTCACTCAGCATCAGCATAGGCAGTCTTTGAAGGGATCTGACATTTCAAAAAAAATTATTCGGTTACATCAGCATTAGGTGCTTGGTAGCTGGTGGTTATCCAAGACTGATTCATTTTTATGAAGATCAGTCGATCGACCGAGTCGGTGGACAGACGCACCCTGTGATCGGTTACAAAGCCTCCAGCAGCACTGAATGTGCGTTCCGAAAGAACGCTGGATGCAGGACAGGCCAGTAGCTCAATTGCATACTGTGCAAGCTCTGGCCAGTGATCCATCCCCAAGACCCAGTAACCCAGAGGATTTTCGGTGGGAAAGGTGTCCAAGTCAGATCTTGCCCCTAGGTATTCCTGCACCATGTAAAACAGACGCTGGCGATGGTTGCTGGAACCGATCATACCTTGGGGCTGCGGACTAAAAAATTGTCTGAACGCATCAGTCAGACGGCCACCTTCTCCACCGCTCCTTTTTTGACTGACCGAAGCCTCAGCAACATGTTGTCCAGAAACAGGAGTTTGTAACCTGCCAGTCTCTGGGAACGCGTTGCACAGACCTTTCCGCAAGGCCTCCCGAAGATGTTTCATCCTCTGCGACGGCAAGATAAGGTCCACAACCTTACCCTTGTAACGTGGATCAAGGAGGGTTGCCAGCCAGTATTGTTCCTTCTCCTTGATACCACGAATACGAGTATCCTTCCGCAGGCTTTGCAGGATCAGGGAGGCCATGCAGCGTAGGATTGCTGAGGCATTCGGACCAGAGTCCCCTGGGTCACTAAGGACGACATGTTTCGCAGCCACCTCCTCCCAGCCACGTACAAGTCCATGGGTTTCTTCGGACTGTAAATGATCCCTTGAAGACTGCTGCTGATGCTGAGTGCCAGGCTCCACCTCCATGCTGACACTATCCTCCTCCTCCTCCTCTTCCTGTGTGATTGGCGGGCACATAGGAACACTGTCTGGATAAAGGGGGCCTTGAGAGGTAAGGAAGTCCTCCTCTTCCTCCCTCTGTTTTGCCTCAAGTGCCCTGTCCATTGTTCCATGCAGTGTGTGCTCCAACAGGTGGACAAGGGGGACAGTGTCACTGATGCATGCACTGTCACTGATCACCATCCTCGTGGCCTCCTCAAATGGTGACAGGACAGTGCATGCATCCCTGATCATGGCCCACTGGCGTGGGGAAAAAAAAACAAGCTCTCCTGACCCTGTCCTGGTACCATAGTCGCACAGGTACTCATTGATGGCACTCTGATGAGTGTGCAGCCGCTGCAGCATGGCCAACGTTGAGTTCCACCTGGTGGGCATGTCACAGATTAGGCGGTCCTTGGGCAGGTTAAATTCCTTTTGGAGGTCTGCCTGCCGAGCACTGGCATTATATCACCGGCGGAAATGCACACAGACTTTCCTGGCCTGCCTCAGGACATCCTGTAAGCCCGGGTACCTGCTAAAGAACCGCTGCACCACCAAGTTAAGGACATGAGCCAAACAGGGCACATGGGTCATTTGTCCCTGTCGGAGGGCAGAGATGAGGTTGGTGCCATTGTCGCAAACCACCATTCCTGCCTTAAGTTGGCGTGGCGTCAACCACCTCTGAACCTGCCCCTGCAGAGCTGACAGAACCTCTGCCCCAGTGTGGCTCCTGTCCCCCAAGCACACCAGCTAAAGCACCGCATGGCATCTTTTGGCCTGCGTACTTGCGTAGCCCCTTGAACGCCTACGGAGCACCGCTGGTTCTGAGGACAAAGCACAGGAAGAGGCCATGGAGGAAGAAGAAGAGAAGGGGGTGGAGGAGAGAGGTGTGTCAGAATCACTAGTAGTGGCATTTTGGAGGCGTGGTGGTGGAACAACCTCCAACACTACTGCCCCTTGTCCTGCATCCTTCTCAGCTGCCAGAAGAGTCACCCAATGCTCCGTGAAACTTAGGTAACGTCCCTGTCCATGCCTGCTGGACCATGAGTCAGCGGTAATATGCACCTTACCGCTGACCACCCTGTCCAGCGAGGCCAAGACATTGCCTTCCACATGCCAGTAGAGAGCCAGAATCACCTTCCGTGAGAAAAAGTGGCGTTTGGGAACCTGCCACTGAGGAACCGCACATTCCACAAACTCACAGAAGGGGGCAGAGTCTACCATCTGAAAGGGTAGCAGTTGAAGTGCTACCAATTTTGCCAAGCTAGCATTCAACCGCTGGGCATGTGGATGGCTGGGAGCGAACTTCTTTTTGCGGTGCAGCAGCTGGGGCAGGGTACAATCTGGTACAATCTGATGTCGGTGTACCGATAGCAGATTGCCCGCAAGTACTTGGCTGTGACACACCTAATTCTACACCTTCATTCTTCTCAGTGCAGGTCTCAGAGAGGACTGAAGGTATAGTGGAGTTGGAGATCCCAGCTGATGAGGAGTAAGGAGAGGTTCTCTTTGTTTTTTGGTGTGGGTTTTTTAGGTACGCTTGCCAACGAACTGCATGGCAGGTCAACATATGTCTGGTCAAGCCTGTGGTGCCCAAGCGGGAGATGTTTTGGCCACGCGAGATATACGCTTGAGACATATGTTGCAAATAGCAGCGGTGCCATCTGCACTTGTCTCAAAAAAGGCCCACACCAAAGAACTTTTGGAATAACGCGCAGAGACAGCAGCGCCCTGCACATGCGGAGCTCTGAGGTGTGATGCAGTCAGTGTGCTGCTCCTGGGGGGCATCCTGCCTCATTGGTGATGTGCCTCCTCCTCTTCTCTCCTATCAGACACCCACGTTAGGTCAGTGACCTCATCATCCCCTCCCTCCTCATCACTGGAGCAAACCTGGCAGTATGCTGCAGCAGGGGGAACATGACTGCCAGATTGCTGTCCTTCTTGGGCACCCCCTCTGTCCGTGCTCACGTTACTGCCTTCATCTAGCTCAGTAACATCATCAGAGCCTTCTAAACGTTGGGCATCCTCCTGGAGCATGTACCCAACACTGTGGTCAAACAGTTTGAGGGACTTCTCAGGAAGACATGGTGGGGCTAGGGAAGGAGTCACTGATGCCATTGAGCCGAGGGAAGAGGTCGCGTTGGCAGCTGCTTTGCCAGACAAAGTACCCTGAGCATGGGTGAGAGAGGATGAGGAGGATGATGACGGCTTGGTCAACACTCGACACAGAGCCTGCTTGCCCTCTTTTATTGGCTTGTGACTGTCTGCCTCTCCTTGTTGGCCTTCCAGACATACTAATGGCCTGCAGTGATATGTAGCTGCACTAAGCTGGGATATATATATATATATATATATATATATATATATATATATATATATATACTGATACTGCAGCTAGCAAAATCAACTGCCTGCCTGTAGTATTTTTAGTATGAGAACACCACCAATCTTCTACAGGTAGCTTTAGCTGAACACTGTGCAGAGGTCGCACTACACTAACTTGTAGCTTTACCCGAACACTGTGCAGAGGACGCACTACACTAACGTTTAAATAATGTAGCTGCCTGCGGTAGTGATAGGATCAGGAAAACACCACCAACCTTCTACAGGTAGCTTTAGTTGAACACTGTACAGAGGTCGCAATACACTAACGTGTAAATAATGTAGCTGCCTGCGGTAGTGATAGGATCAGGAAAACAACAAAAAGCTTCTACAGGTAGCTTTAGTTGAACACTGTACAGAGGTCGCAATACACTAACGTGTAAATAATGTAGCTGCCTGCGGTAGTGATAGGATCAGGAAAACAACACCAACCTTCTACAGGTAGCTTTAGCTAAACACTGTGCGGAGGTCGCACTACACTAACTTGTAGCTTTAGCTGAACACCTGCCTGCCTGTTAGTAGGAAGATAATAACAGGAATGGATCTAGCTAAACTGAATACAGTGTATATATATATATATACAACACCTGGGATGCATATATATATATATATATATATATATATATATATATATATATATATATATATATACACAATACACTGTAAGTGCAGCTAACTGACTGACTGTCCTGCCTAATCTATCTAACTTAAATCAAATGACACTGTCTCTCTGTCTCTGTCTCTCAACACCGGAACACACTACACAGGGCCGATGTGCAGGCGGCCTTATATAGTGTGGGGTGTGTACTAAACCCCCTGAGCCACAATTGGCCAAAGCCACCCTGGCTTTGGCCAATTACAGCTCTCTGTACAGACGGCGCTGTGATTGGCCAAGCATGCGGGTCATAGTGCATGCTTGGCCAATCATCAGCCAGCAATGCACTGCGATGCCGCAGTGAATTATGGGCCGTGACACACCACTCGAATTTGGCACGAACGGCCCATATCGTTCGCAATTCAGCAAACGATCGAACAGACGATGTTCCAGTCGAACATGGGTTCGACTCGAACACGAAGCTCATCCCTAGTAAGAGTGAACAACAGCTCAATAAATATACAATCAGTTAATGTGTTTTTTACTTCCCTATTACAATGGCAGGGTAGTCAAAAGCTTAAAATCAGCTCACACCTGCAATAGCTGCATTTGTGATACAATTTAACTGCAGGGTTCTGTCTTTATAATGTAAGCGATTGGTAAGTTACCTGATCACATCTACATGCTGCCCCATGCACCCACTATTCCCTAAGCTAGTCCTGTGAAATACCTGGTGAACCAAACAAAATTACAATGATGACAGATATTCCATTACTAACTTACTGTGCAGCTAGACGGTGCAACCAAAATCTGAGTAGTTTCAACATACAAAGTCTAACAGACAACTTGCATTGCAAGTGGACTGAACTGAATACAGCTAATGAAGTGAAATAACATTTTTAATTGCTTTACAGTGTATCAAGGGGGTTACTAAAATGTGTGTTGCTCACAAGTTCTTAAGCCGGCCATAGATGGTGCGATTTTCTTTCCTAAATCGCTCGATTCCCCCACAGTCAGTGTTGATGAGGGAATCTCTCCCAAGGAGCTATTGTTCTCCCGGCGGAGGGGGTGTGGTGAGCCCTCCCTGCCGGGATAACACACAGCGAATATTGCTAGCAATTGTAGCCACTGGCAATAATCACATGAAAGATTATGCATGCTGGTTGTACCCAGGTCAATCGATGGATTGACTTGGGTACAATCAATCTGCCCATAGATGGTTCGAATCTCGGCCAGTCCCTGCTGAACCGACCGAGATTCGAACCATCTATGGCCGGCTTTAGTCTTTACTAGTAATTTCCTTGTAACATAATCATACTTCAAGTATTCTAGCGATCGTAGTGATAAATTGTTAACAAAAGTATTTATCTTTCTTAACTTAATAAAAATGACACAACCATTTTGTTAAATTTTATTTGACACAATTTAATATTGAAATCAACAGAATAAACTTCAATCCAAAGTTCATAAACTTTAAAGTTCAGTGTATGAAATATATTGGATTTTGTTTTTACCAAACCTAGAGTATACTGTAAACAGGGCCTCAAAGTCATC
The DNA here is from genome assembly GCA_037952925.1 of Lithobates clamitans. Taxonomy (NCBI): domain Eukaryota; kingdom Metazoa; phylum Chordata; class Amphibia; order Anura; family Ranidae; genus Lithobates; species Lithobates clamitans. The sequence continues at coordinate 908,510 of JBBGZY010000100.1, read as the reverse complement.
TATCTATACTTTTCACAATAATGCAGTTATTCAAATTCGTAAGCTTGAGAAAACCTGTTAAACGAAAACTTCCAGTACAACTAAGTTAGCAACACTACTGCTTTAATTAAAATGTGCTGTTGGATTCTGTTCATCATGCACAGTCTAGTTCCAGCATGCATAGCACTAAAACAGGACTTTTGACTCATCTGTAAATTCCATACCTTGGAGAACAGTACAGGACACAAGAATTGGTATTTAGAACATGGGCTAAATGCCACTACCTTTAGGTGATTGGGCACTGGCAAAAGCTTTGCCAGTGTATCCATATAATAACCCTGCCTACTTCATGAGGCTCCAGTTTGTTAACAAGCAGAAAGGAGATCACAAAGAAAAGAGGGAAGAACTTGTGTCCTGTATGGATTGATAATATTTAATATAATATGGAATTAACAGGCAAGTCAAAATCTTTATCTTAATCATATAGTATAGGGACACAGGAATTGATTCTTAGACTATGGATGTACCCAAGCAATACATTGAGGGGAGGGCTATAAAACAGAATAAAACAGCAATGGGTCTACAGGAAATAAAACGAAGTGTCAACAAACTCAGATTACTGACAGCAGAAGCATCTTGCACCTGAAGCACATAACAGCAAAATCCCAAACAGCCACCTGGGGAAAACAATGGCTCTGAAAACATGAACAGAGGATCTGGTGGTGTCCCTGCACCCTGTGAAAAAAACAAATGCTTGATGTTGAAAATAACTAAAGAACCCTGATAGCGCAGGGGAAATAGGCTCAGGTAGGGAAGGAGGAACTCATTCTCTGACGGCATAAGCCCTGGAAAAAAGGCGAAATGATTAACCAGCAAGGTGGAAGAGGAGGGAGGAAACCCAGAGGGAATCACCCTATGGGAAAACAGGGGTCAGTTCCGAAGGGATTATATGCCAGGTAGCCTTAGGTAACAGTACTGACCCCACCCATAAAACAAAGCGAAAATTGTTTGATAACCCTTCAAGGCAGTACATGGGGATGAGGAATGAAATTCCCACAAAAGTTGACAGGAAGAGCACCAAGGAAACAAGAAAGACTGGCTTCCAGAATACTGGAAGCAGAAGAAAAAAAAAGGACTCCCAAGAAGAAATAGAGGGAGCCAAGGCAGAACTTCAGCTGCCGGAGCAATAGAGAAGGTGGCTGCATTCTTTCAGAGAACTATTTAAGTGGGTAACACCTCAGAACATAAGGGGAGGATTCTCAATGGGCAAAAGCACTTGAATATGTCCCCAGAGGCATACAGAAGGTCACAGTGGGCAACAATTTATTGCAAAAAGAGTGCACAAGAAGTGGGAGAGCCAAGGTGCTAGGAAGAAGACATACAAGGCGGTGTTGAGGAAATCCAAACAGAAGAAGTTGCAGGATGAGGAATGTAAATACATTTTAAGATGGCATTCCCTATCATCCCACTAGGTGACAAACCACCGTACATGATAGATTATAGAGTATGGGATCTGCATGCCCTGATGTAAGAGGGGCACCCAACCTAGAGAATGTGCCTAACTGGTTGATAACAGTGAATTACAGATGCTGGGAAATTTCTAAGCACAAGTCTGTACAGCAGTCATATAACTGAAGATTTTTGGAGGGAGAGAGTGGCAGGTGTAGAGGGAAAAAAAACACAATTTTTTTTCAATACTAAGCTGGTGAGCGGTAGAGAGGAAGAGAGAAGAAATGGCTTTTCAGCCCATTAAATGGGAAAGTTAGTAATCCACAACCCTGATACAGGGAGGAAAGGATATATAAGTGCTTAGAGCAGAGTCTAATGGTTGTATTCCAGGGAGATATGTGTTGTACACAACCAAAAGTTAGCACAGCTAGATGAATTGATGTCTTCCAATGGGCTCTGGAGCTCTTTGAAAGACATCATATAATGAAACTGGGCCGTGATACCATAACATCATCACGCATACCTGCAATGCTGGTCGGAATGGCTATAATTTGATTGATGAGTATTTGTTTACCACACCACATGTGAGTCTTTTTAACCCTTTTAATAAAGTTTGCATTTGTGGATTGACACTATTGCCAACCTTTTTTCCTCGGGGAATATGTTAATACCATGCGAGTTTAGGAAGCCTGAGAGGAATTGAGGCAGAGGATTTACTGTATATTATGCTTTTTTATTACCACTCTTTATATGGGGGTCATGAACCTCTGGTAAGCACATTCTTTTGTCTGTGCATCAGGGCCTTGGCTTGCTGGGTGTTAAGAAGAATTTTTCGAAGTTTACTAGGACTTTGCACAGGGATTGTGGAACTTTTCTAATATCACATTGCTTTCTACATTTGTGTTTTCACTATTTTTTCAGTGGTGTCACATTATTTTTCTTTGAATTTGTTCACTTGTTGTGTTGATGCATGATTTATATACAGTATCTCACAAAAGTGAGATACACCCCTCACATTTTTGTAAATATTTTATTATATCTTTTCATTTGACAACACTGAAGAAATGACACTTTGCTACAATGTAAAGTAGTGAGTGTACAACTTGTAAAACGGTGTAAATTTTCTGTCCCCTCAAAGGAACTCAACACACAGCCAATAATGTCTAAACCGCTGGCAACAAAAGTGAGTACACCCCTAAGTGAAAATGTCCAAATTGGGCCCAAAGTGTCAACATTTTGTGTGGCCACCATTATTTTCCAGCACTGCCTAACCCTCTTGGGCATGGAGTTCACCAGAGCTTCACAGGTTGCCACTGGAGTCCTCTTCCACTACTCCATGACGACATCACAGAGCTGGTGGATGTTAGAGACCTTGCACTCCTCCACCTTCTGTTTGAGGATGCCCCACAGACACTCAATAGGGTTTAGGTCTGGAGACATGCTTGGCCAGTCCATCACTTTTACCCTCAGCTTCTTTAGCAAGGCAGTGGTCGTCTTGAAGGTGTGTTTGGGGTCGTTATCATGTTGGAATACTGCCCTGCAGCCCAGTCTCAGAAGGGAGGGGATCATGCTCTGCTTCAGTATGTCACAATACATGTTGGCAATGGTTCCCTCAATGAACTGTAGCTCCCCAGTTCCGGCAGCAGTCATGCAGCCCCAGACTGTGACACTCCCACCACCATGCTTGACTGTAGGCATGACACACTTGTCTTTGTACTCCCCACCACACACGCTTGACACCATCTGAACCAAATAAGTTTATATTGGTCTCATCAGACCACAGGACATGGTTCAAGTAATCCATGTCCTTAGTCTGCTTGTCTTCAGCAAACTGTTTGCGGGCTTTCTTTTGCATCATCTTTAGAAGAGGCTTCCTTCTGGGACAATAGCCATGCAGACCAATTTGATGCAGTGTGCGGCGCATGGTCTGAGCACTGACAGGCTGACCCCCCCCATCCCTTCAACCTATAAAGCAATGCTGGTAGCACTCATACATCTATTTCACAAAGACAACCTTTGGATATGACGCTGAGCACATGCACTCAACTTCTTTAGTCGACCATGGCGAGGCCTGTTCTGAGTGGAACCTGTCCTGTTAAACCGCTGTATGGTTGTGCCCAACGTGCTGCAACTCAGTTTCAATGTCTTGGCAATCTTCTTATAGCCTAGGCCATCTTTATTTGGAGCAACAATTATTTTTTTTCAGATCCTCAGAGAGTTCTTTGCCATGAGGTGCCATGTTGAAATTCCAGTGACCAGTAAAAGAGAGTGAGAGCTATAACACCAAATTTACCACACCGACTCCCCATTTACACTTGAGACCTTGTAACACTAATGAGTCACATGACACCGGGGAGGGAAAATAGCTAATTGGGCCCAATTTGGACATTTTCACTTAGGGGTGTACTCACTTTTGTTGCCAGCAGTCTAGACAATAATGACTGTGTGTTGAGCTATTTTGAGGGGGCAGCTAATTACACTGTTATACAAGATGTACACTCACTACTTTGCATTGTAGCAAAGTGTAATTTCTTCAGTGTTGTCACATAAAAAGATATAATAAAATATTTACAAAAATGTGAGGGGTGTACTCACTTTTGTGAGATACTGTATATATATATATATATATATATATATATATATATATATACACATTTATGCAATAGGTCTTCAAAATCTTTCAGCATTTTTATATAGATATATAATAATTTAAAATGTGTTGAAACTTTTTAACTTTTTGAAAAACCCTTGTATATTGGATGATTTTTAAGATTTCACTTTCACATGCATTGGGCTGGATGCATGATTTCAATGTAATAAAACTTTGCATTTACACTTAATTGATTTAATGCTGATAACTGTTGGTTGTGTATAAGTTTATATTGTATATCAAAATATATTAGCTGGCGGCTGGGACAACTGGTTTAGGGAAGTATTTATGGAGTAAGGAAAGGTTTTTTATTTTCTAATGTGTGTTATGGCAATGAAAAGAAAAAAAAGGCTCTAGGTAGTGGAGCTAACCTTCCCACATATTGAAGAGGAGAGTCCCAGTGACCTGTGTGAAAAAACAGGGCACGGGTTGCCTATAAGGAGTCCACCACCAGAAGGAAATTCTCAGGGATAGGCAACAGAAGGGTGCAAAAGGGTGTATGTTTTTGCCCTTGAAACCTGGCTCAGACAAAAATATCGAGATAAAGGGAGAATGTGGACAAGAATTAGACCCAGTTACCCCAGATAGTGCAAGGTCGGGAGAGGAGCCTGAGAAGGATGTGGGATCAACCAAAAGAGAGAAGTATAAATATCAGCATTTGAGAAAACCGTTCAAAGAATTCGGCTCAGGAGCCTTGATGTAAAAGTTTCTCGGAGGCACTCTGGAATATGAATTGTTACATACATTGATGTGTGCATAGTTAGGGAGTATACCCCATCACATTATATTTGCTATTAATGCTAGAAAATAGTGGCAGGCCTACAGGAGACCAGTCAGGAGTCCAGCTACTGCAGTAATTAGGAAAGATGTTTTAAGGAATGATGCAATATGTTCCCCTTGTTAAATAGTTACATAATTGGTAAAGTTGAATAAAGACATCAGTCTATCTAATTCAACCTGTTTGGGTGTATGAGTGTATATGTATTTATGTCTCCATTTGTGTACTATTTCCCATATCCCTGTATATTGCATTTGCCAATGTGTCCATCTAAGAGTATTTTAAATTATTGGACACTCCCCTATGACACTGCCAATTGTGGAAGGCAGTTCCACAAACCGTTTTAACAGTAAAGAATGCCCTGCATAGTTTAAGGCTAAATCGCTTCCCGTCCAACTTCATTAAGTGGCCACGTGTCTTCTTAAGCAATCTGAGAGTGAATAGTTATTTTCCTTATGCTAGTTTATAATTTGTAGTCATTTCTTATAACTGGGGTCCTCCAGTCCCCTTATCAACTCTGTTGTCCCTCTCCTGACTCTCTCCAGTTCCAGCACATCCCTCTTAAGACCAGAACTGGACGACATACTCAATATTTAGCCAGTTGCAACTGTACAGTTGCAGAACTTAGTCTTATTTCTTGAGTAAATATCCTTGTTAATTTTGCTAATAGTCTGCTAGCTTTGCTTTCTACAGCTTGGCACTAAATGCTATTGCTAGGCTTGTGGTGTACTAGGACCCTCAGATACTTTCCATCCTAGATTCCTCGCAGAGGTTCTCCCCCTAACATGTAACTAGCACTCATATGTTTAGTTCCCAAATTGATTACTTTATGGTTATCAATAATAAACCTCATTTGCCATGCAGTTGCCCACCCTTTTATTTTATCGAAGTCTCCCTGTAAGGCTGCTATATCCTGTTGTGAAGTTATTACCCTGCTTAGCTTCATATCATCCACAAGCACTGAGAGTGAACTATTTATTCCAACCTTTATATAATTTATGCACAAGTTAAACAGAATTGGTCCCAGGACATAGCCCTGGAGCACCTTGCTCACCAGCTCCAGACCATTCAGAAGATAAGCTATGTATCATGTATAATCATCATATATAGCCCAACTGGCTTCATCAAGTTTTCTAGTATTGACTTTCTTGTGCCTAATGCAATATGTGGAGGCTGTGCAGAACTAGGTGTATCTATAAAGAGACTAGTATGCACTGTCTCAATGAATGAGTCTACCATAGCCAGCATGTGGTGAGAAGCTGAAGAACTAACTTCACAAAATTTTGATAGAAAAAAATCTTCAGCGGCCTCAACTAAAATGTCAGCATCCCCCTTGCTTTTTGCAAATATGAGTGAGCCAAGCAATTCAGGTTCTGTGTTCCTGAAGTACCATGCATCAGGTGAGACAGCAAACCATCAGCTTGCTTCATCAGTGGAAAATGGTGACCTGAATTGCACAGTCAGGACTCTTAAAAGAACTATGTCTTTCAGGATTCCACAGCTGAGATGGCCAGAGCTGCATGGTTACACTGAAACTGAAACCAGACTATATATGTTTAAAACGGAGATCCACCCAAAAAGGGAAGCTCCACTTGTCTGCCTCCACCCCCCCTCTGCTGCCACATTTGGCACCTTTTGGAGGAGAGCGGGTACCTGGTTTTGACAGGTACTTGCTCCCAATTCTGGCTCAGTTTGCCATGGCAAATTTTCGAATTTCCGAATTATCGAATTTACAAATTCTGAATTTTCAAATTTACGAATTTTCGAAATTATGATTTTTTCAAATTTTCTAATTTACAAATGATCGAATTTTGGAATTTACAAATTTTCTAATTTACGAATTATCGTATTTTCGAATTTACGAATTCCGAATTTCCAAATTTATGAATTTTCGAATTTACGAATTTTCCAATTTTCTGAATTATTGAATTTTCAAATTATCAAAGTTTTGAATTATTCAATTTTCGAATTATCAAATTTTCAAATTCCAAATTTTCGAATTTACGAATTTTAGAATTTACGAATTTTTTGAATTTTAGAATTTACAAATTTGAAAAAAAAACCCAAAAACGAATGAAACGGAAATGAAAATGAACAAATTTTTCAGCATTGCACATGTCTAATATATGGAAGAGCGTTGTTGATATTACAATGCTTTTTTAAGAAGACTAAAATCAACTTTGAAGTTTTGTCTTTCACAATGAGCACTGTTAAAACTTTTTAGCTTTTTTGTTTCACTAAAAGTTTGATTTTCATTGAATGGTTGCAAATATCTATTGAGTGCTGTATTAGGGGTTAATGTCAGGATAAGCTATTTTTTTTGTAAATTTCAGTGGTTTTATTGACACAATATTCACATTTATTTTGCATTTTAGTGAGTGTTATGCATCATTTTGGATTTTAAGGAAAGTGCAGAGTGGTGATTTAATAGTATATGGGTACACTAGGGATAGTCCCAGCAACGTTCAATCACCTGAAGGTAGTGACATATAACCCATTGTGAACTGGTAATGGGAAATGTGTGGCGCTCAGGCTACAAGGGCAAACAATTCTGTGTCCACCACTGTAAGTGCAGGCCAGGGAAGGAGCTTACCGCAGCTCCAAGCATCTATGAGTCAAAAGATATGTCCCATAAAGCAACACATCAATGCAGACTTGCTGGTATTGGAGTGAATGGCGGCATCAGCCTGGGCTCCTGCCAGGGGGGTGTGCCCTGGCGGGAGCCCAGGCTGAAACTGCCATTCACACCAATACCAGCAGGTCTGTTTTGACATATAAACCATGGTTTAAAGTGGTTGTAGAGGCTTAAAGTGGTTGTAAACCCTTACATATACCCACTGAAATGACTGGCCTCAAGTGATACACAGAGATGAATCAAATCCTCCTACATAAGTTTTACCTGTTTATCTGCAGTCTTCGCTCCCTTACAGCCATTCAAAGTTCAGAATTTTTAAAGCAGGACAAATAGAGAGGGTGACTCTCCTTAACAGGGGCACAGTTCTAATCTATCTCTACTCAATCCAAAACTAAAAAAAAGTTTTGCCTTTAGCTATACTTTAAGTACAAAAATGTCACTGCTTTAGGTAATTATTTTGCATAACAAGGGATCCTACTCTATCAGTTTATAAATAGCAAAGGAAGGTACATGGGGGCTGAAGAACTTACTGCAATGATCAAAGCAGATAACTTTTTATAGAAAGGTTTTATTTATGTCCCATTCCCTGGGTAACAGATGAATGTTGAGAATTTGTTGCACTTTTGTTGGTATTTCTCTAGATAATCGGTACTACTGGGTCATTTGCACCATGACAGCTTTCCAAGCTTTTTCTTTATCAAAGTTTCTCTGAGTGTTGTTGGAAACCTGCAAGGAAAAAGAAGTACATGAAAAGTAAAATCCCAAAAATGGAATAATCTGAAAAAAAAAATGTTTAACTACAGAGCCATATGGTATCATCTTTCCTGTCAACTCTTCTCTTCACATACTCCAGTAACAGTAGCACAGGGATACATACATTTCTCAGCTCTAAAAACCTTCTACATCACATATCCTGATGGGTTGTAGGCAATTCCACCTTGTCTTTAATTTTTTTATATTCTAATACAGGGGTCTTCAAACTTTCTAATCAAAGGGCCAGGTTACTATCCTTCAGGCTAGGGAGCTGGACTATAGGCAATGGGAGTAGAAATTGCCCTGGCATCAGTGCCCCATCATTGGTTTTAATGGGAGGAATAATGCCCCATTGTTGATATCTATGAGAAGAATAGTGTCCCATTGATGGTGTCAGTAGGGGAAATGGTGCCCCATCATTGGTGTCAGTTGGTGGCATAGTGCCTTAAGGGCCAGATAAACACAAGCAAAGGGCCACAGTTTGGAGACCACTGCTCTAATAGACTGTATTTCACACAATCATTTATATCCTTCAGTTATACCCAACCTCCAACTCCCCTCTTCCAACGCATCATGGCTTTCTGGCCCGAAGCGAAAAAAATTGTACACCAGTATCATTAGGAGAGAAACGCAAATGTTAACAGAGGACATTCCTTGCACAATAGTATCAGACACAGACATCACAGACATCACTGTGTACAACCAGAGATATACATTGCCAGAGATGTTACTAAGGGTATATGGTATTAGGGATATGCATTGTCAGGGCCTTTATCAGTGACATATAGGCACACTGCCAAACAGCAGAAAAGAGATACATCAATTAAGTATATAACACAAACTAAAGCCATTGACCAAGGATAATATCAGCTGATAAGCATTACCATCAGCCCTTCCTTTCATCGACCTGTTATTTAAACACAACAATAAGCAGCTAGACTAGCAGTCTCCCTAGCGTTGCAACACCTGTGTAACATAAGGAGGCTTCTGCTTGGACCTGACCTGAAGCTCTGGCTTGTTCCTAACCTGTAGGATTCTGTATTATGGTCCTGCTGCAACTTAAAGTCAGCTTTTTATGGTTGCCAATTTATGGTGGTGAGTGGCCTCTCAAGGGGAGGTGTAAAGTATGCAATAAAACTTAAGAGGTGGAAAGCTACCCACCTCTTGCCAAGGATACCTTACAGATAATCCAGGTTTGACTGCTATATATCTAAATATCTAAAATAGCAGCACAGCCACTTCCTCCACCTTCTTGACTTCACTATCTTCTTCTTTTGTAGAAAAGAAAGAACATAAAAAGTGTACCTTATTTATAGCCATGCTGCATCCAGACATTGGCAGGTTCAAACAGAGCAGTACAACGTTTAATTAAGTTTCAGTTGTGGAAAAAAGATCCACTTAAACAGATGCTGTGAATTTGCAAGTTACACCCCTGACGATAAAATCTGAGGGGAAATTATGCCGTCTGTTCACTATGTATGAGAAGACATGTAGGAAACCATAAATTCTACAAATGAGTTAAATGTACAGAATATTTTCCTTTTTATAAAAGTTGAGGTATGACTTATAGCTGAACCAAGATTTTAATATATGTACATATCGTAATAACTACTTACCTTTATCGTATCTGGGCTTTTTCCTTTTCATCAATAAGCAAAAACTCTTTTTAGTTTTGTATTTGTACAGCTTCCGCTGTACTGCCGCTCCTCACGGACACCAGTCCTACTGCCTCTTCCCCTGTATACACCTGACCATTAACAAAACACAGGCTGTAATGGCGCTGTAATGGCACTGAAGCCATCTGTCATCTCAGCCACAACTAAAAAGGGGAGTTTTAAGCTGACTAAAGACAAGAAAAAAACTAGTTGCATCGCAAGATAAGGAACTAATAACATGCCTATTAAAAATCATAGTGTGGAGTTTAAGACCATTGCTTTAGCAACTAAAAGTTAATTGCTTTTGTTAAACTATGGATGGTATTTAAATGGCACTTACTTCATTATTTCTTTGATCAGACTTATCCACATATGATACATTCCAGGTTGAATCCAGCATTCTCATTTGTGATTTATAATGGACGCACTGTATGACCGTGATATTTGTGAGCACAGCTTGAACCAACAGGATCAGCATCAGGAGTAAGAGCAACACTTCATAGAAGTGCTGAAGAGAAAAAGATCTACAGGTGAGTCTGAGTCGCTCTATGGTGAGAGATGATAGGTTGATTGTCAACTAGCGGTATGTGTCAGTTATAATTTAGATGTGTCAATTGGTTCTCTGATATTCATGCTTTTAAAGTAACATAAAGTGACTAACAGAAGCCCCAGATATAATTATAGCCTATGCCTAGAATTCAATTGGATTACTAAAAAAACAAAACAAACAAAAAAAGTGACAGCATAAGCAAGGATAGCTTCTCAACCTTTAAGCAAATTAATTTGTTTCATAATTTGTATTATATTGCATTCCTAAACTACAACCCACAATCTTGCCAAGTTTATCTCAGCCAAATTACTTTCAGCTAGTGGGAGGGGTTGAAAGCAAAGGGAAGTTAAATCCCAAAAAAGGAGATGCATTGACACTGCTATAAGAGAAGCTGTTATTAGTTCATGTAGCAGCATGTATTCCCTTTTGCAGAGAACTAGTTGTCTAAATGACAGATCAATGCAGCTATCAAAGTCCTGCTGCAGTACCAAATAGTTGTGCAAGTACTGTAATGCACACCTCCTAGCAATTCTGAAATAAGTGCATATACATATATTGTAAGGCTGTATTGGTGCTTTACTCCTTTTTTTTCCTATTCAAATGGACTTCCAGGCAAGGTAAAAAAAATGAAGCAACTCAGGCTGCAATATACATCTTTAATCTGGAAGATTAATCTTAGTATTTCAATTCCGCCACAACAAACCCTCTCTCTTATGGAATGAATGATGCCCAGCGTCATTCAACCCAGAAGACTGAGGGAACACTATGAATGAAAGGGTGTCATGACCCTTCCTCCCTTAATGGGCTTTCAAAAATGAGCCCTTTAATTATAATGTATTGAAGCAGCCAGTGATGCTGATGGCAGTACGTAGCACAGCTCCATGCATCATCAGAGGACCATCCAGGGTCAGAGAAAAGACAAAGAGGAAGAAGATTTAAAGCGTCATTGGGGGTGTATAAACTGAGCCGGTGTTTGGACATTAATAAGCTTCACATGTATTATTAATTTTGTTTATAGTAGTATAAAAATAGTATACCTTCTGCTTACTACAATGAAATGTGTTATTATATCATAATATCTGAAAATCCATGTCAACTGCCAAGATGATTAAAAGTAGCCTTGTAGAATTAGGTGAAGACACATCTAAGTAAACTGTATTTCAGCAATATGCTTTTAATGTTCTGAAATCCTCTGGGCTCTACAAATGACACCTGGAGAATAAAACTAAAACCTTGTACACACGATCGGACTTTCTGACAAAAAAAGTGGAATTTTGTTTGAAGAGTGTTGGCTCCAACTTGTCTTGCATACACAAGGTCACACAAATGTTGGCCAACAATTACAAACGTAGTGTCGTACGTGATATCTCCATTACGAACGCTAGTTTTACAAGACCGAGCGCTTCCGGCTCGTCCTTGATTCCGAGCATGCGTGTTTATACTTTGAACTTTTGCCCGACGAACTTGTGTACACACGATCGGAAAGTCCAACAACACAAATTTGTTGCCGGAAAATTTGAGAGCATGCTAGCCAACACTTGTTGGCGGCAAGTCCGACAACAAACGTCCGATGGAGCATACACACGGTCAGACTTACCGCCAACAAGCTCACATCCAACATTTCCCGTCGGAAAATCCAATCGTGTGTACGCGGCATAACACTCACCACAACCGTTACAGTCTGACTCTACAGTGTGAGCACATTCTCCTTTAAAACTGCTAACAACTATGTAGTGCAAGGGTCTATTTAAACAACCCATTATGTTTATATCCAATAAGGCATGAATGCATCATTGTTGGTAAAGCTAAGAAAACTGTAAAAGTCACAAGCTAATCACTCCAAATGAAAGACTATATTAATTATTCCCCTCCAAGAGGGAAAGCTTACCGTTACATCAGGTGGGTAGGTTTTAAAAATGACGATTGTCTGTATGACATAGATAGACAAGTAAGATGAAGTTGTAAATAATAATGGAGCTGTAATACTACTAGTAGCGATCAGAACTTCAACCTAGGGAAAAAAATATAAGAGTTAAGCAAAGCCTTCTAAAAAAAAAAAAATGGACGGTCAAAAAACAGAACAAATTAATGATCAACTTAAATCATTGTAAAGCTCGATACACTTGGGCCGAATGTTGGGAGACAACGGCCGGTTAAAAAAAAAATGTCCGACATTCAGCCTGTGTATGTCGGTCTGTCTGACACAAGCCGGCCGTTTGCCTGACTTCTGTTGGATGAGCATGCTGGAAAACCAGCCAATGGCAGGGAGCTCTGATCAGAGTGTTCTGGCGGGGGAGCCGTCCCCCTGTCAGAACACAATAGCTCAGCAAGGGAGATCGCTGAACTAACCCCGCATGGTTAGTACAGCGGCTCCGACCAGAGCTGACAGTTGGCCGGTTGAACAAAAAAAAACAAATAGTGTGTACCAGGCTTTACAATTAGGCAAAGCATTTGCTGCATTTTAATTGGTACAAAAGCCAGGACATTTTTTACCTTAATGCATTCCCTGCATTAAGGTAAAAAATGTCCCAGTAGTTATATAGCCTCCTCACCGGCTCTTATACTTACCTGATTCCTATCTCGATCCAGCACTGTGCCCGTCTGCAGCAGTGTTTTTCTGTGTTCCTCTCCTCACAGCACACAGAGGCAGGAGCCATTAGTTCCTGCTGCTGTCAATCAAATCCTATGAGGAGGGAGGGGGAGGCAGGGCTGAGCCACGCTGTTTGTGTCTATGGATGCAAGTAGCCCAGCTCGGGAGAGAGCCCGTGCATCTTCCCCCACAGCAAGCAGCTTGCTATGGTGGCAGACACAGCAGAGAAGGAGCCAAGAGCACTGGCGGGGGACTCCAGAAGAGAAGGTTCAGGGCTGCTTTACAGTAAATTAAAAATATATAAATATTTATATACACTTTATTACCAAAAGCAATGGGACTTCTTCCTTTACACGCTCATGAACTTTAATGGCATCCCAGTATTAGTCCGTAGGGTTCAATATGGAATTGGCCGACCCTTTGCAGCTATACCAGCTTCAATTCTTATAGAAAGGCTTTCCACAGGGTTAAGGAATGTGTCTATGGGAATGTTTGACCATTCATCCAAACGTTCATTTGTGAGGTTAGGCACTGATGTTGGATGAGAAGGCCTGGCTCGCAGTCTCCACTCGAATTCATCCCAAGGATGTTCTATCGGGTTAAGGTGCAGGCCAATCAAACTCGTTCATCCATGTCTTTATGGACCTTGCTTTGTGCACTGGTCCAAATCACCTGGTGGAGGAGGATTATGGTGCGGGATTGTTTTTCAGGGGTTGGGCTTGGCCCCTTAGTTCCAGTGAAGGGAACTCTTAAGACGTTGGCATACCAAGACATTTTGGACAATTTCATGCTCCCAAATTTGTGCGAACAGTTCGGGGATTGTCTCTTCCTGTTCCAACATGACTGTATACCAGTGCACAAAGCAAGGTACCTAAAGACATGAATGAGCGAGGTTGGGGTGGAGGAACTAGACTGGTCTGCACAGAGTCCTGACCTCAACCCAATAGAACATCTTTGGGATGAGTTAGAGCAGAGAATTTTGTTAATATACAGTGGGGACGGAAATATTCAGACCCCCTTAAATTTTTCACTCTTTCTTATATTGCAGCCATTTGCTAAAATCATTTAAGTTCATTTTTTTCCTCATTAATGTACACACAGCACCCCATATTGACAGAAAAACACAGAATTGTTGACATTTTTGCAGATTTATTAAAAAAGAAAAAACTGAAATATCACATGGTCCTAAGTATTCAGACCCTTTGCTCAGTATTTAGTAGAAGCACCCTTTTGATCTAATACAGCTATGAGTCTTTTTGGGAAAGATGCAACAAGTTTTTCACACCTGGATTTGGGGATCCTCTGCCATTCCTCCTTGCAGATCCTCTCCAGTCTGTCAGATTGGATGGTAAACGTTGGTGGACAGCCATTTTTAGGTCTCTCCAGAGATGCTCAATTGGGTTTAAGTCAGGGCTCTGGCTGGGCCATTCAAGAACAGTCACGGAGTTGTTGTGAAGCCACTCCTTCGTTATTTTAGCTGTGTGCTTAGGGTCATTGTCTTGTTGGACTGTATTGGAAAGGTGATGAGCAGTGCCTGGTTTTCTCCACACATACCGCTTAGAATTAAGGCCAAAAAGTTCTATCTTGGTCTCATCAGACCAAAGAATCCTTTTTCTCACCATCTTGAAGTCCTTCAGATGTTTCTTAGCAAACTCCATGCGGGCTTTCATGTGTCTTGCACTGAGGAGAGGCTTCCATCGGGCCACTCTGCCATAAAGCCCCAACTGGTGGAGGGCTGCAGTGATGGTTGACTTTCTACAACTTTCTCCCATCTCCCGACTGCATCTCTGGAGCTAAGTCACAGTCATCTTTGGGTTCTTCTTTACCTCTCTCACCAAGGCTCTTCTCCCCCGATAGCTCAGTAAGGGTTCTGGTCGTCCCAAATGTCTTCCATTTAAGGATTATGGAGGCCACTGTGCTCTTAGGAACCTTAAGTGCAGCAGAATTTTTTTTGTAACCTTGGCCAGATCTGTGCCTTGCCACAATTCTGTCTCTGAGCTCTTCAGGCAGTTCCTTTGACCTCATAATTCTCATTTGCTCTGACATGCACTGTGAGCTGTAAGGTCTTATATACACAGGTGTGTGGCTTTCCTAATCAAGTCCAATCAGTATAATCAAACACAGCTGGACTCAAATGAAGGTGTAGAACCATCTCAAGGATGATCAGAAGAAATGGACAGCACCTGAGTTAAATATATGAGTGTCACAGCAAAGGGTCTGAATACTTAGGACCATGTGATATTTCAGTTTTTTCTTTTTTAATAAATCTGCAAAAATGTCAACAATTCTGTGTTTTTTCTGTCAATATGGGGTGCTGTGTGTACAATAATGAGGGGAAAAAAAGAACTTAAATGATTTTAGCAAATGGCTGCAATATAACAAAGAGTGAAAAAGTTAAGGGGGTCTGAATACTTTCCGTTCCCTTTGTATATTTATGGTCGGAGCCCTCCAACCGAAATATATGTGAAACCACATAAAGACGCCACAAGACTTACAACATAACATAGCCCTGGTCAGCTGGTCGGTACGCCAAAAAGGGGGCGTACCCAAGATAAGTAATGGTTGATTGTAGAAGAGGGATGTGAAGGAAGTGCCCTATAAAGGGGGTGGGAGGGATGGTATCGTGCACTGGAACCAACAAGGAACACAGGTGAGTGGGCTGCTTAAAGGGGGTGTAAACCCTTGTGTTTTTTCACCTTAATGCATCCTCTGCATTAAGGTGAATAAACCTTTGACACTGTCCAGCTCCCCAGCCCCCCGTTTTACTCACCTGAGCCTGTTTGTTCCCTCAGCAGGGACGCGCTTTTTCTCTCTGCCCGTTGTCTCAGCCCTTGATTGGATAGATTGATAGCGTAGCCATTGGCTCCCGCTGCTTCCAATCAAATCCAATAACGTGGGTGCCGGGGAGTGGGGCCGAGTCCTGCTTTCTGTGTGAATGCACGCAAAAGCAGGACTCGGGAGTGTGCCCGCATGTTGCCCACCAAGGAGAGTGTATCTCCAGTGTGGACACCTGTTGCAGGGAGGAGCTACCAGCGCCGCTGGGGGACCTCAGAAGACGATTATCGGGGCCACTTTGTGCAAAACTAACTGCACAGTGGAGGTAAGTGTGTACTTGCCTTATAATTTATGGTCGGAGCCCTCCAACCAAGATAGACATGAAACCACATAAAGACACCACAAGACTCACAACATAACAAGAAAAAGAAATGGAAGGCGTGTGGCTTGATGCATATATCCTTAAATGAAAGTTTAATTAAAACAAAGTAATATATATAAAAATACTACGTATTCACACGTGTTGCTGGAATAAAATCACATCACTTGATTGAACGATAATCTAATTAGGCCCATAACATGGGATAAAAAGATGGGTGATCGGCTAACGCGTTTGGAGGATTATTGCGGCACTAATGTTCACAAAATGAGTGCTCAGAGGGGCAGAGATAAGCGGCTACACACAGTGACAGTGTGCCCTGTGAGCTGGATCATCTTACAAAAGATGTGGGCGGGGTGATGCATTCCAAAACAGACTGCCACAGCAACCTGTGACCTGCCAAATCCCAGAGTGCCAGCCAGAGTGCTGTGATGAAGAAGGATTATTCCAACCGTGAAAGAGTTTCTTCCCCTAAGGCTTTACCATTTATCCAGTCCTCTACATTTTAATATGCAGACCAGACCTGGTTCCATAAGGCTCTGAGGAAGAGGAAAAATCCTTGAAACGTGTTAGCTGATCACCCAACTTTTTATGCCATGTTATGGGCACCATTACATTATCGTTCAATCAAGTGATGTGATTTTATTCCAGCAACGCGTGTGAGTATTTTTATACGTTACTTTGTTTTAAATTAACTTTTTTTTTTTTAAGGATATATGCATCAGGCCACGCACCTTCCATTTCTTTTTCTTGTTTAGTACTTTGGACTTCCCCCAGTCGGTCGAGGCAGTGGGGTGTGCATTATCAACTATACAGTACCACCACGAAAGTACTACCACATTTACCCAGGCCCTCCGCACAGCGCAGGAGAGATTTTTACTGTTTATATTTGAACTTGTCACAACATAACATAGACCTGAGATGTGCCCGGAAAACTTGTTAGGGTTGAGACCTAGATTTGCCAGGAGGATGCGAACATGTCTGATGAATTGGCAACAATGGGCTGGAGCTAGACTGGCTTGGCAGGTGTGATAACAACTGGTCCAGAACCGCTACTGGACACCATTCCATGTGGGTCTGGAAGAATTTGATCTCGACCCCGATGCCAGACTGTTTGCTTCTGGCTATGGGCTGATGTTTCTGGATGTCAAGCAGCATGGGTCACAAACAATGAGGGTTTCCCAAGGGCTTGTAGGGAGAGGAAATGCTGGATGCCAGCTAGGTACAGGCTGACAGTGTTGTGGGACAGGCTCAGATGAGTGTGACAGATGCTGGGATGAACATGGATACGCCGTTCCAGTTCTCAAGAAAGTTGTCCCACATTGCTAGATCTGCAGCAGCTGCCTGGTCTAGCCTGGTGGTTTGATCGGGGTCCTGTGCGTGGGAAAGGATGACCAGGAGGTGATAAATGAAGGAACACACCTGTGAGACAATCCTCATAGCAAAGTTCAGCATGCCTAACAGGGATGGCAGCTGTCTCTTGGTGCAACTTTGTGAGGTGGTAAAGGCGTGAATGACCGCCCTAATCCGGGACAGCTTGTCAGGGGGTAGGCTGGCCTGCATCAAGCAGGTATCAAGGGTGATTCCTAGGAAGGTGATGGACTGCGCGGGGCCTTACAGTTTATGTTCCTCTATGGCCACATTGAGGTTGCCGAACAATACCCTTAATTTGTCTAAATCTGAAGGGGGCTCATCGGGCCATTTGATCAGCAGGAATTCATCCAGGTAATGGATGACTTTCTGGCACTGCGCCCAGTGAGTTAGGATCCAGGTGAGGGACTGAGCGAATGCATCAAAGAGCCATGGACTGCTCTTTAAGCCGAAGGTTAGTTTGGTAGCAAAGTAGTATGAATCTCTCCATATGATGCTGTGCCACTGCCAAAAGGAAGGTGCAATGGGTAAGAGCTTAAAAGCATCTGAAATATACGCCTTGGACAGCCTTGCGCCCATGCTTAAGCTAATGATGGACTGTATAGCTAAGTCAACAGATGCATATTTGAGAGAGAACTCTTAAGAAGGATTCAGTGAGTTAAGACTGGGGATATGGGTGGAATGAGGCGTGGACAAGTCATACACCAAACGTAGTTTATTTGAGAATTTGCCCTTGACAAGCCCGATAGGGATAACTCTCCATGTCTCAAAAGGTGACTCAGCGAAGGGGCTGATAATGAGACCCCAGTCCAGCTCGGTCTGCAACAGATTGTCAATAGCTTGATCGTCAGTGGAGCTGAGCGGAGGTTCCTGCACTCATGGGTGGTGTGGGGTAGGGTGATGAGCCCCGTGTGGAATCCAGAGATAAACACGCGCACCAGGAATAGTGCGTATGCGGGTGATGGGTGAAAAGAAAGTTAGAACTCCAGCCATAGTATGTTCACCCGACTCAGTCAGGATGAGTTGGGACGCTTGAGGGTACATGTGCTCTTGGGATGAGCTCTATGACAGTTGACACAAATGTGGAGCACTCAGCATTGGTTGAAGCTGCAGCTACCATAGTTGAAGTTGTTGCAGATAGGCTTCTTGCCTAGTAACTGGACAGGCCTTTCCAACTTGTCCACCTGAGGATGTTATGTTGCATAGGGGCAGGCATGCCTTGAGCGGCACTAGAGGTAGAAGGGAAGGTCAAGGAACATCTGGCGTCTGTGTTAGAGGACAAGTTAGCCGTGTGAGTGGAGGACTGGCAAACGGCATAAAGCGGGGTACGCAGATCCGCAAAGTGGCGGCAGAACTCAGTGTGCATGATGCTCCAATTTGTGCTGGTTTGGAACTGGGCGAGTTTGACTGTGGCTCTGGCTGCGAATGAGCGGTGGTAGTCATAAAACGTAGAGCCTCTGTATTTGTACCCTAAGTCAACCACGGCATGGAGGTACAAATCCATCTCTTCCCTCCTGCCGGGGTTGGCCGAGCACAATGCATCCCTAAACATGCGGAAGGCCAGCACAAACTCGGTGATCGTCAGTTTGCAATTGAGCCTGGGTTCTTTGGCCTTCAGACCCACGGACACGTCCCCCCAGGTGTAGAACTTATTCTCGGCCAAATTGTGGACCAAGATGAGCAGGGAGGCAAGGTTAACATCCTTTCCCTCCTGGATGTCCTTCCTGATGCTGGCAGGGATGAGATGTGCAGGAAAAATTGTCCAGCATACCTGTGGGTGGTAGTGCCAAGAAAGGCGCTGTGACTTTGTCTAGGGGGGGTCACCACTGCGCGCATCTCTAGGACATCTACTTTCGCCTGCACGTCAGAAACTGCTGCGATCATGGTGTGCAGCTGGGCAAGAGCTGAGAAGATGGACTGTAGGGATGCCAGAACAGAAGCCTGAATAATTCAGTTTTCCTGGTCGTGGTGGGGTAGGGAAGAGATCTGCTGTGAGCTTGGGAATAATCCATCCCCTAAAGGGACTGAGTGCTGCCTGGCTCTGAACTTACGGTGGGCGACAGAGGGGAGGAGGCAAGGTCCTCACTGCCGAACCGTGACATGACTTCAGCATCTAATGAGAAAAGAGTGGGGGGGTGTATGATTAAGAAGAGTTTTTGGAAAATGAGAACAGTGGAGGAGAGACGGAGTACGTAAGAACAAGTAAGAAGCAAGGAGGGGGAAGAACAGAAAAAGGAACAGCAGGCGTAGTGAAGAACACGATGCGTTCGGGCGAACGCTGAAGAGTGGAAATTTAGAAAACGCAAAGAGTGCGGGGCAACCGAGGTTAGCCAGGAGGTGACTGGCCAAATAACCAATAGCTTGGGTGCCTGGTCAGTGTTATGCACGGACTTGTGAATCAGAGCCCCAGGGTGTACTGGGGTGGGAATATACAGTCCGGTTGTGGTCTAAGTAGGAATGTTGTGTTCTGTAGTATGCGATTGGCCTGCTAATGCCTGCACCGTCAGCAAGCAACTGTTTAGCAACCGTGTCTGCGTAGTTTGAAGCTGATGTCCTTCAGTGATAGATAGTAGCTAAGCGCCAGACTGGCAGCCCAATTTGTGTATGTGAGGTATCGAGATGAATAAAGGGTGCTGCAGGCTGATGTGGGAGAGTGTTCCATGTACTACCCACCTGACTCGTGCCCTGATAGAATAGAGGTCCTGGTTGTAGCCAAGACTAAACTGGCGACCAAAAAACCTTAAAAAGGTAACATGGAGGTCCAGGTTTAACCTGGCGTGAAGAAAAGCCCTAAGCCCGCCCCCCTCCCCCCAAAACGTGAAAAACACACCCCCCCCAGGTAAAAGCATGCAAAGCCCTGCATGTTTGTATGTATGTCATATTAGCTGCAGGAAAAACGTTCAACCTTGTGCAGGATAGAACAACCTGACCTCCATGACCTATGGAGAAAGACAGACAAGAAAACGTGAGTGGCTGGGTTGAGTGCCACTGGAGATGAGTGTTGCAAGAAAGTAGCCTCAAAGGGAGGTAAAAATAAGCATTAGAGAAATGTGGAACATGTATGGGGATAACCAAGGCCATGCTGACCGAGTGACTTAAATAAATGAGCTGACACTGAAAAGAGGCGTGCTGAAGCATGTCGGCATTTGTGAACTAAGAAGTCACATGAGTTGTAAGTGTGAAGAGGCAAATGAGTGGTATACATGGCGACTGAGAGCCTGTGGCAGGAACCTCAAGGCGGAGGCCATGCTGCAGAAACTCTTGGTGCCTGAAAACAAGTAATGAAAAGTATGAGTGGTGACTGAGAGCTTGTGGCAAAGAACCTTCCGTGTAGCAGAAGCTCGTGGTGCCTGTGAATGAGTAATGAGTGGTATGAGTGGCGACTGAGAGCTTGTGGCGGGGACCTCGTGGGGGAGGCTGTTTTGTGGAAGCTTGGGTGCCTGTAAACGGATAATGAGTGATATGAGTAGCGACTGAGAGCTTGTGGCAAAGAACCTTGAAGGAGGTCGTGTAGCAGAAGCTTGTGGTGCCTGTACACGGGTAATGAGTGGTATGAGCAGCAACTGAGAGCTTGTGGCAGGAACCTCATGGGGGAGGCAGTGTTGCAGAAACACAGTGCCTGTTGGAATATTATTTTTATTTGATTTGTTTGATCACTAAAATAGAGCTTCAGGCAATCAGCTAAAAATACCCAGCTGAGCTGAAATGCATACCATATTTTTTGCTCCATAATACACACTTTTTCCCCCCAAAAAATGGGGGAAAATGTCTCTGCATCTTATAGAGCGAATACTGACCAGGCTATGTGACAATACTGGGCCAGTGGGTGGCGCGGCCGTCTCCCACAAGCACCGGGCAATCTCCCGCTGGGCCTGTCACTCAGCCACAGATAGAAGACAGAGCAGCCCGAACGGCTAAATGGAGTACGGCCACGGCGCCACTCGGGCTGCTCTGTCTTCTATCTGAGTGACAGGCGGATGCATACAGGAATGTCAGTCTGTGCAAGGTGGAGGTGGCACAGGTAAGGCTGCATTTCATGGGCACAGGTCAGGCTTCATTTTATGGGCACAGGTCAGGCTGCATTTTATGGGCACAGGTCAGGCTGCATTTTATGGGCACAGGTGAGGCTGCATTTTATTGGCACAGGTCAATCTGCATTTTATGGGCACAGGTCAGGCTGCATTTAATTGGCACTGGTCAGACTGCATTGGGCACTGGTAAATATTTTAGTACACCCTTTGGTTCAGAATATTTTTTTTCTTGTTTTCCTCCTCTAAAACCTAGGTGCGTCTTATGGTAAGGTGCGTCTTATGGAGCGAAAAATATGGTATATAGAACTGTGCAAAACGTCTTGCGTAGTTGAAAGAATGTGAACATGCAATAATAATGTAAAGCAAGAATGCGTTAAACAAAATTATTTCATGAGTACATTTTTTATTACACAATAAACTTCCTAGTTCAGTATAGAAAAAAAAAAACAAATAAAATCAATATTTGCTTGTGACCATCCTTTGCCTTGATTTAAATCTCCAGCTTAAAAAAAAACAAAAAACAAAAAACAAAAACAAACACTGAAACAGAAACGGTACAGTATATGTAGTAAATATAAAATAGATAAAGGTGGCGCTATTCAAATATGTATCTACAAAAATTAGATGATTAGAACAGTCCACAAGTGATGTGAAAATAAATCCTGATGTCAATCTCCACCATCTACCACCGTAGTGATCTTAACAGCTTCAGCCCCGGAAGATTTGGCTGCTGAATGGCCGGGCCATTTTTTGCGATTTGGCACTGCATCGCTTTAACTGACAATTGCACGGTTGTGCAACATTGTACCCAAACAAAAGAGGTGGATGCATCACCTGGAACCTGAGTGAGAAATCTTCACATTGTATATGGTGCCAAGGGGTGATCTTGTTGGGAGACCATCTGGACCTGGGGAAAGGCCTTGGTTGGGCTAAAGCCACAAGCGCTAACGATCCCTTGTAACGAGTGATCAATATGAGCTTGTAAGCCTTTCAGCTGTTGGTGGAGGCACTGATATTTAAGATCATTACATTGGTGGATGGTGGAGATTGACATCAGGATTTATTTTCACATCACTTGTGGACTGTTCTATTTATCTAAATTTTACATTTGTAGATACATGATTGAATAGTGCGACCTTTATCTAGTTTATGTTTTTATGTTTATGTTTAATTACTGTGTATATGTCTCACAGAAGGTTTGCTGCTTACACTTTTCATTCAGAATATTTCTTAGTGAGTTTTTTTTTTCATGTTTTTTATATGTAGCAAATACTTTGACAACACAACAACTTGCAGGACTTTGATATCTTTTTAGATCAATTTTGTAGACATTTAGGCCCCTTTCACACAAGGCGGACTCTGTTTCCACGGAGCCCGCCTCGGTCCACCGGCTCAGCGGGAGATCAGTCCGTTGATCTCCGCTGAGCCGGCGGATGATAGGTCCCTCTCTGCTCACTGAGTGGGGAGGGGCTTGTCAGGCGCCGCTGCCGCCTATGGAGGGATCGGATGAAAACGGACAGCATGTCCGTTTTCATCAGATCTCACCCGATCCGATCCGCCAGCGACGGACCTGGACGTAGGGCCATCCGCCTGCTTTTTGCGGATCGGACCGGGTCGGATGTCAGCGGACATGTCTTGTGTAAAGATTTGCTTTAATTAATTCAGTAAACAGCCTCAAATCTTTTAGTAAATCAGTCTTAAAGTGATTGTAAGTCCATATTATTTTTGGTATAAACCACGCACAGTTATCAGATCACTTTTCATTATGGTAAGCCTAATGCCCCGTACACACGGTCGGATTTTCCGACGGAAAATGTGCGATCAGAGCGTGTTGTCGGAAATTCCGACTGTGTGTGGGCTCCATCGGACTTTTTCCATCGGATTTTCCGACACACAAAGTTTGAGAGCAGGCTATAAAATTTTCCGACAACAAAATCCGTTATCGGAATTTCCGATTGTGTATACACAAATCCGACGCACAAAGTGCCACGCATGCTCAGAATAAATGAAGAGATGAAAGCTATTGGCTACTGCCCCGTTTATAGTCCCGACGTACGTGTTTTACGTCACCGCGTTCAGAATGATCGGATTTTCCGACAACTTTGTGTGACCGTGTGTATGCAAGACAAGTTTGAGCCAACATCCGTCGGAAAAAATCCTAGGATTTTGTTGTCGGAATGTCCGATCAATGTCCGACCGTGTGTACGGGGCATTAGTTAACAGATTCTATTTTGATAAAGTTTTGTGTTTAGAATTTAGCCTTACCAAACACTGGCTTGGGTATTCCGCTGCAACATAACTGGCAATGGCACACGGGAAACACTGGAAAAAAATGCATCCTTTTATGTTAGTTTCATGCATAAACTTAATAAAGTAATATCATTAATAACGCTGACTAATCAGAATAACATAAAAAATTACCTAACATACCAAGGCACACCTTGTGAGTGTAGACTGATTCTGTGAATGACGAAGATCATAAGTAGAACACTAAATATCCATATGTATGAACCAAGTTTAAAGTGTAAGGTAGTCCACGTCCACATAATTTTGTTCAGCCAGCGGGTTAAATTAAAGAAAATGCCTCGCTTCCCCTATCCACACTTCCTGCTGTGGTATTGTATTCTGATAGCGGGGAGCCTTCTGCACCATCAGAATACACTGATCAGTGCGCAAGTCATCAACATTAACATGGTTTAAAATTAGGCCGTTCCCTGCTGAACTGATCAAATTTTGATCCGTGTATGGGCAGCTTAAAGCTTCATTTGGTATGGGCATACTTGTCTGTACACCCATGCACAGGGCCATCTTTACCAGCACGGGAGACAATGAAGTTCCATACAGAAACAAGCAAGCAGCCTGATAAAATCAATGACAAGTGGGCAGCTGCACCGGGCTGAATCGATCTTAAAGAGCATCCCCAAGTGTACATCCATGTGGGACCAATGCACAGATCAGAACACAGACATGTAGTGACATCAACTAATTTCACCCCAAATCTCTTAAAACTCAGTCAGAAACAACAGTGCCTTGAATCTCACACTATAGCTATGAGACTGTATGTACAGCAGTGGTGTATTTAGGTTTTGTGCTGTCCTAGGCCTGATGAAACTTGTGCATCCCCTAATTTAAATATGATCCAACCGTTCCTGTCAATGTCACGCCCCTTTCTGTTTAAGACCCACCCTGTCATCTGTAAACCACACCCCTTCCTATTTAGGCTCCACCTTTTACTCTTAGAGCCCCACCGCTTCCTCTCTGTACATTCAAAGTGGGTACCATGTGTAGCTTCATCAGTGCCCATCAAGGCAGCCTCATCAGTGCCCATCAAGGCAGCCTCATCAGTGCCCATCAAGGCAGCCTCATCAGTGCCCATAAAAGCAGCCTCATAAGTGCCCATCAAAGCAGCCTCATCAACGCCCATTAATGCAGCATCACCAGTGCCCATCAATGCAGCCTCATCAGTGCCCATCAATGAAGCCTCACCAGCGCCCTTCAATGCAACCTCACCAGTGCCCAGCAGCGCAGCCTCATCAGTGCCCATCAGTGCATTCTCACCAGTGCCCATCAGCGCAGCCTCATCAGTATAAATGGGTAAGAATGTGGTGCTGCGCTAATCCTTTAAATGAAATAAAAAATGACTCTGTATGTGATACCACAGTGATGGTGAGTGTCTCTAAAGTATAAGCGTATTACAATAAAACATTACTGCCTAAGTGTGACTCTGTAATACAAAAGAACGTGATGGTATGGCTTCTAGCAAAGAATATAGCTATATACCTATCATAAAGGTAATCCGCTAGATATAACAGTCAAACAAACAAATATATGAAAAGTGACTGGTGCTCATAAACAAATCCTTATACACAAAGTGTATAAAGATAGCAACCAACTCCAAAATTACTAGTCTCTGACTGGACTGATATGCACCTGGTGTAACTTAACACACATCCAGGTGTATATATGCAATGTGAATAGTGCTCATAGTGTATAACATAAAGTGACAGTCTCAATGGAACTGAGTGATATAAAGTTCATTGGTATACATGCAAAACAAATGCAAAATAACAGTGCTCCACTTGGAAATAATCATCTGTTCAAAGTCCACAAAATATATATGTAAGTGATCCACTTGGTGCCAAGTATACGTGACAATGGTGATTATTCTTCATGCAACACAGCACACACTGGTGGGCAGTGGCCCCTTACCTGAAGGTAATGGGGTACTCGCATTTAGCCACTTTTAGGTATGGCAACCTTTCGTTGTAAAAACCACGGAATCAACCAGCAGTGGGGGATGGTAGTGATGCAATCCTATCCTGGTTTATCTCCTTTAAGGGCGTATGTTCCTGGAGTTTAAGCTCAGTTGCCCCTTTTGTTGGAAAACAGTAGCAAATTTCTGACGGATTTTATTTGCTACCTATGCTGCCACTGATCTGGATCCGGAAGAGCGCTGTGTATGGAGAAGCGCCTGGAGAGAGGGCTCAAGCGCTCATGTAATATTTTGTATTACAGAGTCACACTTAGGCAGTAATGTTTTATTGTAATACGCTTCTACTTTAGAGACACTCACCATCACTGTGGTATCACATACAGAGTCATTTTTTATTTCATTTAAAGGATTAGCGCAGCACCACATTCTTACCCATTTATACTGTAGCCAGGGGCAGGCTGTACCCTACCCGGTGTAGGCTGCTTTTCCTCATTTTACATATATTTTGTTTTTTTCCTTTCTTCCCCCGTTTCACGATAGCGCAGGAATACTCTCTATCTTTTTTGATGCAGCCTCATCAGTGCTCATTAATGCAGCCTCATCAGTGCTCATCAATGCATCCTCATCAGTGCCCATCAATGCAGCCTCTCCAGTGTCCATCAATGCAGCCTCACCAGTGCCCAGCAGCGCAGCCTCATCAGTGCCCATCAATGCAGTCTCACCAGTGCCCATCAGCGCAGCCTCATCAGTGCCCATTAATGCAGCCTCATCAGCGTAGCCTCATCAGTGCCCATCAATGCATCCTCATCAGTGCCCATCAATGCATCCTCATCAGTGCCCATCACTGCAGTCTCATCAGTGCCCATCAGTGCAGCCTCATCAGTTCCTCTTTAAGCACCTGTTCGCATTGGCCGACTTGGCAGGAATGGCACCGTCTGAATTGGTGCGACTCCAACTTTGCGGCACTGCAATGATTCCCAAAAGTACTTCCTGTACTACTTTTGGTGACTTCGGGTGCGATTTGTATAGATATCTGTGCATGAACCCGCACAGATGTCTGTCAAATCACCCCCTAGAAGTCGGACTGCATTGCCAGTTTGAAACCGTGTGAGTCCAGCTGAACTCACACGATTTCTAACCCTCATCAGTGTGAACCTAGGCTTAATGTAGTCAGCAGGACGGGTAATAAAATCCAGACTGATCTATGATCAGAAATGACACTTTTCTTCATATGTCAGAAGGCAGCATTAGCCATACAGGTAGCTATGAATGGTAACCACATATATACAAGCAAACACTAAGGGCACTTTCACACTTGGGTGTTGGGGGCGTCGGCGGTAAAGCGTGTTTTTGTGGTGCTGTTCGGCCGCTAGCTGGGCGCTTTTAACCCCCGATAGTGGCCAAAAAAGGCTTAAAAGTGCCCACAAGGCGCAGGGGCGCTTTAGGAGCGGTGTATACAGCGTTCTCAAACCGCCCCAAAGATGCTGCTTGCAGGACTTTGAGCGTCCTCCTAGCGCACCTCTCCAGTGTGAAAGTACTCGGGCTTTCACATTGGAGTGACAGGAGAAGCGATTTACAGGCACTTTACAGGTGCTATTTTTAGCGCTATAGCGCCTGTAAAGTGCCTCAGTGTGAAAGTAGCCTAAGGTGTTAAATGCCATTGATTCCAGAAGCACCAGCTTGCAGATAATAAGCTGTAAAGATTTAACCATATATGTAAGCAACAGTGCACATGTGTCCATTGATGCAGAAAAGAAAAGCACAGTCCTCCCACCCGCACCAAGGACACAGAGGGCTAATTATCATACAGTTATCCCTATTTCAGATAACAGGGGGGATAGAAGAAACAAAGTGAAAGCAGAGGTGTGAGGTTTGTAAGGAGAGACATTGAGGGGGCTTTGTATCTTACGTTCACTCCCTCCAGGACATGCAGAATGTAGCTGGGTCTGCCAGCTGAAGCCACAATCCTCTAGGATCCAAGCTTATTTCCTCCCCTGAGGACCAGGCATTTTCCCCTCTTTGTTATTTTCTTGAGCACTGGTCCCCTCATCGCCCCCATGAGTTCTCCTGCCTCTTAAACCTATGAGAGAGGATTCAGCTGCTGAAAATATTGCCTCCACCAATAGGAGGTGTCCACTTCATGCAGGCAGTGATGTGGACACTGGTAGAGGAATCATAGGAAGTAAATAAAAGAAGACAGAGGATTGTCATGTGACCATTGTTTTAGGTAAGTAAAATGTGTGGATAGGTTTTTCTCATACCAGTTGTAAGTTAGATGGGGAGGGGAGCTAATATCCTGGAGTTATTGTTTAGGGCACCCCCCCAGAGCAAGATCTTTAAATGACGTAAATGAATAAGCTACATCTAATATTTATAGGGACCGTTCAGATAAACTCTTGAAATCAAGCATTCCCAATGCTCACTTGTGAGCCAATATTTGCACAATGTCTAACAATATAAATCAAATAAATTTAACCTAATGTTCCTGTTAAATAAGTCTAATGATTAAGCTGCAGTTGAGCTGAGACCATTAAGGAACAAGGAAGTGTTAAGTCTCTATAGAAAGAGAAATTTGTTTGTATCAACAATGTACAGTATTTCATCATTTGTGTGACAGCAAAGATAAAACACCACTCACTCAAGTATGATTCTCATTTATCATATACAAGAAACGATACTTTCCCACCTATGTAATGTGGGAAGTGGTCACAAAATGTGAATAAAATTAGGATTTACGCATTGTGTTCAGGTATAGGTACACCCATTTATTTCAATAGGTTTTTATTCGAATTTCTGCATAGATGCAAAGTGATATACAATGGACCAGATATCAACTTCAAGTATAACACTATGAAAAGCATTGCAAAACAAAACATCAGATACAACAACAAAAACAGACTGGATAAGTCATACAACTTGCAGTTAAACATATGTACGAGGCTCAAGGAAAGCAATGACAATGACAAAATATAGAAATTCAGGCATTAACCTAAGATGACCACAGTTGCCATGATCTCTCAAACTTGGCTAAGTCATTAGCATGCAGTGAAAGCATTTTTCGTTATTTATAAGTAAGGTTAATGGACAACACCACCTCGGATAAGTTTGGGGCCTTAACTTTTTTCCAATATCTGGTTATTACAGATCTGAATGCTAACAGTATGTGTTAGGTACCTGGTAGTAGAGCCTGACTTGTAGGAGAAGACCTCTCATACAACGCTGGTTCAGGAGCCACTGGAGTGGGGACAGTGGTCTCCTGAGCGCAGTGGGGTAGGAGTGCCTGTTGAATAGAGTCTCTGATGCTGAAGTGAGGTAAGATCCCACAGGGATGGCTGGACTGCAGATCAGGTGGAGACTGGAGGCAGCAGGCTGGAACACTGGAGATGCAGAGATCACTGGAGCTGAAGCTGAAGGTGCAACAGCAAGAACAACAGCAGGCACAAGCAGGGTCAGACGGTCCGGGTCAGCAGGTAGGTGAGACAGGCAATAACAGCAGGCAGGAGCAGAGTCGGTAGACAAGCAGAGGTCGGCAACGGTATCAGGCAGTGGCAGTAGAATAGTCAGGCAGGCCGGGTCGGATGGGAGCGGGAAGGATGGTCAGACAAGCCGGGTCAGATTAGGTAACAATCAATCAGGTGCAGATTTACAGGAATCACAGAGCTGAGACGAAGCAGCAATGTGCCAGAGGCACAGGGGAACTTTTATGTGCTCTTTGGCGCCAAACCGGCGCTAACGCGAACGCGCGCATGTGCACCCACGCGTGCGCACAAGCGCCGCGTACCCGTGCGCGCCCGAGCACCGCGCTGATGCCTGGAAACAGCAGGATCTTGCTGCAAAGTTCGTACAGAAGCGCGCCGGCGCATGCAAACGCCCAGGTCTGGCGCCGGTGGTTCCCTGACAGTATGTGGGCGACTACCAAACGAAAGTTGGGTGGAAAATTTCCAGTTTCCAGATTCAGTAGGGCTAAAGTGGGGTTGGGTGGAGTTAATATACCTTTAATAAAAGAAATTAGGCCAAATACTTGGTTCCAAAAGCTTGTAAGACTTTTGCATGTCCGTAAAGTATGGTAAAGTTTACCCACTTATCCACAATTATGCCAACATAGGGGTGATTGGGAAGGGTAAAACCCTTAAGGTGTGAGGTACCAGCGAGAAATCATTTTTTGGGATACCTCCCAATGATTGGTGCATTGAGAAATACCATGAGGAAATTTAAAGGACTAGAGCCACTGCTCTGGCGTATAGGTATTCTGCAGGTCTTCCTCCCAATGTAGGAGAGGACTAGACTTACAGAATGTAGTTTGCCACATATTTTTATTAAAGGAGAAGTTACTTAATGGTATCATATCATTCAAAGGGTTTGTTCACCTTTTTGCAAAAAATAAAAGGTGAACTAGCTCACAACAACCTCCCCACCCCTCTGGTTCTCACAGCATGTACATTATTAGATCCTTATCTTCCGACACCCTTCCCAGTTGGTATAGCGGTCAGGCATTTTAAAACTTCAATAAACAGCACTTGCCACTGCAACTGCTTAATGGTCAGGACTGCCCATGTGACAGTGAGAATCTCTTCTAAGCTCTAACGGGACAACATGTTTAAAAGTTAGAAATTTGCATTGGCCACGTGGCCAGCGCTAACCAAGGAGCACTCACCATTGCTTGAATCACGCTGTTACACAGACTCAGGCTGTGTTTTAAAATGTCGGGCCATTATACCACCCGGGGAGGGTGTTGTGAGTTGGTTCATCTTAATTTTTTATTAAAAGGTGAACTAACTTTAATTTTTATAATTTTAGTATATAACCTGAACTGTTTTGGTTCTCTTACAGTACACAATTTTTTCACCTAAAGTGATAATAGTTTAGAAATAGAAAAGCCAGCACTCATGGGGCACATGTCGGCTGTGTAGATTTGATTGTAGAATGGGTTTAATATGGTTACGATATAAGTTATAAGTTACAAGGAATATTATCAAGGTAAATTGTTAAAATATTTGTCAACTGAAGAAGCTATATGGACCTTAAGGTGACAGTGCGCTGTTGACAGTAGCAAATATGTGAATGTACCTAACTGCACTGCTCCTTTTGTACTTGTTAAAATGTTTTTATTAAAGTTTTGAACAAGAAAATATAGTTACATGCTTACGTGTTTTGGCCACACCTGGCCTTAAAGTGATTGTAAAGCTTTGCTTATTTAAAAAAAAAATAACAAACATATCATGCTTACCTCCACTGTGCAGCTCGTTTTGCACAGAGTGGCCACCCGAACACCGTCTTCTAGGGTCCCTCGGCGGCTCTCACGGCTCCCCCCCACATCAAATAACCCCCTAGGAGAAACGCTATCCCAGGGGGTTACCTTGTGGGCGCACTCCCAAGTCCATCATGTGGCGTCCATAGCCACTGAATGTATGAATCGGCCCCGCCCCCCGGCGCCCGCGTCATTGGATTTGATTGTCAGCAGCGGGAGCCAATGGCTTCTCTGCTATCAATCTATCCAATCAAGAGCCGAGAACCCTGGGAAGAGGAAGAGTGCATCCCCGCCGGATGAAGTTCCAGGGCTCAGGTAAGTAAAATGGGGGGGGGGCTGTGTGCCGGTCACTGCCAGGTGACAACCCCTTTAAAGTGCTTGTAAAGGCAAATTGTTTATTGTTTAAAAATAACAAATATGTTACACTTACATGCTCTGTGCAATGGTTTTGCACAGAGCAGACCCAATCCCCCTCTTCTCAGGTCCCCCTGGCTCCTCCCCCGCTGAGTGCCCCCATAGCAAGCTACCTGTTATGGGGGCACTCATGCACACCCACTCCCAACCTGGCTCTGTGTGTCTATAACACACACAGAGCGTGGCTCAGCCCCATCCCTTGCTCCTTCCTCTTCTCTGGCTGTGATTGACAGCAGCAGGAGGCAATGGCTCCCACTGCTGTGTCTGAGTCAATGATGAGAGAAAGAGAGCCTCTGCTCTCGTGAACATCGCTGAATCAAGATCAGACTCAGGTGTATATTTATGGGGGGC
Organism: Lithobates clamitans; assembly: GCA_037952925.1. NCBI lineage: Eukaryota > Metazoa > Chordata > Amphibia > Anura > Ranidae > Lithobates > Lithobates clamitans. The sequence goes on along the minus strand of JBBGZY010000100.1, from coordinate 876,689 downwards.
TGGGGATGGGGATCTGCCTGCAGAAGGTTTTTTACCCTAATGCATAGAATTGCCATCCTCAGACGTATTTAAGCTCCCTGAATTTTTTTTTTTTAACATTCTTGTAACATTTTTTTAAGAAAAAAATATCCATATTTAAAGCGGAGTTCTGCTTAAAAAAAATAAATAAATAAAAGTCAGCAGCTACAAATAATGCAGCTGCTGACTTTTAATAGTCGGACGCTTACCTGTCCCAGGGTCCCCGCTCATCTCCCCCTCCTCTCTGAGGCACCGGCATTGTCACTGTGGGCGCCCGGCTGTGGCTTCACATGCGCGAGCCGCGTGGCATGCTGTGACTGGCCAGGCAATCATCTGGGACCTGTGACGTGTCCCAGATGATTTCCCAGAGGGAGGGGGGAGAGGTCATCTTCCTTCCGGCGCCGCGGTGCCCCGGAAGGAAGTGGGAGCTGGAACCCTCTAAAAAGATGTGGCATGTCAGGGGGTCACCTACCCTTAAAGCGGAATTTCCATTTTTGAGTGGAACTCCGCTTTAAGTCTGTTTTATGACTGCATTGCACAGTGTTAAATTATTATAAGGTTGTGGCAAGCTTTTAAAAATACATGGAGATACATTGAGATTACTCGGTAGCTTTAAAGGGGATGAGGCCAGGTAAATAATAGAGTAAACCGACGCCTTTAGCAATTACTGCAAGATAGGGGTGGGATGAAGGTGGGATTTAAGGTAATGGGTGGGGATATGTGCAGAAAGCAATTATTTTTCATGTTTTTCTTGGTGTATGTTGTTTGTTCTTTCCTTACAAAATAAAATAAAGAATTAAAAAAAAATAAAAAATTATTATAAGGTTGCGATTATACCTGAGGTATTACACCACTCAGTTCAGTAAAAGAATAACTCCAGAGGGGTTACCAACCTAACAGGTCCTGCGGGGGTGCACTACACATATTCACATAGTGTATCACATATAACTCCGTCCCTCTATACGTGGAATCTCTAAAGCTAAATGAGAAGTATGGGAAAGATTTTTCTTTCTTCAATCATACTTACCTAGGTGGATGCAGCATCAGTCGGGTGCTGCATCTGTTCCCCTGCCGGCTTTAACACTGAGAACCGAGTGATCAATCATCGGCAATCGCTCGGTTCTCACATCTCCGTGAGCAGAGAGCTGGTGACTGTCAGTCACTGGCTCTCTGCTCTACCCCCCTGCGCTCACTGGAGCACTGGAGGGGGTGGGAGCGGCCGGCTCAGGCTTTCAGCAGCTCACTGAGAGGCAGAGCCAGGTGTCAGTCCAGGCATTTGGGCGGATCTCGGCCATATGGTCGCGATCTTTCTTGAGCCTGGACCGGCTCTGTGACGTCAGCCAAAAGCGGGCTTCAGCCTGCTGTCTGCTGAAAAAGGGTCACAGGAGTGCTTTGGCTGTACTACTCCTTTAATCCACATTTTTTTATTATGTGATTTTGTAAGTTCAACACATTGTCCCACAGATAAATACACCAGTTAGCCACTTGCATGGAATTGCATAACAGATACAGTATATTGTTATTGGTTGCCCACTCTTTGCATTAATGTATCAAAGCTGTTGATAAATTAGAATGCAAGGTAACATGCAAAGAAATGCTTTAGTCACAGAAGACTAATAAATAAGAAGGGATAGCCTTGATTCCAAAATACAATGTTTCAGTAGAAACATATAGGAAAATCCACGTTGCACTGCAAGTGCACTTGAAAGTGCACTGAAAGTGCACTTGGAAGTAAAGTCGCTGTCGATCTGAGGGGGACATGTGTAAGATGGGAAGCAGCTCTCATTGTCTGAACACTGTTTGTACACTGTTTGTTTAAAATTAAATATTTAACTGTCATTCTGCTGTTTGGCCACAAGATGCTGCTGTTCTTTCTGACACAACTAACAGGTGGTTTGGACAGAAATTCATGAGAGAAAGAAAGAGAGGAGCCAGCAGGCAGCCATTTTGAGAAGGAGCTGGTTTCTGAGGACTGAGACCAGGCCTGTAGGTAGTTAGTAGGGTCTCTGTTTGTGTCAGGCCAAAATTGTTGCTACTGTTCATTACTGGGACTCCATAACCTAAAGTGGCATGTCACAATTGGAGAGCTGATGAACTTTCTACAAACTCAAAGCAGACTGGTGTTGTGCTCAGGAGGAATACACAGACGCATGATACGACACCAGTTAAGGGAGGAGGGGAATACAGTAGAGCTTTGTAAGTTTGTAAACTGTTGTGCTGCACCGCAGGCTAGCCCACACCACACACCCATACAGTTTTTCTTGTGTTGTTCTTAGGGTATTAACAGGTAAGGTGTGGCGGTTTAGTCATGCCCACCAGTAGGCAAATTATTTGTCTTTCTCCTGCATCTTACGGAGGGCGCTGCGCTGTGCAGCACAAGGGTCTCAGCCTTCTGGCTGCGTGCCTGTAAATTTATTGTATGTTCCCAGAATTGGCGGTTGGGTTCTTTACCACGTTTAAGTAAAATTCAGTTTTGACAAGAGCTGGTGGTGGAGTTGTTTTCCTCGTTCGTGGCTTTGCTGTATCCTGGGGAGCCCTGCCCGGTACACGTTCTACATCTTGGCGTGATCGGCACGATACAGCGACCGCCATGGATGGGAACTCGGCGGGAAGGCCCTCCCCCGGTGCCAGTGGCACCGGTCCAGGACCCAGCTCAGGGTGCGCCAGTGCAAGGTCAACTTGCCCCCACCATGCCCACCCCAGTAGGGTATATCCCCGTAGGGGCGCTGTTACGTCATCTGCCAAAATTTGATGGTAAAAACATGACGTTGCAGGATTGGACTGAAAGGGTGCAAAGTGCAGTTAGGATGTGTAACCTGACCCCTGAGCTACGGGCAGAGGTTGCATTGGGGGCTCTAGAGGGTGACGTCAGACGGACAGTGATGGTGAGGCCCGAATCTGAGCGAGACACCCTAGAGAAAATATTCTCCCTTCTGGAGAAAGCTCAGGGGGGTGTACCAAAGTGGTGCAATTGCGGAACCACTTCTTCAACAGACCACAATGAGAGGGTGAGACCCTGATGCAGTTGCAGTACTCCAATGCCCTACAGGAGATGTTAAATGAAATACAGCGGCGAGACCCCAAGGCCATGGGATCCTTCTGGGGGGGTAGACCGGCTACTACGAGACCAGTTCATAGTGGGGCTCTACAACAAGTTCTTATGGGACAAATTGCAAGAGATGACCCGGATGTCGCCCGACATGACGTTCTATATTGTCTACCTAGCCGCTGTGGAGAGAGAGGAAGAGCACATGTCGGAGTCGGAGAGAGTAGTCAGTGGCACCCATGCTACAGGAGGGCGGTCTGCATCCAAAGCCTCAGAGTCCTTAAGGGATGTGGTTCAGGGTCTGCGGACAGAGTTGAGAGAACACCGACTGGAAGTGTCCCAGATGAAGGCTGGATTACCCCGGTCACCGGAAATGACCCCAGTGCCCCGCACCACCCCACCCAGGGTAACTCAGGTGGGAGGATTAGTTAAAAGGGGACCCATCTGCTGGGCCTGTCCACAGTATGGCCATATGGCCAGAGAGTGCCCAGAACAGATGAAGTCTGAGCCGACGTTAAACTTCCGACCGCCGCAGTAGCTGGGTGTCCTGAGGCGATACCCGATGCATGAGGAGCACGACCTGTATGCCAGCAGCCCTGTTATGGAAGCCGAGTTGGAAGGCCAGAAGGTACGCTGCCTAGTTGATACAGGGTCAGAGTGCACCCTTATGCCTCTGGAGTTCTTCGAAAGGCACTTTGGGCATATGATGGAGCCGGAAGACGGGAGCGTCATCAGTCTGACAGCTGCCAATAACAGGGAGATGGACGTCCAAGGCCTAGTCTGGATGCGGGTCCGACTGTTCGGGCAAGACGTCGGCAAGAAAGGGGTTGTGCTGGTGGACCATTCGTCCCGGAGAGGGATGGAGGTGACGCTAGGTATGAATGTATTGAGAGACCTAGACCATCAACTCTATGCCAAAGAAGGGCCGAAGTATTGGCAACGGGCCACCACACACCAGCCGACCCAGAAGGTTCTACAGCAGATGGTGAGGAGCTGTAGTCTGCAAAAGAGCAACATGTCCGATCGGCCCATTGGACATGTGAGGGTGCCGCGGAGTGCCGCAAGGGACCCCAGTGAAGGTCCCACTCATCAAGAACAAATATTGATACTGCCCGTGGGGGCTGGATGACAACTGAATGGACTGGAGGTCCTGATCGAGCTGGCTTACCAAGAGGAGACGCAGACTCGCCCACTGGTAGCCCGAGCCCTCGCAATTGTGAAGGATGGATGTGTGCCTGTACGCTGTCTCAATGTAGAAGACTTTGAGTTAACCGTGCCTGGGAATACCTTGCTGGCCCAAGTTTATGTGTCTGAAAGGGAAATGCCTCGACAAACAAGCTTCACGCTACAACCAGATAGGAGGTCAGCATGAACCTATGCTGTAGAGGTCCATTAACGGGAAACCCCGACAGCGGAGTGGAACAGTCGAGTGATCATGGCTTGGATGGGGGTGGACTGCAAGACTCTGACTCCAGGACAACAGAAGTTGCTGCAAGACACCATTTGGGAATTTCAGGAGGCATTCTCAAGACATGATGAGGACTTTGGGTGTGTTTCCGCTATTGAACACGAAATCCCCACCGGCGATGCTGCCCCAATTAGGGAACGTTACCGGCAAATCCCACCTAAAATGTACCAGGAGGTGAATGATATGGTGGCCAGCATGTTGGAAAACCGGGTGATCCAGGAGAGTCAAAGTCCATGGGCTGTTCCGTTAGTCTTTGTGCGGAAGAAAGATGGGAGTCTCCGGTTCTGCGTGGATTATCGGAAGCTGAATGCCCAGACTAGGGATGAGCTTCAAGTTCGAGTCGAACTCATGTTCGACTCGAACATCGGCTGTTCGCCAGTTCGCCGAACAGCGAACAATTTGGGGTGTTCGCGGCGAATTCCAAAGCCGCGGAACACCCTTTAAAAGTCTATGGGAGAAATCAAAAGTGTTAATTTTAAAGGCTTATATGCATGGTATTGTCATAAAAAGTGTTTGGGGACCTGGGTCCTGCCCCAGGGGACATGGATCAATGCAAAAAAAAGTTTTAAAAACTGACGTTTTTTTCCGGAGCAGTGATTTTAATAATGCTTAAAGTGAAACAATAAAAGTGTAATATTTCTTTAAATTTCGTACCTGGGGGGTGTCTATAGTATGCCTGTAAAGGGGCACATGTTTCCGTGTTTAGAACAGTCTGACAGAAAAATGACATTTCAAAGGAAAAAAAGTCATTTAAAACTACTCGCGGCTATTAATGAATTACCGGTCCGACAATACACATAAAAGTTCATTGATAAAAACGGCATGGGAATTCCCCACAGGGGAACCCCGAACCAAAATTTTTAAAAAAATGACGTGGGGGTCCCCCTAAATTCCATACCAGGCCCTTCAGGTCTGGTATGGATATTAAGGGGAACCCCAGCCAAAATTTTTTTTTAAATGGCGTGGGGTCCCCTCAAAATCTATACCAGACCCTTCAGGTCTGGTATGGATTTTAAGGGGAACCCCGCGCCAAAATTTTAAAAAATGGCGTGGGGTCCCCCCCAAAATCCATACCAGACCCTTATCCGAGCACGCAACCTGGCAGGCCGCAGGTAAAGAGGGGGGACGAGAGAGCGCCCCCCCCTCCTGAACCGTGCCAGGCCACATGCCCTCAACATTGGGAGGGTGCTTTTGGGTAGCCCCCCAAAACACCTTGTCCCCATGTTGATGAGGACAAGGGCCTCATCCCCACAACCCTTGCCCGGTGGTTGTGGGGGTCTGCGGGTGGGGGGCTTATCGGAATCTGGAAACCCCCTTTAACAAGGGGACCCCAAGATCCCAGCCCTCCCCCCTGTGTGAAATGGTAAGGGGGTACAAAAGTACCCCTACCATTTCACAAAAAAACTGTAAAAAATGTTAAAAATGACAAGAGACAGTTGTCAGATGCCGTGCGCCCCTCCCATGTTTGTGCGGCGTGACGTTGGTGGGCGGTCCCCGTGGTGGCACCTATATAGGCGTAGCCTCGGCGGGTTTGGCTCTCGAGGCTTCCCACTCCACTGGATGTCACGTCTGTTCGGGGAATGTATACCGTCTTTCTTCCTCCACATTGCTCCATCTCGCACACCAGGTATCTCTACTTATGCTATGCCCTCTTGCTTTTTTTCTTTCTTTTCCTATATTTCTGTTCTGTGGTGCCTGGTTTGCTTTCTCGGCGGTTTCGCTTGGGTGCTTTTATCCAGCTTTCTCTTTTTTCTTTTTTCTTTTCCACATGGTCACACATTCTTCCTTCTTTCTGGCAACTTCACCTCTGTATTCTCCAATCACACACAGCTGTTCACTTCATGGTATGGTTGCTATTTGATTTCCAATTTGTACTCTTCACTTCAGGTTTGCCTCGGGGGTCTTTGTCTGCCTTGGATGGTGCCCTGTAGGGCTGCCCCCGTCGGTCCATCCACCTCAGCTCCCGGGGGGTGGTATCTCCGATTGTCGAGCAGTGTACGGCCTCCGCCACCATCTCATGAACCACAATGTGTAAGCATGCACTTTGTGTGGGGCTTTTTCAATTACCCCACCTCCGTTTCATGTTTATATTTACTAGATCATTTTTTTACTTTCTATCATAGATCAAGATACGCGCTTGCTCCTGACGAGTGGCACAACAGCCACGAAACGCGTAGAGCTACCATTGTCGCGTTTCTCACCAGCGTCATGCATTTCCCTTTTTTGAGTTTTTTTTGGAGGCTTATTTTGCAGGCAATACCTTATTTTATATGGTTGTGTATTAACATAGTTACTGGTGTACCATGGAGAATTGTATTCATTGAATCATGTATATTTGCTGCTATTATTGCTGATATTTCTCTCTATTTGTGATTGATATATTATTACTATATGCATGTTTTATTTCTATGAATTCAATAAAACATTTTCCTAGTGGTTCATCTGTTTTGTTTTCTGGACATTCACGCATTTCATTTAAAGTCCCACCTTTGTTGCTTTTTTCTTAGACTAGTAAAGAAATGGAAACGCATGACCTCATCTGGTCATAGTTTCATTTAAAGTCCCATGGGATGTTCAGTCCCAAAACCCTTCTCTAATAGTATGCGGTGGCTGTACCTACCAGAGACCAGACGGCAGAGTCGGCCGCAAATGCGGTCTGTAAACACTTTATGCACGTGTTCAGGTGTCCTCGTAGGATACATTCCGACCAGGGGGCATGTTTTCAGGGTACTCTGATGTATGAGTTGTATCAACTGTATGGCATTGAATGTTCCCGCACCACCCCGTATCACCCCCAGGGAAACGGGGCGTGCGAGCGGTTCAACCGCACCTTGCTCCAGATGCTGCGGACTCTGGAAGACAACCAAAAGGCTCGGTGGCCCGAGTACCTACCTGAACTGATGTGGGCCTATAACAACAGGGTACACAGTATCACCGGTTACTCCCCACATATGCTCATGTTTGGGAGATCTGGACGGGAGATTGAAGATCTCCACATCCCGATCCGATGGAGCCATCACCACGAAATACCACTGCATGGGTGCAAGAGCATCGCTGACGGCTGAGAGCAATCCACAGGGTTGTGAGGGAGCACCTGTGACAAGTGGTACACCCTAACCCAAGACCAGTGCAGAGGGATGGGTTTGCCCAGGGTGATCAAGTGATGGTTAAAGCTAAACGGCCATCTGGAAAGTTGGATGGGCGGTGGGAGGCAGTCCCTTACACGGTGAAGAGGAGGGTAGACCCTGCCATCCCGGTCTATGAGGTAGAGACAATAGGGACTGGAGGGCCTTCACGAAACTTGCACCGTAACATGTTGAGATGTTGTAATTTTGATGAGCCTGTGTGCGTGGAGCAGATGCCTCCTTCTGCTCAGGGTACAGAGCAAATACCCTTGGAGGAGGAGGAATGGTGGGTTGTCCCTGCCCCGGTACCCACAGAGGCTCCAGGCGTGACAAGTTTGCCACCCAGGGAAAGTGTTAAACAGTCAGCAGCCCCTCCCCCATTAGATGTGTCTGATGTCCCCAGTGCTTCTGAACCTATCCCTCTTCGAAGGTCAACCAGGCCCAATGCTGGTGTGCCCCCACAGCGCTATGCACAGAATGAGTTTGTATGGGGAGGGTTACCGAGGACGACAACCTCTAGTGGGGTGGCATGTAAGATGGGAAGCAGCTCTCATTGTCTGAACACTGTTTGTACACTGTTTGTTTAAAATTAAATATTTAACTATTCTGCTGTTTGGCCACAAGATGCCGCTGTTCTTTCTGACACAGCTAACAGGCAGTTTGGACAGAAATTGATGAGAGAGAGAGAGAGAGAGGAGCCAGCAGGCAGCCGTTTTGAGAAGGCGCTGGTTTCTGAGGACTGTGTGCAGAGAATCCTACAGCATCCAGGTGTGAGAGCAGACTTCAGTGACCAGAACTGCAGCTGAGTGAAGCTACTTGTGTCCAAGATCCTGATCCTGTCCAGAGGAACGAGGAATTGCTTGCAGGAACACAGATGAGAGCTGAGGAATAAAACAACATACACTGCGGGACCGCATACTTGTTGGAGAGATCCTGATCCTATCCAGAGGAACGAGGAATTGCTTGCAGGAACACGGATGTGAGCTGAGGAATAAAGCAACATACACTGCAGGACCGCATACTTGTTGGAGAGACATTTTATTCTGGTCAGAGTCACCAGTGGATGCAGAGCAGACCCGGGTCGGTAAGATCGTGCACGCACCCCATTACTTTGTTGGTGCCTAGGGACTGAGACCAGGCCTGTAGGTAGTTAGTAGGGTCTCTGTTTGTGTCAGGCCAAAATTGTTGCTACTGTTCATTACCGGGACTCCATAACCTAAAGTGGCATATCACAATTGGAGAGCTGATGAACCTTCTACAAACTCAAAGCAGACTGGCCTTGTGCTCAGGAGGAATACACAGACGCATGATACGACACCAGTTAAGGGAGGAGGGGAATACGGTAGAGCTTTGTAAGTTTGTAAACTATTGTGCTGCACCACAGGCTAGCCCGCACCACACACCCATATAGTTATTCTTGTGTTGTTCTTAGGGTATTAACAGGTAAGGTGTGGCAGTTTAGTCGTGCCTGCCAGTAGGCAAATTACTTGTCTTTCTCCTGTATCCTACTGAGGGTGCCTCGCTGTGCAGCACAAGGGTCTCAGCCTTCTGGCTGGGGTCTGTAAATTTATTGTATGTTCCCAGAATTGGAGGTTGGGTTCTTTACCACGTTTAAGTAAAATTCAGTTTTGACAAGAGCTGGTGGTGGAGTTGTTTTCCTCGTTCGTGGCTTCGCTGTATCCTGGGGAGCCCACCCCGGTACACGTTCTACACATGCAAGGAAAATAAAAAACAGAATTTTAGCTTGCACATGATTGGATGATAAAATCAGCAGAGCTTCCACTCATTTCAGATCTACCCCTTAGATTTAGAGCGACTGCACTTTCAAGTGCACTTGCAATGCAAAGTGGATTTGCCTTTCATAAATAACCCCCATAGTGTATGCTGTTTCCAAAAGTGGCTCCACTAAGGAGATGATTAGCAAAGGCAACAGCAGCAGTGGATATTAACATGCAAACTCAAGAAAGTAGGTAAATGCAAGCAGCAGCATAAATGCCATGGCTGTCTCCATGCATCGCCGCAATCATATAGTTAATGGAGCTACAGATAAATAGCTATTAAAATCCTTAACCACTGAAGATGTTATTAGGATCGCTACACAGATAGACTGCAGTGAACAAAAAATTTCTATTTAGACTCCACCTAACAGGTTGACAGTGATGTAAACAGAAATGCTTCATCAAAATGAAGTGGTAGTTTCGCTGCACACAAGATACTGCTCTATTTTGTTTAAACTCAGAGGAATCGTGATCCATTACCTTGCCAGTTGAACACATTATTCAATGCTAATCATACCAGTTCTTATCTTTAAAATTTCAGCTCTATTCTCTATCAAAGGGGTTGTACACCCTCGTTTTTTGTTTTTTTTTAAAAAACAAACATATCATACTTACCTCCACTGTGCAGTTTGTTCGATCAATGGCCCCGATGCATCATAGGATGCATTAAGGTGAAAAAACACGAGGGTTTACAACCCCTTTAATACATTTGATAGGACATTGGCTTTTTTCAATTGCATCTGTTATCCCATAACCCTTTGTAACCCATTCATATCCGTCAGAGTACTTCAACAAACCCAGATTGAACAATGTCCCATACTTGAGAAGTCTGGGCACAGTCTTATGTGCTTGGTATTCACAACAAGTATAAGTAATAAAACAGTCACTGAGATATTTTCATGTGCTCCAAGGTGGTCTTACCACTCCCTAGGAAAGTAGGGCACACTGAGTATGCTTTTTTTTATTTTTTATCTTTGAAGGTTACAATATATTTTAGTGAGTAAAAATAAAATACATGTGTTTTTTGGTGTAATAAATGTGTAAATTACATTTTTGTCACAGCATAACAAAGTCTACAAAGTCTAATTAAATATACTAATGGTGGAATTCAGTAAAGGTTCTGTACCACTTTTCTGGCGTTAATCCCTCTTGTTAATGTATTGGCCCAAATTTATGAAGCATTTGTGAAACTTTTGGTTCTGACAGCAACTCTTGCACTAAATTCAGGTAGTGCTTAAATGTGCCACTTTTACATTGTATTGCATTGGATGCACCAAATGTAAAAGTGGAGATAACTAGAACTCTTTTGGCACACAGAGAGAAAGCCTGGTTTAGACAGATTCTGTGAAAGTGTCTCGATTGCATTCTAAAAGTGGTGCAGCCATGGCCAAAAGTTTTGAGAATGACACAAATATAAATTTTCACAAAGTCTGCTGCCTCTGTTTAATGATGACAATTTATATATACTCCAGAATATTATGAATGTTATGACACTTATGAAATGCTTGTAATTATACTTCATGCATAACTCCACTTTTGTTGAGAAAAACATATTCCTATCTTGCTGATCTACATTGCAAGGATTCTAACAACCTTTGTTGCAGATTCCTACCTTTTGTTATTCTGAAGAAATCCCTCTGTATTTCTCTGTGCCTCTGTACTGAGTGAGTCTAATGGGGGTGGTTTCATAATTAACTGTCAGCTGTGCAGATGCAGGGCACTAATGAGGAAAGCTGCTGGGTCTGTATTAATTTAATATTTGTGTCGTTCTCAAAACTTTTTGCCACTGCTGTACATGAATTTGGCACATTCCTGACCACATTTAGAATGTATGAGAGACACTTTCGCAAAATTTGTCTGTGCCAGTCTTTATGAATTCCAGGGTATGTCTCTTCTGCATGAAAGTTTTTTTACCTGCCTGTCTGCCATGTAATCTCAGCAATGCCATGATGAACAAACTCCTACTGTTGGCGCTATATAAATCCTGTATAATAATAATAATATGTCAGCAGCAGTGGGGGGTTGTATATACTTACTGGCTTGATTCATATGGCTGTATGCATGGTAAATCTGACTGTTATCTGTCAAGTGTAGGGTCCCTCCCACAGAACCCCCGGTAGTGCACTCCTTCTCCAATGTTTAAACATCCCGCCATTGCAGATGTCACTGGGTCGAGAGGAGAAAAACCAGTAAACATCCCTTCACTGTCTCCTCTAGTTAGAATGAACATAGAGATGACTTGCATTATGTCACTTCGGCTGTCACTTTAGTTGTCTACTAGCTTCAGTCGACAGCAGGAGAGACCTCAGGGGTCGAATAGAATAGTGAAAGCCCTTATTCTAGGTCTATTATTTATAGTTAACTATAAACTGATGACCTGTAGCGGCTTTTAAAGAGTAACTCCACTTTTGTTGAGAAAAAAAAACATTCCCTTCTGGGTGATCAATGTAGATTGCAGGAATTTTAACAAACTTTGTTGCAGATTTTTTGTTATGCTGAAGAAATAGCTGTTTGTTGGTCTGTGTCCATGTGCAGTGTGAATCTGTATGGAAGTGATTTTATAATTATCAATCAGCTGCTACACCTGCAGGGCTCTAATAAGGAAAGTCTGGCATAGATCTGCATCCCTTTAGACGTGATTTCCCTTTGGGAGCATGCCAAAACCAGTTGGGGGGGTGACCCAAAATCAATCACACAAGCAGGAAATTACATTTCTGGGTGGCTTTTGTACACCGTCCGAGTACAGAACGCCTCCAGGTTGCCATATTGCAATGCATTTTACAGAAAATTATAGCACTGCAGATTGACAAAGATGGTCAATTTCATTATAATTTTCAATTATAATATGACTTGTGTCGCAATTGTATACAATATATTTTTTTTTATTTGCTAAATTTTTTTCCAGACAAAAGTGGAGGTACCCTCTAAAGACTTTTGAGTACCAAAGTTTGTCATCATTTCATGGGTGAGCACAGTTTTAGGGGTTGACATGTTTAGTACGTATTTTCTTGGTGCAACCCCATCTTTTATATTCTACCAAATATGTGGTAAAATATTGGACTTTTGTGCCCACAATTAACTTAAATTTATTTTTTACTAAAAATTAGCACTTGATAAACCTTTTTGTTATTATTATTACTATTATTATTTTATTCTCCAGGGTCTCTGCTTTCAGAAAATGTATAAGAGTTTTACCTAATCTTCAGGCTTAAAATGATCTTTTAAACATGTGCAAAAATATGCAAACAATTGCTCTTGCTGAGAAAGGGTTAAAGACTCTACAAGTACAGAAAAGTATCTGTTGATCTTCCAGAAATGCACTCTGCACTTTACTATGGACTAAATACACACAGCATTTTTGTAGACTAAGTGGTTACAGCCCTGCACAGTTTTCTTTTGCTAATCTACTCAATCCACCCTACCGTCTTCATTCCCAAAGCATAGACTGACTTGTAGTCTCAAGGTAAGAAATGGGAGGGTGTTTTTTTTTTTGGCTGGTGTCAAGCATCTGCATTGCAGAAGAACATGATTAATGTTACATTGGCATCATGGGACTTTTTAATTCACCTAATGGACTTGTCAAAAATGATGTGTGTTTATTTACTATATACTTGTATTCCCCTTATTCATTCACATGGAGGGGCCAGTTTTTGGGGGCCCCTTTATTTTTAAAAGGGCGGTTCCAGACTCTGATAAGCCTGAAGACCCCTACAACTATCATGCCAGGGTTGTGGGGAAGAGGCCCTTGTCCTCATCAACATGAGGACTAAAATTGAATGATTTGGCCTTAACACCAAACAATATGTCTGGTGGAAATCCAATACAGCTCACCATCCAAATAACTTATTTTCATGCAGTAAAGCATGGAGATGGTAATATCCTGTTTTTGGGGTGTTTCTCTGCAGCAGGGACTGGAGCACTTGTCAGGATAGAAGAAAAATGGATGGGGCAAAATACCATCAAATTCTTGAGGAAAATATGCTGCTCTCTGGCAGAAAGTTGTCGATGGGAAGAAGGTTTAATTCCAACATGAAAATGACCCAAAGCACACAGCAAAAATGACCACACAGTGGTTGAAGGAGAAAGGGGTGAATGTCCTTCAATGGCTTAGTCAGAGCCCAGACTTAAACCCCATTGAAAATCTGTGGAATTAATTGAAGACTGCAGTCCACAAACGGTTACCATCAAATTTAACTGAATGAGCAGTTCTGCAAAGAAGAGTGGGCAAATACTGCAAAGTCTAGATGTGCAAAGTTAGTACAGACATATCCCAACAGACTAAAGCCTGTAATTAAAGCAAAATGTGGTCCAACAAATTACTGACATAAGTGATCCTTTTTCCAACTCAGTGATTTGGTCTTTGAATTAAAAAAAAAAAATCTGACATGTTGATGTTATATCATTCACTTGGATGTTATATGTTGCACTAGTAAATACAGCTGAAAAAAACAAAACACTGTCAGTCTTTATTTCAGGCTGCAAAGCAACAAAATGTGAATGTTTTAAAGGGGGGGTGATTCTTTTATATACCCACTATAGTAGCCTGAAAGGAGTCCAAAGAATCAATGGTCAGAGGATCCCTGGTCCTGGCTACAAACCCATTCAGTTTGTTGCTGATCCTGGAAGCCAATATGTCCACATCTGGTTCCCCTACTTTTTTTCCTTTTTTTTGTTGTTTTGATAGGCAATGAACATCAATTAGGGCACCATTAAAAAACAAGCATATCTAACAACTATGACTACTACAGTAAATAATCATGCTAAAAAAGCTGAACATATTAAATTTGGTCCCAGGGGACCCATGTGGCCCAAATGTGTGCATATTTCATCTTATGGTTTCCCATAATGGTTTCCCATAATTCCCGTAATGTTTCCCATAATCTCAGGGACTGATGTTTAGGGAAGAAGTAAGTAGAATGGTACTAAGTGATGTGACACAAACAATTACATCCTGGCACCAGGATTTTATAGCAAGGCAGTCCCGAAAAATATGCACAAAGTCTGCATGCACTTGGGTGAATCTCCTGTATGTAGATGGATGATCACAATAGGGCTTGGCAAGTTTAGCTGGGGCAAGATATACACAATGTAGAAATGTATAGTGTATCGATTGATCTCTAGCCGAGACCAGTGTTGTGAAAGGGGATCTGAGACATTGCCTGTCCAGGTCATATCATTTTTTTGCCTCTGGAAGCAGCAGTTTATATTTATTAAACAAAGGTTTAGAAAGTTCCACATTTTTCAACAACGCTTTAAATCTAGTTGACTGAGGAGATAACTAACCCGTCCTACACTGTGCAATAAATGCATGTCTAAGTTGCATATATTAAAAAGTGAGAAGCTGGTGAATGTGATTTGGTTCTTCGAATGGCATCAGGGCTCCATTATATACCATATTTTGTATAGTTTTTAACACCAACTAGTCTAAATGACTGGGTCTGGAAAAGTGTAAAAATGAGGCAGGTGTGGGTTTCTACCCAGGGGTATGTGAGGGGAGGTGAGAGCACTAGGGCCCATTCCATGAAGAATTTTCCACATCCTGATAACAGATTTCATAGGATGGGTCTGTGTGTGATTTCAAGCCACTATATACTTGGTGTCTCAAAGCCTCATACGACCCCACTACTGCTGCTTATAAGGAGAAAGCAGCAGCAACTTATGGAGAAGTTACCCAACTATAGGCAATCACTTTTTTTCCAGCTAAAAAGCTTTTGGACAAGTTGAGAGTGGCCAGTCCCCCCTCCTAGTAAGATGTATCCTAGGCACAAATCCACATAAGGGAAATTCCAAAGACATAAAGGAAAAGGGGGCCTATTTTCATATTAATAAAGCTGATTTTCCCACTGAGATATAACAGAAGAATTCTTCAGCCATTTAATTTATTTTTAATGCAAAGTAAGACGTGGGGAGACATTTAATACCATAAATCAATACTTTGCTTATTTCAGTGCCAAGATGGTTAATCTTGGTGACCCATTGGAAGGAGTCTAATGGTGGATTCCTCAGGCGGTCAATATTACTTGATTAATAATAATAATTAATAATAATCAATAATCTAAAAATATTTTTGATTTACACATAGAACTGAGTAGGTGGCTAAACAGTTAAATATTTTCAACGCCTGTAGAAAGGAATTAAGGTTGACGAGGATAGGACTAGGTTGTCAGCATACAACGCTGTCTTTTCCTCCAAACTACCAACCCTATATGCCCTTGACCCTTAGAGATGTACGCAGGACTTGGGCAGTGGGGTTCATTATAACAGCAAAATGCCTCATGGACAGAGGGGGACCCTGCCTGGTACCCCTGAATACAGGAAAGAGTGGTGCAGAGAGATTCCAAGTTTAATTGCAGCTGTCAGATGCTAATACAAAATTACAATCCACCTAAGAACTTTGGGTCCAAACCCATCCACATATACAGTACAACCAATCCACCAAGTCAAAGGCTTTTTCAAGGTCCAGAAAAACAGTAACCTATCCTTAGACAACTCTCTTGCTAGTTGGGTGTGGGTGAAAAATCAAGGTTTAAAGTGTTACTAAACCCAGGACCCTGCATTCACTATATCTGGTCTTCCACAGTACACAGAAAAAGGAAATGCAATTGTTTTAGTAAATATAAACTGATAAATACCTTTTCTCATGAGCAGTTAAAGCAGTCTTGTGACTTCTATCAGAGACTGGTTAAAGCTTGTAGGAGGAGTTTTCATTCTCCCCTGATTGTCCTATGAGGCTTCAGGACCCCTTACCCTCTGTCTGGACAGTGCTGATCACATGCACTCTCCCAAAAAAAAATCTCTAGCAATACACACCAAACTGAGCATGTGTAGCTTGCCCACAAGGCTCTGTTCTATCAGGAAATGGTTTGGGGACTGTGGAAGAAGGGGAGGATCAGAGTAGACAGGATCAAACAGCCTTTTTACACAATGCAGAGGATCAAAGTATAACTAAAGGCCAAACGTTTTTAGCGTTGGATAGAGTGGGGAGGGATAAGAACACCTGTCAGGTTTTTTTTGCTGTCTGTGCCCCCATTAAGGAGATTCACCCTCTATATTTGTCCTGTTTACCATTATCATTAAAAGTGTAAGTAAAAGAAAATCCCACATTTTGGGTTGTCCCCAGAATAGTAAGAGATGGAAAATCTTCCAATGGGGACACTAGTTCTGGTCAGGGCTTTTTTTCTCAGAGAGTAGGTGCAGGAACTCCCCCCTTCTGAGTCACCCCTTGTCTCCACACCCTACCCACCTCCGAGCACTGTTACTTGATTCCACCCCCTACCCACCTCCCAGTACTGCCCCTTTTAGAAAATACAGAGATAAGTATCATTTTGTGGTGCTAAGTAATTTGTTTGGAACAAGAAAGGCAGTAAAATAGATCGCCTGCAGCTAGCAACAATAGACCCCCCAACCACAACAGGCAGAACGTGTGAGTCACCCACACGTTCTGCCACCGTTCAGCCTAGGGACCCTGACCAGTGACCCAAGGCCACCCAGCCCAGCAGAGATGACCCATACCGCTTCAGGGATTGCAACATCCATCCAGGTCGGTCACTGTCCAGTATCCTCAGTTTCATTACCAGTCAGCTTGATCAGCCACCAGGAGATGATCCGGTGCCTTACTACATTGCTAGGAGCAACAGGAGCCTGAACCAGCATCAGGGATTACCATTGTGTCATAGCACAGAGGATTGGTGAGCGGGTGCAAACCCAACATCCTTTTTGACACAGTATTGACACTGCATGCAGACACCAATTTTCCTTTCTATTGTCAAGGGATGCTTGTTTGGAGCTGCCATCTTTAGCAGTTATCCTTTAAATCTCTACCTAACGGAATATTCTAGATGAGTACTGTTCCACACGAGCTTGTTTAAACCTACTCTTAAAACAAGGGCCCCACCGTTTGCTAACAGAAGACAATAGTATTCTTCACCCCAGGACCTACAAAGCTATGGAACTGTGTTTACTGTACCTGTTAACCCATTTCTTCTTTTTGTGTTGTTACATTCAATAGTGTTTGTGGCCCAGAAGGAGCTGAGAAGTTGACAAGGCTTCTCTCCTCCCTCTCAGCACCTGTGTTATGGGCATATAGATTACTGCCTTTTCTAAACTTACAGTTGCTAAATATTGAAGGTTGTCTTTTATAATGTATTGATTCTCTAAAGAAAGGTTTAACAGTGCTGTAAGTTTCCATATGCTTTAAACCGTGATAATATATTTGTCATGGTTATGCAGTAATCTTTCTCTGTCAGCTTACCTCTCCTCCATGTGTTCACCTTTAGAGGCCATCCACCTTCACCTGACTGCGTATATAATCTTCCCTCAGAATAGCTCCACCTCAGCCTCCAATTAGGAACACTATATTAACCTGTGCATTGCAAGCCAACCTTGCTGATCAACCATTGCTGTGTCTCCTACGCCTGATTCCAGTTACCGATCTTGGCCTGTTCTCGACTATCCCTGTCTGCTTGTGACCCTGACCTTTGACGTGTTCTATGTTTATCCTTGTCTGCTAGTTGCCCCGACCTTGGCTAATCCCTTTTACTATCCTTGTTGTTCCAGCCTGCTGCTTACTTCCTCTTTCTCCTGTAGTCTACCGCGAGCGTGAGCTGTGAGACCCTGGGGGTTGCGACCTGGAGCCAGACTGCAGCGCAGTCCATCCTCACCACTAGAGGCTCTGGTGAACACCTTCTGGCACTTAGACTCCGCGCCCTGGGGAATCTATGCTCTAGCTCCCAGTGGGATCTGTGTTGGTGCTCCAGTGGACCTGCCTTCCTGAACCACCCAGAGTTCCATTCGCAGCAGTCAGCCGTAGGGTTCACTACCTTAGCGGTGCACTCCTGACCCCAACAGTGTGCATCTGTCACCTGGCCTCAGGTGACCTGACAATATTCAACTTGTTTATCACTACCGGATGTGTGTCTGTTTTTGGTGATAATCCACAGCCAGGATAATGGTATTTTCCACATGTGTCTTTAAATGTGTTTGCAGTAATTTGATTTAACCAGGTGTGCTAGAGAGGCTGAGTTCGTTCTTGGAGTTGAGGTGGAGTTTAAAGAACTCAAATTCACCAAGCAGCTCCTTCGGGAGTGGCGCTACATATGTGTTTAGGCACTGGCAAGGAGCTTTCGAAAACTGTGTCTTCTTTTATGTGGTCCTGTGCCCAAAATAGAAGGTTTCTTAGCCAGTATATGACATATAAGTGCATATTTATTTTCCGATATGCATCCAAACACACAAGCAGCTATCCACACTTTCTATGTATACTTACTTGTTCCTTTAGAAATGTCCTAACAAATTTTGAGAAAAAAGAGTTTTTTTATAAATCAGAAAAGGCATTAATATCCTTCACTGATCACACACACACACATTTTGAAAAACTGGACTTACTGCCTTTGGTTCTAACAGCTCGCTTATTTATACAAATAATGTTAAATATGTTTTCCTATATTTTGGTATTGTCATTTGAAGGCTGTTCACAGATTAAGACCACCAGACGGTTTTAAAAACAGAGCAAACAAGAGTCCTGTGGGTCAGGAGCAAAAGGGAATTTTTTTTACCCATTTCAAACTAACAACTTTGTGGTGGTAAGGGGATATGTAGCTTGTCATTACTGACATGGCAGATGATTCACAGTACTGTTCCCTGGAAAGATGTCATTACAGAACCCCATTACGCAGAAAGAAAAACAAAATGTACATTCCTGTAAATGGAGTTTACTCATGCCACACCCTGACAGTTCCTCTGTTTAGACAATACAAGGTTGTTAGGTCTAAAGACAATAACAGTTAGCAGCTGCTCTAACATTTATAGAGGAAGTCAAAGCTGCTGTCATGATAAGCCAGACAATATATTAATAGTTAAGCAATAAGTGGGTTGTTTTTGACATTCGTGTATGGGATAACTTCTCATATGGCATTCTGAAAGAGTTTTGGCTACTGGCCACTCAGCTGACTCAGCTGAACTACATGGTCACTTAGTTTTCATCCAAATTGGCCAACCTGGGACCCCTTCAAGGGACTTCATTTTCTCACACACACACAGTACCAGTTTCCCCAGAAACCAGGTTTATCAACCCAACTAATGTTTTTTTTTAAAGTTCTGCCCAATCTGAAGAATAACTATAAAATATGTTTGAAGTCTTCAACTTTGTGTTTTGAGGAACGCAGCCTTTTCCTCCTTTTATAGGTCAAGAATGTTTTATTTTTGTTTTGGGATTTTTCCCGACCAAATGTACTGTACTGCAAGATAAAGAATTTACAGGTAGGTCAAAATCTCTATTATCTTAATAGTACAGTACAAGACACAGGACTAGTTTTCCCATATAGACTATGGGACGTACCCATGCAATAAAACTGAGGGTGGATAACAGCATAACAGCATAACTGCCAACAGGCCTACAAGAAACACAAGGGTTTAAAGGAACCCAAAAAAATAGATAACACCTTGCAGATGATCCTGGGGCCTGAACATCTACCTGATAGAAATTGGAAAACGTATATACATAGGACCTGGTAGTGGCCTTGCAAATCTAGAATATAGATGCATGATGCTGAAAAGCCCAGCAGTGACTAATAGCCCTGACAGAACAGGCTCTGATGGGAAAGGGAGAAACCTTTTCCTTAAGGGAGTGGGCCCTGGAAATGAGTTGTTTGATCCACCTGGCAATGGTGGAGTGAGAGGCAGGGTGTCCTCTACGTGGACCTTCAGGAATAACAAAAAAAAATCAGTCTTGTGAAAGAATGTATTAGCTACCAAGTAGATTCAGTCAGTCCTAACCACACCCAAACACTGTAAGGCAATTTCTTTGTCATGTTTTGGGGCAAAACAGAGGGAAGGGAGGACAATGCCCTCATTGAAGTGAAGAAAGACCAATTTAAAAATAAGTTAAAAGGTAAAAATGTTTTGAGCTCAAAACCAACTGGTCCTTGTGCAAAACAAGAAAAGGCTCTTCACAGGTAAGATACCAAGTTGACACAGGAGGTTGAATTGGGGGATTTATATGAGCACCTCTTTAAATAAAGTCTTGAAAAGCAACAGGTTTCTGGAATAAAATGAATAAGGCAGAAATCAGTCCCCTTATGCCGCATACACACGATCGGAAATTCGGCCAGCAAAAGACCGATGAGAGCTTTTGGTCCGAAAATGCGACCATGTGTATGCTCCATCGGACTTTTGCTGGCCGAATTCCAGCCAGCAAAAGATTGAGAGCATGTGCTCAATTTTTCGGTCGGAAAAAGTTCCGATCGGAAATTCTGATCGTCTGTAGCAATTCCGACACGCAAAATTCCTACACATGCTTGGAAACAATTGACGCACGCTCAGGAGCATTGAACTTCATTTTCTCGGCTTGTTGTAGTGTTGTACGTCACCACGTTGTTGACGGTCGAAAGTTCAACAAACTTTTGTGTGACCGTGTGTATGGGAGGCAAGCCAAGCTTGAGCGGAATTCCGTCGGAAAAAACATCCAAGATTTTTCTGACAGAAATTCCGCTCGTGTTTACAGGGCATTAAGGGTACTCAAAGCCTGATGCTTGTCAAGACCAGGCGAAAGAAAGGCCAAAGTATGAGTGACAGATTATTCCCTGTTTTTTAACTTCTTATCCTCGCACCAGAAAAATTAAAATTTCCATGTGTGATAAATCTTGGAGATATGGATTTTCTTGCTCTGAGCAAGGTGGAAAGAAAGAGTCAGAATTACACCTATCCTTTAGGGCTTGGGTTTCCACAGCCATGTTGTTAAAGCCAGTGACAGAAAAGGCTTGGGCCAGTAAGTCTGACCTCTTTGGAAGAGCTCAAGGTTCATCAACAGAAGTCTGAGAATGTCTTTGTACCACATCCTTGCAGGTCAATTTAGTGGGATGAGAACCACTGGGACCCTTTTTTCCTCTATCTTGTGTGACAGTTGAGGGAGGACATTCATCAGAGGAATGCCATAACCCAGTTGGAAATGTGTCAAAGGAATCACCAGAGCATTTACTGCAAGGGTCAGAAAATCCCTGGTCTTGGCCACCAACTTGTTCAGATTACTGTTGAGCCCAGAGGCCATGATGCCCACACCTGGGTTTCCCCAACTTACACTACATAGAGGTTTTAAAGATCTCAGGATACAGGCTGTCAAGCTTCTGGTACCCCCTTAATGATTTATGCAGGCCACTGTCCTACTGTATTCTGACTGGTTGACCTTGTAGAAAGGAGGTCCAATGTCCAATGTAAAATTAAACCTGCGCTGTGGAACTAAAGATATATACATAATAGGGCTGCCACTGTAGTGCAAGGTAAGTACCCCAAAAAATGATAACAAGAATTTATACTCAGCACTGCACCTATGAACTACTAATATAAATATACCTTCACAGATACTCCTTAGCTTGACGGGTTTCGCCCCTCCAACTGGATAAGCCCGCTAGGCAGGAAATGTCTGCTTAGAGCTCCGCACCGACCGGGACCCGACAGCCGTTTAAGCACACCGCACCATAACCTCCCCACATCACCACATTAATCTCTGAAAGTTGTGGGCACATTTTGGTGACATGTACAGCCGTAGAAAAGCGAAGCTGAAAACAACAAAGCCTCAGGAAAAGCTGACTACAATGGTATCTAAAATGGCTGCGGCGCCATCACATCTCTCCTCACAGACTGTTACACAGCAGCATCACAATTCTCCCTCTTCAGCGCACTTTGGTGATTCTGAATATGACTTGAATTTGTCTCCTATTACTCTACATAATAATCACTCAGACCTGCTTTCTCAATTTGAATGGGTGTTACATAAAGCATTACAGAATACCTCAGATGCTATTACTGATAAACTAACGTGGGAGATCCGTGAGGTAGGCAGACACACATCTATACTTGAGCAAAGAGTAGATGAGATTGACATCTCTACCACAGCTCATTCAAAGGAATTAGAATCCCTTGAAGAGGATTATTCTACACTTCAAACCAGACTGGAAGATTTTGAGAACAGAGCTAGACGATCAAACCTACGCATCCGTGGCTTTCCTGAAGAAATAGAGTATCTACAATCAACTGTTACAACACTTTTTCAAGAACTTGTTCCATCCATCCCATCAGAAAGATTGGAAAAAGATTGAATACACGGAGCTTTATCTGCACGTAAAGAAGATGGGCCCCCTAGAGATATAATTATAAAAATGCATTATTTTCACACAAAAGAACAAATAATAGCAGCTGCAAGAAACAAAGACTCTTTAATTTTTCAGGGCCATAAATATCAAGTCTTTCAAGACTTAATTCAACTAACTCTCTTTAAACGCAAATAAATCAAACCACATTTGCAAGTCCTTAAATATCACCGAATAAATTATCACTGGAGATTTCTTTTCTCCCTTCGCTTTACTTATAAAGGAACTTCATATATATGTAAATCAGCAAACGATCTTCTTTCTACACGTAGAGATTTCCACCTGTCAACATCTTCCACAACAACGGATGGTCCCAAACGACAAATGAATTCAACATCCCTCTCACAGACCCAAGATATTCAAGACTCCCAAGCACTTCATATAACTCAAGCCTCACTTAGTCCTCATAAAAGGGGTCGCTTCGCTTCACCACTGCCTGAAGAAGATGACATTGCAGACTGATATATATGCCATATGGGTGATATTTAAGAATTCAATCTTACATATCCCCCCCCCTTTTTTTTTTTGAGTGACTCAGTTTACATATTATGCATATTCTACTTCTTTTACCCTTTTACCTCACATGATCTAATTATTACCCCTTTCTGTGATGATTTAATAGTATATTTTCTATACTAGCTTTATTATAAGATTTATAATTTTTTTTATTTTAACATTAGAATTATCTTGAGGGTTTTTTTTATCAGTTTCAATTATCCTTAACTTTAATATATTTTGAGCTTAACCTGAATTCTACTACCTTGCATTATAGTATGCATTATTTTTACAGTTATGTTAAACTAACATAACTATACTTATGACTTGTTTTGTTCAATAATTTTACTTAATAACATGCAGGCTGTCTTAGTCCCAGAGACAGTTCACTGCACCTCCACTCATTCCTCGAATGCCCAACTTAGATTTGGACACTCCTTGGACCACTTCATATCCACTGGTTGGTGTTTATTCACTACCCACTGGATATTCGCTCTAATAGGGAGCCCTCTCCTTTTTACAGCTTGTGATAATTTACATCATACAATCTACATTGATACGCTTCTACTGCTCCTACCTTGCTGAATTTCCCATTCCTCATTAGTATTCTTTTCTCCAGTGAAGTACCTTTTGAATAATAATAAGCAGCCCTTTATTGATCCTTATCAATAATCTATAATGTCTTCCTTAAATGTACTAACACTAAATGTACAAGGTCTCAACTCTCCTTCGAAAAGAACTAAAGCCTTTACCTTCTTTTCCAAACTATTAGCTGATGTAGTTTGTTTGCAAGAGAGTGAGACCCACTTTGTGCAGCAATCCACACAAAAATATTTTGGCCGCAGATATCCCCAAGTTTTTACTGCTTCTACCACAAGGAAAAAAAGGGGAGTATTGATTGCTTTCCACCGCGCAACACCATTTACTATTAAAAAGGAACTTAAAGACCCCGAAGGTAGA
This sequence comes from Lithobates clamitans, assembly GCA_037952925.1. Taxonomy (NCBI): domain Eukaryota; kingdom Metazoa; phylum Chordata; class Amphibia; order Anura; family Ranidae; genus Lithobates; species Lithobates clamitans. Next base: position 852,657 of record JBBGZY010000100.1, on the reverse strand, counting down.
TACCTGATCTTATCAGGTACATTATTAGATAATGATATTACGATTGTTTCTTACTATGCACCTAACAAGAACCCATTGGCATTTCTCTCACACTTGCTCTCAGTGGTTGAAACACATAAACAAGGTACCCTTATTATTGGTGGTGATTCCAACCAAATAATATATCAATTCCTTGACAAATCCCCAGTCCCATCCATTATTCCTAAACCTTCATATCAACGACTCCTGCATCAATATTCTCTTTTAGACACTTGGCGAGAACATAATCCTAGAAAACGACTATACACTCACTATTCCCATCCCCACAAGCAATTCTTCCGTATTGACCACCTTTTTGTTATGGTTTCAACTTCAGCACTCATTAAAGACTCACATATTATACCATGTGCATGGTCGGATCATAATGCTGTAATGACAACTTTCTCATCTCTAGTTCCACGATACAATCATCGTACTTGGTATATTAATGATAGTTTACTTGCAAATTCCTCATTCCAGCAGAGATTGGAAACGGCCATAAAAGATTATCTCATCACCAACAATTTCACTGAAACAGATCCACTGACACGTTGGGAAGCTCTCAAACCTTATATTAGGGATATTATTGAGGGGTTTGTATTAGCCACACCTCTTTCTACCGTAAAGAACAAAAACAACTGCATAAAAAACTCGAAGACACATTTTACAAAGCTTTGGTAGACTTTCAGACCAAACCCACACAGCCAAATAAATTTATAAATGACAAAGCACGCTTTGAATTGGACCTCATTCTGACGGAATCAGCAGAAAAAACACTTTGTAAATCCAAGCACACCTTTTATATGAAAGCTAATAAACCAAACACATTTCTAACCATGGCAATGTGGAAGACCAGCTATACCCCTAAACCTATTCTTCTAAAAATTAACAAAGATACGTACACCAGTAATCCACTAAAAATGTTAAAAGAATTTCATAAAAAACTAACTGAATTATACAAAGACCCTAACACCTTAAACCATTCTCAACTGACCTCACTCCTATCTTCAATTCATCTCCCCTCCCTTTCCTCATCTCATCAAGATACTCTTGATAAACCTATTACTGACTTTGAAATACAAGTTATAAAATCACTCAAATCACATTTGCATCTTTATTATCACCCCTTATGGTAGAAGCCTTTAACTCCCTTCTCAAAGAACGTAATTTTTGTACGGAATCACTTACAGCTTCTATATCCATAAACGATAAAACCCAATACGGATGACACATCTTGGTCTAATTACAGACCAATATCTATCCTCAATATTGATATTAAAATATTGGCCAAAATATTATCCTCCAGACTTAATCGAATTATTGGCACCCTTATTCATAGAGATCAAACAGGATTTATTCCCTCAAGACAAGCAGGTGATAATATTCATCAAGCTACACTTCTGGCCCACGCAGCTCTTCACACCATATCCCTGCCTGTTTCCTCTCGTTGGATATACGAAACGCATTTGATTCATTATCATGGCCTTATCTACACTCAATTCTTTATCACTGGGGTTTTGGACCACATTTCTTGAAATGGATAGCTGCCTTATATCAACCCCAGAAAGCATATATCTCCTATTCGGGTTCTAAATCTGATCCTATTAATGTTGAGAGAGGAACCAGGCAGGGATGCCCCCTATCCCCTCTCCTCTTTGCATTGGCAATTGAACACCTGGCCCAACTCATTTGATACAACCCAAACATAAAAGGACTCAAACTTGGTGGTTATCACCATAAATTATGTCTGTTTGCAGATGATGTCTTAAAATTCTTTACTTCACCCATAACCTCAGCGCCAACTCTTCTGAACGTCCTTTCTAAATTTGAACAAGTATCAGGCCTTTCTATAAACCCCCACAAATCCAAAGCTCTAAATATATAATTGATGCCTGCCATCAACTGGTCTACAAAGTTTATCTCCTACTTGGGTATGAACTTTACAGCCAACCCTCTGGAGCTCTATACAACAAATTACCCACCTATGCTTTTGCTTTCACAACTTAATAAACCTTACATTTTATCTGGGGTAGGAAAAAACCTTGAATTCCTAAACATACCCTATATGCTCCTAAAATTCAGGGTGGTCTAGGTGTTCCAGATTTTACAAAATATTATTATGCAGCCCAATTATCACAACTTTCCAAATACCATGCTAAGACGGAAATCCCACTTTGGGTAGCGGTAGAATCAGTCGATTGTGACTGTCTATCCATCGCAAATCTTCTTTGGCTAAACCTAACGCAATGCCGAACAGTAATGAATCCCATTACCAAACACAGCCTATCCATTTGGGATAGGTTAAAAACATGATTTGGGCGGGAGATGGGCGGAGTCTAGGGGAGCAGACATGCATTGTTAGAGCTCCGCACCGCTGAGGAGAGAAGAGAAGCAAAAAGCGGAGCCTGCAGGCTCAAAAGGTATTCATTTGAACCTTTTTGCCCCAGGGAACAAACTGTGAAAGTTTGGGCAGGAAATATGGTACTGGGAGGAAGCCGTGGCAGAAATAAAAATCACCTCACAAAGAGCTCACAGGCACTCACTGCAACTAAAGCAGCTCCAGTCACCTCACAATATACAGCATTAGGGCGCTCTCACAGACAGAAAATGTCACAGCAAGACTCTCCATTTGAGTCAGATACAGAACAAATCCTCTCACAAACTTCTCCACAAGCCTCCTCAGCATCCCCAGTAATATTATTACAATTTGAAAAGATGCTTCATAAGGCTTTAAAACAAACCTCAGACCAAATAACAAAAAGCCTAACCAAAGAAATAAGAGAGCTGGGAAACCGCACAGCAGCCTTAGAAATAAAAATGGATGAAATTGAAATTACAACCCAAGAAAATATAACAGAATTGGAACAATTAAAAGAAGAGAATTTAATACTTCAAACTAAGCTCGAAGATTACGAAAATAGAGCCAGACGTTCAAACTTGCGCATAAGGGGAATACCTGAAACTGTGACAGACCTGCAATCTAGTATTACTGCTCTATTACAAGAACTAAAGCCAGATATCCCTATTGAACGTTTAGAACTGGACAGAGTACACAGAGCCCTCACAGCCTAAAAGAAAGATGGACCCCCACGTGATATAATCACAAAATTTCATTATTACAGAACGAAAGAACAAATACTAATTGCTGCAAGAGAAAAAAAGGAACTTAATTTTCAAGGACACAATTATCAAATTTTTGCTGACCTATCCCAACTTACTATTACTAAAAGACGATCCATGAAACCCCAACTAATGGAACTGCAACGCCACAACATTATGTATCAATGGGGCTTCCCCTTTTCAGTCAGATTTAACTACCAAGGTACAATTTACAGAAGCAGATCAGCAGATGAACTACAACAAACCCTTTTAAAATTAAATCTGACAGAACCCACAAGCAGCAGCTCTCCCACACGCAGAAGAATGGCATCATCTTCACCTTCAGGCAGCACCCAGAAAATTTCAGAACAAAATGGGAATCATCATTCTCACAAAAGAAGCCGTTATGCCACATCATCCATGGACCAAGAAGATTCAATGGACTGACATCCTAATTCCTGATATCTCTTCATTTATTATACTAAGAGATGGTTCTCTATAAAAAAACCTGTATTTATAACTGAATGTAACAGCATTCTGATAGTCACACACTGTGTGGGATCATGTTACATTCCAGTTATATTTCTTATTACTTCTGATTCATATAGCCTTAGAATATATAAGTGAAATAAGGAAATTCTTGTTCAGTTATATATTTTCAGGTAATAACAATAGATTTATTACTTTTTAGGACAAATATGTTCAATAATCCAGAAGTAATGGAAGCTTTTTCTTTCTTTTCTTAAAACAAATATATTATTACCTAACTAGTTCCTAGAACTATGTTTTTGTTTATTCTAATCTGAAGCAATACAACCTCAATTTTATGAGTTAACATATCTAAACAGTTACATATGAATAAAATATGTAATTGTTTACTCTAAAAGGGTTAAAATCCCAAAATAATTCAAACTATCTTCATCAATACCAAAGTTATTAACAGTACCTTTCTAACTGAATTATTTAGCCTAGGGCAAGACTAACCATATACAAGCACCCTGGAATAAATATTTTCAACAAAAACTATATTCTGCACTCCAATTAATGAATCATCATTTTGATGTCTTTTGACATAGCACTTCTCTCCTGTAAGCGGAAGATCCGTGTACCCCCATTAGCCCTCCTCATTCTCCCAACCATATTATGTGGGAGTGTGACGAAGGCACTTATTCCCCTGAGAGAGATATTTATTCTGTTTCACGGGTAAATTGTGATTACTTGCAAAAAATAATTTATACAATGTATCATCTAATCTCATATGTTTTTTGTTTACTCTTTACTCCAGAATTCACTAATTTCTTTTCTATCTTTTCATCTCTTCAGTCCACACGGTTGATCTGCGCAGTCAGCTCTGCATAACAAAAAGTAAGTCAAAACTATTTGATCTGTTGCCATGGCACCACTGAATATACTTTCCCTGAATGTTCAGGGAATAAATGTCCCTCAAAAAAGGACCAAAGCCTTCCGTACTTCCCATAACAAGAAGGCTCACATAGTATGCCTCCAAGAAACACACTTCACCAAAGATTCTACTCCAAAATATATTTCTCCTTTTTATCAACAAATTTACACGGCTTCTGCCTGTACCAAACAAAGGGGAACTCTAATCGCATTTCACCGATCCACACCATTCACCTTATCATCAGATATTAAAGACCCAGAAGGTAAATACCTGTTATTAATGGGTTATATAATGGATACAGCAATCACGGTGATTTCCTACTACGCTCCTAACAAACAACCTACACCATTCCTCTCACATATATTACAAGTGATTAATACACACAAAATAGGAACAGTGATAATGTGCGGGGATTCGAACCAGGTCCTCCTCCCATTTCTAGATAAATCACCTTTTACACCATCCAAAATAACCTCTAGATTACCTTTTTCTCAACTTCTTTCCAAATACAATCTGGTAGATTCGTGGAGAGAAAGTAACCCAATGAAAAAGAAATTCACTTATTTCTCGCATCCTCATCAAACCTTCACCAGAATAGATCATATTTTTCTAACAATAGGAATGATACCAGAAATTATTGCATCAGATATAATTCCGATTCCGTGGTCTGACCATAATGTAGTATACACTACTATAGCCTCAGCCATACCAAAAGCGCATGACCCAACGTGGTACTTACCGGACATAATGCTCAAACACCCACTACATCAGATGGCCATTGAACAAGCTTTAAAGGAATACATATCAATTAATAATACAACAGACATTTCCCCAATAACACTGTGGGAAGCTCATAAGCCTGTCTTGCGTGGTACAATACAAAGACAAATGGCACTATTTAAACGGGAACACAAAAATCTAGCAAAAAAACTAGAACTCAATTTTAATGCAGCCTACATTTCATTCCAAGATAATCCATCTCAGAGTACAAAATCTCATCTGGAAAAATCTAGATTGGAATACGATCTATTTCTCACTGAGTCAGTTGATAAATCCCTCAAACGCTCCAAACACAATTTCTACATGAATACAAACAAACCAGGTACATATTTGGCTCGGGCATTAAATTCAACTAACAAATCTTTCAAACCAATACGTTTGAAATTATCAAAAAATGTTTATACTTGTAATCCAGTTAAAATAGTCCATAAATTTCACTCACATCTCGCAACTTTATACAAGACAAACAATGAATTTAATCCTACAGAGGCTGAATCCTTCTTCTCAAAAATAACCTTACCTGAGTTGTCTCAGAATCAAAAAAGCAGTTTGGATGAGCCTATAACTATAGATGAAGTTGCTAACGCCATAAAAGACCTAAAACTTAACAAAAGACCAGGCACAGACGGCTACTCGGCTTTATACTATAAAACATTCTCAGAAATACTCTCTCCCATTCTCACTGAAACTTTTAACAAACTTCTAGAGGGACATTCTTTTCGGCAAGAAACACTAATGGCAATTGTTTGTATGATCCCAAAACCCCTTTCTGATGATACTTCCTGTGTGAATTATCGGCCTATCTCTCTGTTAAACCTTGATATTAAATTATTAGCAAAAATAATAGCAAAACGCCTCAATAGCATTATAGGAAAATTAATACATAGAGATCAAGTAGGCTTCATGCCAAATAGAGAGGCAGGCGATAATATACGCAGAGCAGTGTTATTGGCACGTATTGCTAAAAAACGGAAAATCCCTTTATGTTTTCTATCTCTCGATATTAAGAGGGCATTTGACACAGTATCCTGGCAATATATGCAATATTCATTACAAAAATGGGGTTTTGGACCCCACTTTTTAACATGGATCAAAGCATTATATAATAAACCCAAAGCCTATATAAAATATTCTGGATACAAATCTGATGCCTTTAATATCGAAAAAGGTACCCGACAGGGTTGCCCATTATCTCCCTTATTATTTGCCCTTATACTCGAACCCATGGCCCAATACATCAGAACAAACCAAACTATAACTGGCATTGAAGTAGGAGGTATTACACACAAATTATGTATATTTGTAGACGATATATTACTTTTTCTATCATCACCACAGGTCTCTGGTCCTAACTTAATACCAGCTCTTGATGGATTTGCAGCCCTATCCGGCCTTATGATTAATCCTAAGAAATGCCTAGTGCTTAATATTTCGCTCACAAACATGGAATTGATCCCGGCTAGGGCTGCACTCCCATTCACATGGGCAGAAAAATCAATCCCATATCTTGGAATTCATTTAACAGCATCTCATTCTGACTTATTCTCAATCAATTATCCTCCTGTATTAAGACAGATCACAAATCTAATAAAACAATGGTCGCAAATTCCTTTATCCTGGATAGGGAAGATTAATGCAATCAAAATGACTATTCTACCCAAATTGCTTTATCTATTCAGAGTCCTCCCTATTCCAATTCCTTCCTATTTTTTGAGAATAGTACAAAAAAGAGCAACTTCGTTTATATGGGGCTCTTCTAAACCACGTATACCTATACACACACTACATCTTCCCAAAAATAAAGGAGGCCTGGGATACCCTAATTTTACTAACTACTAAAGAGCAGCACATTTGGCCAGTCTGTCCAAATACCATGCAAAACAGGAAATCCCATTATGGGTATTTATAGAGGCTTCAGAAAATGACCCTCTATTAATATCAAACTTGTTATGGCTTGATCCTAAAGACCGCTTTAAAATTCATAATCCCATAACTAAACACTTCTTATCTCTCTGGGATAAACTAAAAACCAAATATCAGTTACAATCTCCACACAATCCTCTCCTTTCTTTTATCAGAAATCCGGCCTTTTATCCGGCATGGATCTAGCCAAATTCTTTCAAAGCTTGGACAACATCAGGCATTCAGACACTAAATGATTTCATAGCATTTAAATCATTCCTTTCATTCCCATCGCTTAGAGAAAAATATGATCTACCAAACTCTGAGATATTTAGATATCTCCAAATCAAAAATTTCTATACACCATTCCTAAAGGGGGATACACCATTATCCCAATTATCCATTTTTGAATCAATCTGTACAAAAGATCCATTTGCTAAAGGTACAATTTCATCACTTTATAATCAATTATATGGAGTAGTAAATCTTAATAGACCCTCTTACGTTCAGAGGTGGGAGGAGGACCTGGGACGAACTTTAGAAGACACGGACTGGTCTAACATATGGCTCACATCTAAGTCATCTTCACCCAACATCTTAGCACTGGAGACAAATTATAAAGTCCTAACTCACTGGTACCTTGTACCCGCTAGAGTGGCAAAATATTCACCTAATACCTCAGCTCTTTGTTTTCGAGGATGCCCAGAAATAGGCACACATTTACGCATATGGTGGACGTGCCCAGTAATCCAAACCTTCTGGAAGGAAGTCTTCGTGATTGCATCTAAAATATTTAAAAAATAATACAACCAGATCCATATATAACTTTACTTAATCTACCGGAATGGTTAATACTCTCTCAATTCAAACTTATGATCCAACTAATAACGGCTGCAAAACAAACAGTGGCCAAGGCATGGAAATCTCCTACATTGGTACTAGCAGAAACAATTCACAGAATGAATAATACAATGTCCCATGCTAAGATGGTAGCCATCGATCAAAATCAAATTCCAAAATTTGAAAAACTTTGGCATCCTTGGATAAAACAACAGTTCCTGTCAAATTTCAATGACTCTGTCCTGTTGCCATGGTAACAGATTAAATGACTTACAGAGACACCCATTCTAAGGCTTCAAAGAGAACTAAAAAGAATAATAAACTGACGAGCGGGACAACCTTGTGGACCATACCTCTGCCTTTCTACCCTTTTTCTTCTTTCTCTTTCCTTTTCTCCACCTTACGATTAAAGCTCATTATCAGAATTTATTTGACCTATATACACTCTACCTGTAAACAATATGTATAGTAGGTATAAATCATTTAAATACCTACAAAAGTAACTAAGGAAATGATATTTATCTTTAATTTAGGTTTACGTGAACCCAATGTTTAATATTTGAAATTTCATGATATTTACCTATATAAACCCTACTGTAAAACAATGAGCTTACTTTATAGATCCTTGTAAACTTACTTTATGTATCTTTATAATATTGTATACTCAATAAACTTCTTTTGACAAGGAAAAACATGATTTGGCCTACAATCTAGACATAATCCTCTCCTCTCCTTCCTCCATAATCCCTCATTCTACCTAGCTTGGTCTTCCCCAAACCCATTCTCGGCATGGTCAAGAGCTGACCTCTTGACCTGTGCTCATCATTTCTATAAATCTTCTCTAATCACACCATTTCCTACTCTTCATGAAAACTATGATCTCCCACCTACAGGAACGTTCAGATATCTTCAAATAAAAAACTTTTTTAACAACAATGCACCCTCTGATACGAAATCACCAAGCTTCACTATATTCGAACAAGCCTCTCATTTCCAAAATATACACCCGTTTACTATCACACATTACCTCTACGCCCCCAACCTATACTACCAAATGGGAAAAAGATCTCCAATTACAATCTGCAGACATAAATTGGTCTCAAATCTGGCAAACAACAAAGTCTGCCTCCCCGAATGTAGAGGCTCTCAAAACCAATTATAAGGTACTGACAAGATGGTACTGCCCTGCCAGAATTTCTAAATTCTCTCCACAATATCCTTCCTATTGCTTTTGTGGCTGCTCTACTCCGGGTACTTAGGTACATATCTGGTGGGAATGTAATATTGTTAGATCCTTTTGGTCAGAAGTATTTAATATTCTTTCCACAATGTTCAAAGTTTTATTACTGCCTGACGCACCTATTGCATTCCTGAATAGTAAACCACATGCCTTGTCAAACCGCCAATTTAAACCCATGCTCTTTGTAACAACAGCAGCAATACAGGTCATAGCGAAAGCTTGGAAAACAGATTCACTTGATACATCATTAGTCAAACAAAGAGTTACCCAATCCTTAATCCATGCTAAAACAGAAGCTATCTATCTTGATAATATATCTAAATTTGAAGCCCTGTGGACACCATGGACACCGTGAACACCATGGATTGAACATTTTCTACCACCAGGGGCAGATCCAGGGGGGGGCAACAGGGCAATTGCCCCCTCTGAGAAATTCATGATTGGCAGGCCAGTCAGTGAATGAGTGAGCGGGCGGGAGCCGGAGGACGAGTGTGCGGGTTAACGAGCGGGCGGGCCAGTCAGCGGGGGTCGGCAGGTGAGAGAGAGCCTGAGCGGCAAGTTGGCGGATGAGTGAGGGGGGTTGACAGGTGAGTCTGCGGGCATTCAGGAGCAGCAGGACAGACATCGAGAGAGAGGGCGGTCTGGTCCGCAGGTGAGCGGAGAAACTTGCCAGTCCAGAGATGTTGCTTGTGACATCATCTGGGATGGACAAGAAGAGAGGAGGAGGGGCCGCCGGGGGGGAGCAGCAGCAGTGTGATATGAGAGAGAACTTACTACAGAGGCTGCCTGTGCTACTCTGCATATGAAGAAAACAAGTAAACGCTGTGCCCTTATTGTACCCTATGAGCCCTGAATGTGCCCTGAATTTATCCCATGTGCCCTGATTGTACCCCATGTGCCCTGAATGTGCCCTGAATGTACCCCATGTGCCCTGAATGTGCCCTGATGTACCCTGATGTACCCCATGTGCCTGATGTGCCCTGAATGTGCCCTGATGTACCCTGATGTACCCCATGTGCCCTGAATGTGTCCTGATGTACCCTGATGTACCCCATGTGCCTGATGTGCCCTGAATGTGCCCTGATGTACCCTGATGTACCCCATGTGCCCGATGTGCCCTGAATGTGCCCTGATGTGCCCTGATGTGCCCTGAATTTATCCCATGTGCCCTGATGTACCCTGATGTACCCCATGTGCCCAATGTGCCCTGAATGTGCCCTGATGTGCCCTGAATTTATCCCATGTGCCCTGAATGTGCCCTGAATGTACCCCATGTGCCCTGAATGTGCCCTGAATGTGCCCTGATGTGCCTGATGTGCCCTGAATGTGCCCTGATGTGCCCAGAATTTATCCCATGTGCCCTGATTGTACCCCATGTGCCCTGAATGTGCCCTGATGTACCCTGATGTACCCCATGTGCCTGATGTGCCCTGAATGTGCCCTGATGTACCACATGTGCCCTGATGTGCCCTGAATGTGCGCCTGATGTGCCCTGATGTACCCCATGTGCCTGATGTGCCCTGATGTGCCCTGAATGTGCCCTGATGTACCCCATGTGCCCTGATGTGCCCTGATGTACCCCATGTGCCTGATGTGCCCTAAATGTGCCCCATGTGCAAGTGACAATCAACAACATGTGGCAGGTGACGTGGCAAGTGACAATCAGCAACATGTGGCAGGTGACGTGGCAAGTGACAATCAGCATCTGGCGGCAGGCAAGTGACAATCCGCAGCTTGTGGCAGGGTCGAGGCAAGTGATAAGCTGCATCTGAAGGCAGATCGACGTAAAAAGTGACACATTCGGGGCTCCCACTGATTCTGCATTATGGTGAGTTGAACCATTTCATTTTATGTTAAATGTATTAATAGAAATAATGCGCTTCAATCATCCTGACACCATAACAACTATGGTGCCGTGATGATGAAAGCGCCAACACCAGCCATTACCCCGATTAATTGCCCACAAAAAAACATATTTTCTGGCAGTGCCCCTCCCGAGACTAGACTCTGGATCCGCCCCTGTCTACCACCGGGCTTTGACACCTCTTTACTACTCCCTTAAGGGCTTAAGATCTATAATCTGTCATGTGATTTAATTAATTTATTCATTTTTTACCTCCCGAGTCTACTGACCCCCTCTGGTGACATATCCCATTTCTCTTCCCAATATCTGTTCATCTTAACATTATCTGAGCTTCTCCTTCTCTTTACACTAGTTATTTTTACTCTATTAGGAGACTTGCGGGATAATCTGAAATATTACTTGCAGGAACTTGGCCCTGGAAAATTTACCTATTTCTCTTGATTGCACTGTAACACTCCTAATGTACCATCTTATACATATTTTAATTACCTGGTTCTTCACTCAAAACCATAGGTGAGGGATGAATTCAGAGATCGCGGGGCGTGACCGGATGAAGGAGAAAGCGTGTGTGTGAGTGAGAATGAAGGGTGTCTATCCTCCGCTCTCTCTCTGCCTGAACTGGACTGAACTATTAGGCGGACTTGCTGCATTTTGCTATACTTCCCATACCTGGCGTTCTGGAGACCGCAGGGGGGGCTTGTCTGGGGGGATGTCCATCTGTCTCCTGGAGCCCTGTGAAGAGCCCCATGCCGTGGTGGCTTGAGCGCGATCCCGGAGCCGCTCTCCCTGCTTCCCCCTGGGCTGAATGGCATGGCTGGAGCTGCCTTAATGTTGGTACTGTGCAGTGTGAGAAGCCGTCGGTCATCCCGCCCGTGATCTTGCGGGAATGTGCGGGATTTGTTAGTACGATAATACACTGCTCAGCTGTTATAGCGAGAGAGGTGAGAGGGGTGCGAGTACTGCAGGGAGATTAAAGGAGACCCGCTAGGAGACTCAATCCCCCCTCTCCTTGTAATAATAGTCTACAACAGCCCTTGTTTAATTATTCACTTAACCTCAGCGTGGCTAGTAAACGTGAGGCCTGAGGAAACAGCCATCCCAGGATGGGACCCAGAGGACGCGCTCTGCAAAGGAGAAGTTGAAGGCGAATCAAGCATTCGCTGCAGCTGCAGCAACAAAACTGGAGCCCTTTCCCATACAGCCTCTCTGTTGCCCGTCAAGGGGGGACATCAACACGCAGCGGTACAAGCCAAATCCCAGGCGGGGACCACGTTAGACAGAAGGAGCCAGGAACATGCCCTGGTATCCTCAAACCCTACCACACCATCCAGCAGCAAAACTGTGAGTACCAAGGGGACAGAGGGAGGAAAATCAGGAACTGTAACAACAAAATTCGCAGGAGCCGGGGCAGCCTTTACGGTCGGTCCTATTTTGGAGAACGAGAAGCCTACATTGAAAGTTGTATTCTCTCTAATTACTCTCAATGGGCCAGGTATTGTGTAGGACCATGGAGAGGATTACGGCCTTAGAAGAGAGACTAAGTACAGTCAAGGATGATCTATACCCATTAAAGCGAGAAATCAAGGGGCTATAGGAACAAATGGCCACATAGGCAGCTAAACTTGACGAAATGGAAAATAGAAGTCGTAGAAACAATGTGAGACTGATAAGCCTACCAACCCCATAGCTTTCCTTGAGGGGTGGTTTGGGGAAATATTTGGGGACTCCACTTTTACATCACTATTTGCGATCGAAAGAGCCCATCATGTCACCGCTAGGACCCGACAGACAGGTGAATATACTGGAGCATTACTTTTGAAACTTGTTAAATATAACGACAAGGTGATTTTACTTCAGAAGGCCAGAGAAGTGGGGGACATTAAGTACAACGGGGTTAGAGTCTCATATTATCCGGACTTTTCGCCAAATCTCCAGAAGCGTAGAGCAGGATTTATACCAATTAAGGGAACTCTGCAGAAGTACAAGATTGTGTATGCGTTGCTGTACCCAGCACGTTTGCGGGTATCAGCACTGGGTGGAACTTTATTTTTTAACACACCGTCTGAAGTGGAGAAATAGATGGAGGAAAATAAGAGAGACTTATAGGAAATTTTGAGCATGGAACTATTTTGATTTTTGGGGGGGGGGGGGTTTGATGGAGGGATATTGTATTTTTTTCTTTTTTCTTTTTTTTAGGGCTTAGTGCCCCTTCTCTTCCCCCCTCCTAGCCCCCCTTTTTTTTTTCTTTTCTTCACCAGAAATCTAATATCATTGTAATAATTGTAATATCACTGCAATTTCACTGAAATATCATGGAAATAAGATTATTTGCTCAATTTGGAGAGAGTAGAGGGGGAAGGCACCCCTTTGGTGTGAATGTATATAGGTAGGGGAGGGAAAGTGTATGGTAATTTCACAGGCGAAGCACTTAGGGTTGGCGCTGGTGGGCAGGGGTGGGGTCGTAAGGGAGGGTGGGGTGGTAAGGGAGGGTTGGGTGGGAGGGAGGTTGAGAGTGGTGGGGTTAGGGGTAGGGTGAGGGTCAACTACCACGTATCACAAATATTCACACGTTGGAAGACACAAATAGTGAGAGAGGGGAGATATGGTGGGAGGGAAGAATATATAGTTTGGAGAAATCACCTGTGATCAAGAGGTGTGAGTGAGCTTTTTGGGTTAATTATAAAAGTCTTTTTTTCTTTTTTTTGTGTATTTAGCTTTTTGCAGGGCTTTAGTGTTGATTTGTTTTTTTTATGTGGGTTTTTTCCCCTTGTTTGCTTTTCTTTAGTTTTTTTATATCTTTCCATGCAAGGAAGGACATTTAGTATAACCTCTTGGAATGTTTGAGGTTTGGGGGACCCAGTCAAGAGAACTGTGTTTCTGTCGGCATTGGAGGGGAGCGGGCCTGGTGTGCTCTGCCTGCAGGAGATGCATTTGACTAATGCTGCGGTGATACAACTCAGCAGCCGGAGGTTCCAAACCCAATACCATTCGGTCCATTCCTCCTATTCAAGAGGGGTGAGCATAATGGTTGGGACAGGAGTGGCGTTCTCCTGCAGGGAGAGCTGTATTGATGAACAGGGCCGATATATCTTTTTGTCTTGTTTGATTGAGAATAAACCATATGTGTTGGCCAATATATATATTCCCCCACCTTTTAAGTTTGAAGTTTTACATAAAACGGGAATCCCAATATTAGCAGTGGAAGGTTTTAATGACGTTTTAGATAAGAGTTTAGATAGATTTCCACCAGGAAATAGGCCCAGTATGATAGGAGAGGGTCGGCTTTCTCGATTCCTGGGGGAGTTGGGGTTGTATGATATATGGCGAATACGCCACCTGCAAGAAAAACAATATTCATGTTTTTCAAGCTCCTATCTTACTCTCTCCAGAATAGATATGGCTCTAGGTAATAGGGAGGTATTGTCATCGGTAAGCAACATAGAGTATGGTCCAAGAGGAGTCTCAGACCACTCCCCGCTGGTGTTGACAATAATTACAGGGGATAAAGCCCATTCTAGAGAATGGAGGATCAGTCCCTACTGGCTGGAATTGTTTAGCAACCCTGGAGATATGGTGACTAGATTGAATGAATTTATGCAGATCAATGCAGGCACGTCATCAGCCGGAGTGGTCTGGGACGCCTTGAAGGCCTATCTTAGAGGTCTCTTGATCCAACAAATGGCAAGAACCAAGGGGAAATCTAGAGAGTGTGAAAGGGACATTAGGGATGAGATGATGGAGGCAGAGAGGCGATATGTTGAAGACCCAACTCCAGATAGGCAAAGGGAATTGCTGGATAAGCAACAAGTCTACAAAATGGCCACTACAAAGAGGATGGAGAACAGACGTATATTTCAGAGGCAGAATCATTTTGGAGAAGGGGAGAGAGTGGGCCGTATGTTGTCCCTCTTGATTAAGTCCAATAATCCCCCTTCCTCTGATCCGGCACTTAGGTTACCAAATGGGGAGATATCCACTGATGCAATAGAGATAATGTATACATTCAGTGAATATTATAAGTATTTGTAGGAATCCAAGAGGGAAGCTGAGAGTGAAAGAATGGACGCTTTCGTTCAGGGAATATTAATCCCGACCTTATCAGAGAAGGATAGAACAGATATAGAAGCACCGGTAACCCTTGAGGAGATAAAACGAGCAGTGGCTGGGATGTCCTGCCAAAAATCACCAGGCTCATTTATTTACAGATGCCCAACGATAAAATTAGTCAGTAAAGTATGGCAGGTAACGAAGGCATTAATGGGATATAATGGGGTAACAGAATATACCCCCTTATGGGACAATAAAAATCTGGCAGCGCAAAGGGGTATAGAGAGGCCCAGGGAATGGGAGAGGCAGGGTATTAACTGATTGGTTCAACTATATGAGGGTAATCTCATGAAGACATTTGAGGACTTAAGACGGGAATTCAATTTATCAAATTAAGTATTTTATAAATATTTGCAGATTAGGCACGCCATCCAAGCACAGTTTAGGTCACAAACCATTGAATGGACTCAGATCCTCATACTTCTAAAAATAATTAAACAAGTCGTAACTAAAGGATTAATCTCTGAGTTGTATGCTAGATTGGGGGCTAGAATAATAAGTGGAGCAGGGTCAATTAGGAGTAAAGCGGGATGGGAGAGAGATGTGGGGGCAATGACTATGGAACAATGGGATAGGATCTTAGAACGAGGAGAATTGGTTTTGATCTCTCCCTCACAGAAGGTATCCCATTTGTTCCTAATCCATAGAGCCTATTATACCCCCCAAAAAATGTTTAAAAAAACTTTTGGAACCGCACTAGAACCGGAGGTCAAGACTTGCCTATTAGGAAGTTTGGAAGAAGGTAGAGCCCCAACTGGTGCCATTGAAGTAGTATTGAGATGCCTGTTTCAGGCGAGGAAATTAATAGCACAGAAATGGCAGGTACAGACCCCCCGACAGTGGAGAACTGGGTTGAGACCATTAATTCAATGGTTTGGAGTGAGAGGGTGAGATGTATTAGGAAGGGTAATTATAATAAGTTTGAAAGAATGTGGAGGCCTTGGCTGGACGAGATGGGGTACCCCCTATAAGGGGATGGTGAGGGACTCTCTCTTGTCCCTAACTACTCTCTTGATCTTGCTTCCCGCCTCTAAGTGACCTTGGATGTTTATCTCTTTTGTATTTATTTCTCCTGTCCAGGGAGATGGTTTTCCCCTTACCTTTTTGGCCATGTGTCTAATAGAAATATATGCATAATTAACAATTGAGTGGTGTGTGGGAGGGTGGGTTGGAATAGGTTGGGAGGGATAGGGTAGATAAAATGATGACAGTTTTGTTTATTGCACTTTGAAATGTTATATGATATTTTATGTCGTTGTATGTTGTCTTTTTGATACTTGAAGAATAATAAAAATAAATTTAAAAAAAATCATAGGTACAATATTCTATTGAATTATTTCTATTCTCCATACTCATTCCTGTAATAAGAATTATCCTAATTTCAGTCATAAATGTTACAAGTAACTTTGTATCACCTACTAATTTTTACCTTATAGCTTATTTTTATGTTTATTACTAACGAAACTTCATTTCTATTATTTTCTATTCCGTCAAATATTGTATTTCCACATATGATATTACTGTACATCTGTTGTTTAAACTTATGAAAACATAATAAAAAACTTTTGAAACAACTATATGCTGTATATACTGTATATAAGAAAATGTTTTGAAGTGCGGTTTGTTATCACATGTGCTAAGTTTATTTGATATTGCACATAGTGCAGTTTTATTGGTGTTCTTTTATGCACAATACACAGTCAGGTCCATAAATATTGGGACATTGACACAATTCTAATCTTTTTGGCTCTATACACCACCACAATGGATTTGAAATGAAACAAAGATGTGCTTTAACTGCAGACTTTCAGCTTTAATTTGAGGGTATTTACATCCAAATCAGGTGAACGGTGTAGGAATTACAACAGTCTGTTTACGTTCCTCCCACTTTTTAAGGGACCAAAAGTAATGGGACAGATTAACAATCATCCATCAAACTTTCACTTTTTAATACTTGGTTGCAAATCCTTTGCAGTCAATTACAGCTTGAAGTCTGGAACGCATAGACATCACTAAACTCTGGGTTTCATCCCTGGTGATGCTCTGCCAGGCCTCTACTGCAACTGTCTTCAGTTCCTACTTGTTCTTGTGGCATTTTCCCTTCAATTTTGTCTTCAGCAAGTGAAATGCATGCTCAATCAGATTCAGATCAGGTGATTGACTTGGCCATTGCATAACATTCCAATTCTTTCCCTTAAAAAACTCTTTGGTTGCTTTAGCAGTATGCTTCGGGTCATTGTCCATCTGCACTGTGAAGCGCCGTCCAATGAGTTCTGAAGCATTTTGCTGAATATGAGCAGACAATATTGCCCGAAACACTTCAGAATTCATCCTGCTGCTTTTGTCAGCAGTCACATCATCAATAAATACAAGAGAACCAGTTCCATTGGCAGCCATACATGCCCACACCATGACACTACCACCACCATGCTTCACTGATGAGGTGGTATGCTTTGGATCATGAGCAGTTCCTTTCCTTCTTCATACTCTTCTCTTCCAATCACTCTGGTACAAGTTGATCTTGGTCTCATCTGTCCATAGGATGTTGTTCTAGAACTGTGAAGGCTTTTTTAAATGTTGTTTGGCAAGCTCGAATCTGGCCTTCCTGATTTTGAGGCTCACCAATGGTTTGCATCTTGTGGTGAACCCTCTGCATTCACTCTGGTGAAGTCTTCTCTTGATTGTTGACGTTGACACACATACACCTACCTCCTGGAGAGTGTTCTTGATCTGGCCAACTGTTGTGAAGGGCATTTTCTTCACCAAGGAAAGAATTCTTCGGTCATCCACCACAGTTGTTTTCCGTGGTCTTCTGGGTCTTTTGGTGTTGTTGAGCTCACTGGTGCGTTCTTTCTTTTTAAGGATGTTCCAAACAGTTGATTTGGCCACACCTAATGTTTTTTCTATCTCTCTGATGGGTTTGTTTTGTTTTTTCAGCCTAATGATGGCTTGCTTCACTGATAGTGATAGCTCTTTGGATCTCATATTGAGAGTTGACAGCAACAGATTCCAAATGCTAATAGCACACTTGAAATGAACTCTGGACCTTTTATCTGCTCCTTGTAAATGGGTTAATGAGGTAATAACATACACCTGGCCATGGAACAGCTGAGCAGCCAATTGTCCCATTACTTTTGGTCCCTTAAAAAGTGGGAGGCACATATACAAACTGTTGTAATTCCTACATCGTTCACCTGATTTGGATGTAATTACCCTCAAATTAAAGCTGAAAGTCTGCAGTTAAAGCACATCTTGTTTGTTTAATTTCAAATCCATTGTGGTGGTGTATAGAGCCAAAAAGATTAGAATTGTGACAATGTCCCAATATTTATGGACCTGACTGTATATATTTGTTTATGTGTTATAAATTACATTTGAAGTACATTTAGTTATTTCGTTTTGAGTTATATACCAGTTATTAAGGTTTCAGCAGCATAAGTTGAATACAGCATTACGGTGATTCATATTCACATGGGGGATTTCCACCACTATTTACATGTTCGTTTTTTAAGGGGGCGGCACTATAATTGTTGGTTTTTCAAGAATTTCCCCTTGCCTGAGAGAAGCAAGGAGAGATCTAATTGATTCTATTCAAAATCTTGGAACACAAATAATCTGTTCAGGGATTTCTAGTCCAGTATTGGGCCCCCAGTTGGTTTTGGAACTGTAACTAGGTCTGACTAGAAACCACTCTACTAAAGGAACTGGTACAGCCACTCCTTGTGGTTCAGGTTGGTGCAAGGTAGTCACTAGGGATGAGCCGAACACCCCCCGGTTCGGTTCGCACCAGAACCTGCAAACGGACCGAAAATTCGCACGAACGTTAGAACCCCATTGACGTCTCTGGGACTCGAACGTTCGAAATCAAAAGTGCTCATTTTAAAGGCTAATTTGAATGGTATTGTCCTAAAAAGGGTTTGGGACCAGGGTCCTGTCCCAGGGGACATGTATCAATGCAAAAAAAACTTTTAAAAACGGCCTTTTTTCGGGAGCAGTGATTTTAATGATGCTTAAAGTAAAAAAAAAAAAAAGTGAAATATTCCTTTAAATATCGTACCTGGGGGGTGTCTATAGTATACCTGTAAAGTGGCGCGTGTTTCCCATGCTTAGAACAGTCCCTGCACAAAATGTCATTTTTAAAGGAATAAAAGTCATTTAAAACTGCTTGCGGCTTTAATGTAATGTCGGGTCCTGGCAATATGGATGAAAATCAGTGAGACAAACGGCATGGGTACCCCCAGTCCATTACCAGGCCCTGACCTGGGTCTTGTATAGATATTAAGGGGAACCCTGCACCCAAATCAGAAAAGGAAACAGCAGTATACAGGCTCTGTACTCTGAACAGACGGTGCAAACAAGACTGTCGATTTGTTGTTAAGTAGAATCTGTTTGTAATTTTGAACTGGTACATTTTTAACGTGTTTAGCTCCAGCCAAAAAGTCTATTTTAAGCTTTTTGGAAAACATAGGGAAGGGTTATCACCCCTGTGACATTTGTTTTGCTGTCTGTGCTCCTCTTCAGAAGATTTCACCTCCCAATGACAAATGTTTTTTGAAAATTTGTTTTTTTTTGTGAAACAAGGATTGGTTATAAAGCATCAGTGGAAAGGAGAAAAGTTTTTTCCCATATTAACTCTTACAGGAGAGAATTTCTCTTCCTAGGGGTAGATTTCATCCCACTTCCTGTTGTCTCCTTCCGTTTGCAAGTAGGAGTTGTTTGTAAGTTATATGTTTTAAAGTAGGGGCCTGCCCTCTATACTCAGCAGAAATGTGGGCCTTAGGTGTTGTTGTGGCCACAACACTGTAAGCCCTCACAGGGCCCTGCTGTCAAATATTAGATCAAGAATTGTAATTACATGCCCCTGTTGAACAGGGGCAGAAAAATTGGGCCTTTGGTGGTGGTGCTGGTGCCACAACACTGTAAGTCCTCACTCGCTCTTGGTGGGCGCAGAAATGGGCCCTGATGTGAAATATTAGATCAAGAATTATAATTACATGCCCCTGTTGAACAAGGGCAGAAAAATTGGGCCTTTGGTGGTGGTGCTGGTGCCACAACACTGTAAGTCCTCACTCGCTCTTGGTGGGCGCAGAAATGGGCCCTGCTGTGAAATATTAGATCAAGAATTGTAATTACATGCCCCTGTTGAACAGGGGCTGAAAAATCAGGAATTAGGCACTGGTGCTGGTGCCACAACACTGCAACCCCTCACAGATACTCTAGTTGGAAAGCAGAAACGAGCCCTGCTGCAAAGTATTGCATCAAAAATTGTAATTACACGCCCCTGAAAAATTGGGCCTTAGGCACTGGTGGTGGCGCCCAGAACCAAAAATGTTCTTACAAGCTATCAGCGTGATCATTAAGGAGGAAGAGGATAATTACTCAGCATAGTCACTCAGCATCAGCATAGGCAGTCTTTGAAGGGATCTGAGATTTCAAAAAAAAATATTCGGTTACATCAGCATCAGGTGCTTGGTAGCTGGTGGTGATCCAAGACTGATTCATTTTTATGAAGGTCAGTCGATCGACCGAGTTGGTGGACAGACGCACCCTGTGATCGGTTACAAAGCCTCAAGCAGCACTGAATGTGCGTTTCGAAAGAACGCTGGATGCAGGACAGGCCAGTAGCTCAATTGCATACTGTGCAAGCTCTGGCCAGTGATCCATCCTCAAGACCCAGTAACCCAGAGGATTTTAGGTGGGAAAGGTGTCCAAGTCAGATCTTGCCCCTAGGTATTCCTGCACCATGTAAAACAGACGCTGGCGATGGTTGCTGGAACCAATTATACCTTGGGGCTGCGGACCAAAAAATTGTCTGAACGCATCGGTCAGACGGCCACCTTCTCCACCGCTCCTTCTTTGACTGACCGAAGCCTCAGCAACACGTTGTCCAGAAACAGGAGTTTGTAACCTCCCAGTCTCTGGGAACGCGTTGCATAGACCTTTCTGCAAGGCCTCCCGAAGATGTTTCATCCTCTGCTCCCTCTGCGATGGCAAGATAGGGTCCGCAACCTTACCCTTGTAACGTGGATCAAGGAGGGTTGCCAGCCAGTATTGGTCCTTCTCCTTGATATGACGAATACGAGGATCCTTACGCAGGCTTTGCAGGATCAGGGAGGCCATGCAGCGTAGGTTTGCAGAGGCATTCGGTCCGGAGCCTCTGGGTCACTAAGGACGACATAGTCCGCAGTCACCTCCTCCCAGCCACGTACAAGTCCATGTGTTTCTTGGGACTGTAAATGATCCCTTAAAGACTGCTGCTGATGCTGAGTGCCAGGCTCCACCTCCATACTGACACAATCCTCCTCCTCCTCTTCCTGTGTGATAGGCGGGCACGCAGGAACACTGTCTGGATAAAGGGGGCCTTGAGAGCTAAGGAAGTCCTCCTCTTCCTGCCTCTGTTCTGCCTCAAGTGCCCTGTCCATTATTCCATGCAGCGTGTGCTCCAACAGGTGGACAAGGGGGACAGTGTCACTGATGCATGCACTGTCACTGCTCACCATCCTCGTGGCCTCCTCAAATGGTGACAGGACAGTGCATGCATCCCTGATCATGGCCCACTGGCGTGGGGAAAAAAAACAAGCTCTCCTGACCCTGTCCTGGTGCCATAGTCGCACAGGTACTCATTGATGGCACTCTGATGAGTGTGCAGCCGCTGCAGCATGGCCAACGTTGAGTTCCACCTGGTGGGCATGTCACAGATTAGGCGGTTCTTGGGCAGCCAGCAGAGTCACCCAATGCACCGTGAAACTTAGGTAACGTCCCTGTCCATGCATGCTGGACCATGAGTCAGCGGTAATATGCACCTTACCGCTGACCGCCCTGTCCAGCGAGGCATGGACATTGCCTTCCACATGCGGGTAGAGAGCCGGAATCACCAGTGGCGTTTGGGTACCTGCCACTGAGGAACCGCAGATTCCACAAACTCACGGAAGGGGGCAGAGTCTACCAACTGAAAAGGCAGCAGTTGAAGTGCTAGCAATTTTGCCAAGCTAGCATTCAACCGCTGGGCATGTGGATGGCTGGGAGCAAACTTCTTTCAGCGGTGCAGCAGCTGGGGCAGGGAAATTTGCCTGGTACAATCTGACGTTGGTGTACCGAAAGCAGATTGCCCACAAGTACTTGGCTGTGACACACCTAATTCTACACCTTCATTCCTCTCAGTGCAGATCTCAGAGAGGACTGAAGGTATAGTGGGGTTGGAGATCTCAGCTGATGAGGAGCAAGGAGAGGTCCTCTTTGTTCTTTGGTGTGGGTCTTTTAGATGCGCTTGCCAACGAACTGCATGGCAGTCTGCCTCTCCTTGTTGGCCTTCCAGACATACTAATGGCCTGTAGTTGCACTGATCTGGGATATATATATATATATATATATATATATATATATATATATATATATATATATATACTGCAGCTACTGCAGATACTGCAGCTAGCAAAATTAACTGCCTGCCTGTAGTATGAGAACACCACCAACCTTCTACAGGTAGCTTTAGCTGAACACTGTGCAGAGCTCGCAAAAAAAGAACTTGTAGGTTTAGCTGAACACTGTGAGGAGGACGCACCACGTTAACTTGTAGTTTTAGCTGAACACTGTGAGCAGGACGCACTACACTAACTTGTAGTTTTAGATGAACACTGTGCAGAGGTCTCACTACACTAACTTGTAGTTTTAGCTAAACACTGTGAGCAGGACACACTACACTAACTTGTAGCTTTAGATGAACACTATGCAGAACTCGCAAAAAAATAACTTGTAGGTTTAGCTGAACACTGTGAGGAGGACGCACCACACTAACTTGTAGTTTTTGCTGAACACTGTGAGCAGGACGCACTACACTAACTTGTAGCTTTAGATGAACACTGTGCAGAGGTCTCACTACACTAACTTGTAGTTTTAACTGAACACTATGAGCAGGACGCACTACACTAACTTGTAGTTTTATATGAACACTGTGCAGAGGTCTCACTACACTAACTTGTAGTTTTAGCTGAACACTGTGAGCAGGACGCACTACACTAACTTGTAGCTTTAGATGAACACTGTGTAGAGCTCACAAAAAAATAACTTGTAGGTTTAGCTGAACACTGTGAGGAGGACACACCACACTAACTTGTAGTTTTAGCTGAACACTGTGAGCAGGACACACTACACTAACTTGTAGCTTTAGATGAACACTGTGGAGAGGTCTCACTACACTAACTTGTAGTTTTAGCTGAACACTGTGTGCAGGACGCACTACACTAACTGAAAATAGTCTAGCTGCCTGACTGTGGTACTAATAGGATCAAAAGAACACCAGCAATTTTCTTCAGGTAGCTGTAAATACTGTAACAAGACAAGCCTGCCTGTCAGTAGGAAGATAACAGGAACGGATCTAACTAAAATGAATACAGTGTATATATATGCAACACCTGGGATGCATATATATACACAATACACTGTAAGTGCAGCTAACTCACTGATTGTCCTGCCTAATATAGCTAACTCAAATTAAATGACACTGTCTCTCTGTCTATCAATGTATCTTAACGCCGGAACACACACTACACAGGGCCGCCGTGCAGGCGGCCTTATATAGTGTGGGGCGTGTTCTAAACCCCCTGAGCCATAGTTGGCCAAAGCCACCCTGGCTTTGGCCAATTACAGCTCTCTCTACCGACGAAGCTGTGATTGGCCAAACATGCGGGTCCTAGTGCATGCTTGGCCAATCATCAGACAGCAATGCACTGCGATGCCGCAGTGAATTATGGGCCGTGACGCGCCACACGAATTTGGCACGAACGGCCCATAACGTTCGGAATTCGGCGAACGACCGAACATGGGTTCGACTCGAACACGAACTCATCCCTAGTGGTCACTAAATCTGCCTTCTTTTTCCCTGAAATTGGCAGATTGGAAGGCAAAAAGTGAGGAGTGGGACAGAGACAGAAATTCTTTTTTGTACCTCTTTAAAATGACAGATTAGACCCAGAGGTCCAAAACGTCTCAGATCCAGAGCCCAACAGACGACCCCCCACTCTAGTAGGGGTGCCCTTTCATTGTGAAGAGGCAGGCCTGGTGGGCCAGGGTTTTGATGAAAGGAAGTGTTAAAGTGGTTCTAAACTCTAGGTGTTTTTTTACCTTTCACTGAGAACAGTGGAAGCCATTGGTTCGTGCTACAGCCAGTCAAATTCTATGAGGAGAGAGTGGGGGGTGTGGCCGAGCCATGCTGTGTGTGTCTATGGATGCACACAGCCCAGTTTTGGAGTGCGCCTCCATAAGTGCCCCTACAGCAGCTGGCTTCAGGAGTCACTTGTAAGGAGGAGGAGAGTGCAGAGGCAGGGGACCACTAAAGAAGAGATAAGGGATAATTTAAAAAAAAGAGCCTTTAGAACCACTTCCCGCCAGCCGTATTGTCAAAATACAGCTGGGCAGTGCTTCTACAATTCTGGTATGGTGTCCAAGGACATCCTCCCGCTCCCGCACCATCCTGTGACCGCTGTGTCAAAGTTTTAATGAATCAAAGTGCTCAGTACCCAGCTGCTGTGAGCGCCCTGGGTATCATGTGATGGCTGTGACCACAGCCATCACATGATAACAAAACTGTCATGAATGGCAGCCATTCATGGAAGCTTACATACTATTTTGTTCTCTGTTATCAATCACATTTATCACATAGTACATTCATTCAGTAATTCACAGCTGCCCTGTACCATGTAAAGCCATTTATGACAGTTAAAACGATTCATGTTACGGTGATCATTACTGTAACTATCACAGTGTGTCAGGAAAAGTCTTCTCGCAAACATTCCAGCAATAGGAAGATTAAAAGAGTGCCTGTGCACAGAAGCGCCATCCGGCGCACGCGCGTGCACAATAGCGCCAATAGCGGCACACGGGCACGCGCTCCCTATGACAGCACTTGGTGCCAAAGATGTGCTATAAAAAGTGGACTGTTCCATTGCTGCCTTGCTGTCAGGTCTACAGCGTTCCTGAAGACCCCTGCCGCCTTGCTACCTGTGTTCTGTACTTGTAACCTGTTACCTGTTGGACTGTTCTTGACTACCCCATTTGCTGCCTGCCCTGATCTCGGCTCTGGACTTTGACTACTCTTCTGGATTACCCTTCTGTTCCTGATCTGCCCGCCTGTGTTTTGACCCGGCCTGCCTGTACCCTGCTGTCTGCATCCTGCTGCTGGACTACAAGACACCTCCCTGCTGTCTGCATCCTGCTGTTGGACTACAAGACACCTCCCTGCTGTCTGCATACTGCTGCTGGACTACAAGACACCTCCCTGCTGCCTGCATCCTGCTGCTGGACTACAAGACACCTCCCTGCTGTCTGCATCCTGCTGGACTACAAGCAACCTCCCTGCTGTCTGCATCCTGCTGCTGGACTATAAGACACCTCCCTGCTGGCGGCATCCTGCTGCTGGACTACAAGTCACCTCCCTGCTGTCTGCATCCTGCTGCCAGACTACAGGACACCTCCCAGCTGACTACAGGATCCAGCCCTCTGCTCCAGCTTTCCAGTCAGGCACTTGTGCCCCTTCGCACTCTTGAGCCCCTGTCATCACTACCAGGGGCTCCCGAGTCGGAGGTATACGAGAGGCCGTTCCCTGCTTTCCGTTCTCTACCTACCAGGTACGTGACACAGTGTAAAAAAAAAAAAAAAAAAACACAGATCACCTTCCCTATGCCTCTTAGAAAATATCTTGGGGTGTTTGTTTCTGAAAATGTGGTCATTTAATGGTGTTTCCACTGTCCTGATGCTACAGGGCCTCCAAAAATGTGATAGGTAGTCAGGAAATTGCGTAAATTGATGCATAAATTAAGGCCCTTAGAAAGCCTGATGGTGCTCTTTGGATTTTGGGCCCCTCTTTGTGGCTAGGCTGTGAAAAAGTCTCATACATGTGGTATCCCTATATGCGGGAGGAGTAGCAGACAGTGTTTTGGGGTCTAAATATGCCTATGATGTGTTTAAACACTTTAGCTCTGGAAGGATTTACCCCCTTAACCGGTTCAATACAGGGCAATTTCACCCCCTTCCTTCCCAGGCCAAATTTTAGTTTTCAGCGCTGTCGCACTTTAAACGTCAATTGCGCGGTCGTGCGACGTTGTACCCAAAAAAAATTCCTTTTTCACCACAAATAGAGCTTTCTTTTGGTGGTATTTGATCGCCTCTGCGGTTTTTATTTTTTGCGCTATAAACAAAAGAAGAGCGACAATTTTGAAAAAAACACAAAATTTTTTACCTTTTGCTATAATAAATATCCCAATTTTTTTTTTTTTAAACAAATTTTTTCCTCAGTTTTGGCCGATACGTATTCTTCTACATATTTTTGGTAAAAAAAAATCGCAATAAGTGTATATTGATTGGTTTGCGCAAAAGTTATAGCGTCTACAAAATAGGGGATAGATTTATGGCATTTAAAAAAAAAAATATATATTTATTTTTTTAGCGGCGATCGCGATTTTTTTTCGTGACTGCGCCATTATGGCGGACACATCGGACACTTTTGACACATTTTTGGGACCGTTCACATTTATACAGCGATCAATGCTATACAATTGCATTGATTACTGTGTAAATGTGACAGGCAGTGAAGGGGTTAACCACTAGGGGGCGGGGAGGGGTTAATATGTTTCCTAGGGAGTGATTACTAACTGAAGGGGGAGGGGACGCTCAAGGGGAGGAGACCGATCAGTGTTCCTCCGTTCTGGGAACACAGATCGCTCTCCTCAGAGCTGACAGGCTGTGGATCTGTGTGTTTACACACACAGATCCACATGCCGGCCCGGTTAACGGGCAATCGCGGGTGCCCGGCGGACATCGCGGCCGCCGGGCACACGCACCGGGTCCCGAGGAACGCGGCGGGCGCGCGCGCCCCCTAGGCGGCCGGGAATCCCAGGATGTCATATGACGCCCACCCAGGATGGGAGATCCCATCTGTGGACGTCATATGACTATGGGCGGGTAGGGAAGTGGTTAATGACCAGGCCATTCTTTGCAAAACGGCACTGCGCTATTTTATCCGACAATTGCATGGGCATGCGACGTTGTACCCAAATAAAATGTATGTCCTTTTTTTCCCACAAATAGAGCTTTCTTTTGGTGGTATTTGATCACCTCTGCGGTTTTTATTTTTTTGCTCTATAAACAATAAAAAATATTTTTTACTTTTTGCAATAACACATATCCAAAAAAATATATAAAAAAAACAAATGTATTCATCAATTTAGGTCAAAGTGTATATTGATTGGTTTGCACAAAAAATATAGAGTCTACAAAATAGGGAATAGCTTTATGGCATTTTTATTATTATTATTTTTTACTAGTAATGGCGGTGATCAGCGATTTTAAGCAGGACTGTGACATTGCGGCGGACAGATCGGACACTTATGACACTTTTGGGGACCAGTGACATTATTACAGTGATCAAAGCTAAAAATATCCACTGATCACTGTATAAATGACACTGGCAGGGAAGAGGTTAAACACTAGAGGGCGATCAAGGGGTTAATTGTTCCCCGGGGAGGTGTTTCTAACTGTAGGGGGAGTGGACTGACTGGGAGTACAGAGAGATCGCTGTTCCTAATCACTAGGAACAGACAATCTCTCTCAACTCCCCTGTCAGAACGGGGATCTGCTTTGTTTACACTGTTAGATCCCTGTTCTGCCTCTCTGTGGAGTGATCACGGGTGGCCGGCAGACATCGCAGCTGCCGGCCACCTGCATTGGCTCCAGTCATTGCTATAGCTATTACAAGAAATGTCGTACCGCTATGGCGATTCATGCAATAGAACCACCTTGCTGCATATTTGCGGCGGCTGGTCGGCAAGTGGTTAAGAAATAAATTAATTGACAACATTTTCCAAAAACTTGTGGCAAAAAAAAAATACATTTTCAAAAGACTCATTATGCCTCTTAGAAAATACCTTGGAGTGTTTGCTTTTCCAAATGGGGTAATTTTGTGGATGTTTCCACCGTACTGGTGCTCCAGGGCCTCCAAAATTGTGATTGGTAGTCAGGAAATGAGATGCATAATCTATATGTAATTTATGCCAATTGAAAGCCCATTGGTGCCCCTTGGATTTTGGGCCCCCCTATGTGGCTAGGCTGTGAAAAAGTTTCACACATGTGGCATCCCCCATACTCGGGAGGCATAGCAGAATGTGTTTTGGGGTGTAATTGTAGGTATGCTTATGCTGTGCGTGAGACATAACTTGTTAAAATGACAATTTTGTGAAGAAATTTTTAAAGTTGTAGTTCAAGTATAACGTCAAACGTGATACGTCCCTTCCGCCCACAGTGGAACGCAGGTGGAGCGCATTGTGGCGTCCACTTTTTTTTCTTAATTTCTTACTATGCCAGTTGCCGTTTAGCGCCATTTTTTAAGAAATAAACCACAGTTTTTGACATACTTCACTATGGGAGATTGTTTTTTATGATATGTCTAAACTGGTTATGCGTAGCCTTACTGGAGACATCATTTGGATGTGCAGTGACGGATCTCTGGAAGCAGTCTTACAATCCAGAGGTTGTTGTGATCTCTGTAATGGGGATCAGACTCATCTGATGCCATTTGGACCTGCAGTGACGGATCTCTGGAAGCAGTCTTACAATCCAAAGGTTGTTGTAATCTCTGTAATGGGGATCACACTCATCTGATGCCATTTGGACCTGCAGTGACGGATTTCTGGAAGCAGTCTTACAATCCAAAGGTTGTTGTAATCTCTGTAATGGGGATCACACTCATCTGATGCCATTTGGACCTGCAGTGACGGATTTCTGGAAGCAGTTTGATTATCCAAAAGCTGTTGTGATCTCTGTAATGGGGATCATCTCCGTCTGGTGAGTAGGCTGTGTGCTCGGTGTTGGTGGAGGATTTCCCTATTCATTCAAGCAATGGAAAAGTCACCATTTACATTTTACATTTGAATACATTGGATCACCTTCCTGCTTTTGGACTTGAGTTTTTTGATAGAATCTGATAAAGACTCTTTACCTAATTGCACTATATTTTTTTCACTTTTATATAGATATTATGTATCATTAACATTTCATTATTGTGTACGTTCCATTGGACCGAATTCGGTGATTTGTAATTTGCACTATTTGCACCTTATTAGATATTTATAGACTATTAGCGTGGTTTACCACACACACACTTTTACATATTGTTTTTTCAACTTTTTGAACAGGCAGCTATAATTTGCACTTTATAATTTATAATTTAATTTGCGCGGGTAAGGAGCTATCGTTCCTTTACGATACAACTTTTTTCAAAAAACTCACAATGATTGTAGTACTAAATACCTCTTTCACAGACTAAATAATATACACTGATTTGGGTTGTTTTTACTACAGAAATGTAGCAGTATAAATTTCGCTCTAAATCTATTAAGAACAACTACTTATTTGCAAAATTTTATAACTGAAGCTAAAAAAAACATGTTTTTTTTTTTTGTTTTTTTTTTTATTTCGGTCTTATAGCAAAAAATTAACCAAGTGGTGGTTAAATAGAGCCAGAAAAAATCTCCATCTGTCTAAAAAAATTAATTTGGCTACAGTGTTGCATGACTGAGTAATTGTCATTCAAAGTGTGACAGTGCTAAAAATGGCCTTGGGCAGGAAGGGGGTGAAAGTGTGTGGACTTGAGGTGGTTAAGCCTTGGTTTTGAGAAGGACACCTAGGGAGAATGGAAAGATCCCTCTTTTTGAGCGGAGGTAGAAACCATAGGATAAAGATAATAAAGCTTTTTCTTTTGGGTTAGGAGTACCTTTACACTAGTTACTTGCTTGATGATTTCACAAAGACGCGTTCACCATCAAATGACATGCGAAGAAGACGTTTATTAATAGCATGTTTAGCAGACAAAACTTTTAAGCCTAGTACACAGGGGCCAAATGTCGGGCGACATTAGCCGGTTAATTATAAACTGGTTGACATTCGGTTCAATAGAAACAAGCCGTTTGGCCGGTTTCTGTCCAAGAGTCATAACCGTAATAGGTCTGCCAACCAGCTCCTGATCAGCGCTCTCAGCCAATGGCAATTAAGTGAATGCCTCAGACAAGATCTAGTTCCAGGAGCAAACATTACACAATGTGGTCCATGTATGGCCCCCAAAGTACACACTGAGGCCCACAGATCTGGAAACTGCTAGGTAGCTCCAGGCAAGACGCAGGTAGATATTAGAAAAAGATAAGCTGATTACATTGCTGATTAAATTATATAAATTGTTCTTTGTGAAAATCCATGCACAATAAATCATTCCATAAATACTATAATAAAATAAAGTCCTCCAAATAATACATGAAATTAATTTTAACCAAAATGAATTTCCAATGAAATAAGGTAAAATAAAACAATCCAATGGTGTAATGACTAAAGTTCCTATCACCAATCTGATACTTCAAAGTGTAGAAAAGTCTTTGATCCAAAGTGACCCCTACCACTAATATAGGAAAACACACCTACCCGAAGTGCGTGCCTATCTCACTATAAGTTTAGGCAAACACAGCTTGTATTAATTCCAAAGATCTTTCAAACAGGTGTAGTCCACTTTAAGGCTTGACCTCCACTGCTGTCCTCTAACCATTCAGTGGTTAGATTTCATAGTTAGCTTAAAAAAAAAAAAACAGGCTCATATAGTGTAGTATCTTAAACATCAAAATTTATTTGACACAAGTAATCAAGGTACTCACAAAGGCTGTTTAAGCATAAGCTTAGAATCAAGCATATAGATGTGTAGACAAATATATACAGGGAAGCTGCAGTCTGCCAGCCACTCCTTCCCAGTTCACAAAAACAGCAAAAATGATAGGATACAGTTCCTACTCACTCCTACTCACTCTCAGTGTTAGGTTTGTTCTACCTGCTTCGTCTGTTCTGACTTCATCAAAGGGAAAAATATTGTCAGAAGATTCAGATGAAAAAAAACTTTGGTTTATAAAATAAAAAATACAGGTGCTCTATGCCTTTGAATGGCATTGTAAAGATGATCCACATGCTCCTGGCATAGTTTTGCTTATATTCACTTTGTTATCTTCCTCCGCCTCCTCATATACTCAGCAATAGCATAGCGATTTGGAAACAACTATTGATGAAGACGAATTGAACCAAATTTGGGAAATCTAGCTCCTGTAATGTTTATCTTATAGTAATCAACTACAAGGTCCTGACCGGGTGGTATATGGTGGTATATGGTCCTGGTTTGAGTTGCACACTGTGTACCTGGTTTTTCCCCCTGTTTCCGCACATGCGGGCACTTGGACCACCAGACATAACAACCAGATGTGGTAAAATGTGTCTAATGATTTTGGACTAGCATTTTTGGGCTTTTTACTGAGCTGATGGGACAACCGATTCTGCATATTTCACAAATAGCACTACTCAGTGTAAAAGCACCAGGTCTTTTTAAGACCCAGATTAAACTCTGCATGAGGCTAAATAAAGATGGCTAAGGCATGGAAATCCCCAAACATCTCAGAGACGAAGGTTCGATCTAGAGTTATACAAACTATGATCCACAAAAAAATAAAAGTGAGGTTAACTGACACCATGGATAAGTATACGGCAATTTCGAGGTCCATAGTTCTCACTGTGTCCCTGCACGAACAAATGGTAGTCTCTTCAGCTAAATTGTCAGATGAGGCTTGAAGTGAGAAGATCTGGATGCCGCACACCGGATGTAATCAAAACTTCACTTTATTGAAAAGATGGGATCATCAAAATGACAAGACCATCATGCAGAAAATACAGGTTGGCTGACGCGTTTCGCACTCGGAGCTGAGTGCTTACTCATAGCTAGCAAATATTAAAAAGACTAACTCTTATATAGTTGAATGGGATATCACATGATCGCCCAATTAGGTGATCATTGAGTCTCAGCTGGAAGCCAATTTTATGAAGTCTCGGCATCTGCTGACTAATCAGTGTGTTAACTAGTTAAAAAATGTTTCAGAACCATAACATATGAATTGATGACAAAAATATGAACAAAAATGTGTGTACATGCGTGTATCAACAAAAAATGAATAAAGGATAATGTATATCCTATCTTAATAAGTGTGTGTATATTGATAAATATACTTCTGTAAATGTACATAAGTATATAGTGGTGAGTGTAGGAAAAAAGTTTTTCTTTAGAGAAAAATATTTCAATTTAGAGAAAAAAATGTAAAGATATAATGTAATGCAAACAAAGTGCAGAAAAAGTGAAAACGAGGAAAAACATGTGCATATATCAGTGTTTCTCAACTCCAGTCCTCAAGGCGCACCAACAGGTCATGTTTTCAGGATTTCCACTATTTTGCACAGGTGATTTGATCAGTTTCATTGCCTTAGTAATTACCACAGCCGTTTCATCTGAGGGAAATCCTGAAAACATGACCTGTTGGTGCGCCTTGAGGACTGGAGTTGAGAAACACTGGCATATATATATGTGTATGTGAGAAATAAGTGAAATAAATCTGTGCATCAACAGGTAGTGATGCGATTCGTGTGTGTAAATGGGCAAAGTATATCATCATGATAATGTGTGTAAATCGCTTTGGAAAAAAGAACATTCCAATGAGTGTTCACTAATGAAAGTAAATGTGACACGAACAAAAACTGCAAAAGCCATTGGTATTGTGAAGTGTGAAAAGACTGGATTAAAATGAGCCAAATTAAAAAGACTTATGTATATATATGTGAAATATATAAGAAAAAAATATAAGAAAAAATATGTATATCCAAAGGATATGTAAACCTAAATAAACCACTGGAATTAAAAAAATTAAGTAAAAATAGAATCAACTCAGCTAAAATAATGTCCTATTGCTTGTATCTGCCGACCACGATGATAGATGATAAGACGAGGTCGGTCTGTGTATGTGGGTATCAAAAGAGGTGGAATAAAGGAAACTGTTTATGATGTGCCGGACTAGTGAAGGTGAAATATTCAACAATGTGACGTGGAATATTATATAATGAACCCGCGGCTATTAACAAGGTGTGTGTGAGACCCTAAACTGTTGAAAATGAACTGTGGGACTCAAAGCCATAGAATCCCGCTGAACAAGGTTGCCCCGATCTGGTCAAATGGTAGTGATATGTGCAGGGTCCCAGTAGACAAACCTGGATAATGAACCTAGCCGCAAGCAGGGTGTGGATAACACTTTTAGAAATGAAGCAGCGGTGTTCAAAGCAATGGAATTTCGCCGATCAGTGTCACACTAAATGATTAGATGTGATTGTAATGGTATTAATCAAGGTTGGAATGGAGTCCCAGTCAGTCACCCGAGAATAAAGAGTCACAAAAGAGCACAAGTGGAATCCCGCAGACCAGACCAGAATATTGCTAGACTGGGATGATAGACCCTATCTGGTAAAACAATTAGGCTGGGAATATGTTAATCTGTGGTCAATCTCGGGTGCCTCATGTAAAGACTTGCCTTAGTATGTATGTGTCAGCAAATGCCAAGACCTCCAAACAATATACATATTGAGTAATACATGTTGTAAATCCACTAATACAATGCTAATATGTTGGCACCGGCAAATGAAACAGTTGAAAACAAGCACATAATAGTCAACGTGGATCCAATCTATAAAGACAATGAGAAAAATGTCTAATTGCTGAGCTCTAAAAGGAAACAAATATATATTCATGTTGTAACATTGAACCTGCAAAACAAGCACTAAACACTGACATGTATACACAAGAAGCTTTACGTCAGTTATCTGATACACAGACTTACCAATCACTTTCATCCAATCCCACACTCCCCTTTAAACACAAACTTTCTGCTATTTTAGACAGAGCGGTATCGGCAGGTATCTTTTCACATTCAGATAAAGAGAAACTTATCCCTGAACATCCAGTCATGCCTGTATTCCACCATTTACCTAAGGTCCATAAAGGATTTCAGCCCTTAACAGGCCAACCTATTGTAGCAGGAATCGGTTCACTTAATGAACGCCTGGGTGAATGGGTGGACTCCCAGCTACAGCCCTTGGCTACTAGCCTGCCTGACTACTTGAGAGACACTAAGCAGTTGCTTAATAAATTACAACATTTACGATGGGAGAGTGGGTATAGGTGGATCAGTTGTGATGTCACCAGTCTTTATTCTAGTATCCCACACAATTTAGGTATTCAGGCAGTTGCTTGGGCTCTCAGAGAATCAGGCAGATTTTCACTCATTCTACAAGATTTCATTTTACAGGCGTTAGATTATTTACTCACACACAATTTTTTCATGTTTGATGGGGGCTATTATCTCCAAAAGGTGCGGGGCCTCAATGGGCGCTAAATTTTCGCCCTCCCTCGCCAACATCTTTATGGGTTGGTGGGAGAGGTCACGCATCTTTGGACATGATAGCCCCCGCAGACTAGATACGGTTTTTTACTGCCGTTTCATTGATGACCTCCTGTTTATCACATCAGATGCAGATGCCGATTTAGAAACCTGGCTTTTGTATTTCAATAATAATAATCTTAATTTGAAATTCACAGGCACTTTACAACCCCACAGCATCGAATTCTTAGATGTCAAGCTCACTGGCATAGGCAATTCCATCCATACCACCCTATACAGGAAACCCACTGCTGGGAATGCCCTCCTTAGAGCAGACTCAGCACATCCCAAACATACCATACGAGGTGTTCCATATGGACAATTTTTGAGGCTCAAACGCTTGTGTAGCACCCCTGAAAACTTTCATAGAGAAGCACACAATATGGCCCAGCGTTTTAGGGACCGGGGGTATGGTACAGTCCTAGTCAATAAAGCACTTGACAGGGCGGGTGTCATCCCTAGACATACATTATTACAAGATAAACCTCATACCAGTTCCCCTTCTATTACCACCCCAGTATTTTCTACACCATACAGTGCAGTATTCAATCAAATAAGGAAGATAGTTACCAAATATCTTCCCATCTTGTATAATGACGCTGCATATAAGAATATACTGTCCAAGGGAATCAAAGTGGTCTCCCGCAGGGCTCCCACCCTGGGGAATTCCCTTTTACCCAGTCTAGTATTCTCTGAACAAACGAAAGCCAATTGGTTAAACTTTAAGGGCAATTACAAATGTGGCAAAAAGGGATACAATTATAATATATGTGATTACTTGTGAAATTTGCCAGATTCAGTATGTCGGGCGGACAACACGCCGCCTCAGGGACCGTTTATATGACCATCTATATGACATTGAAAAGGATAGATTAACCAACGTGGCAAAACATTGGATTTTTGTACACCAGAAAAACGTATCAAGCCTTTTTATTAAGGGTATAGAAAAAGTCGTCACCCCCATTAGAGGAGGGGACAAGTTCCAATTGCTTTGCAAACGTGAAGTATATTGGATATTCTCTTTAAACACGAGAATTCCCCTGGGCCTTAATTTCGAATGGGATGTTTCCTATTTTTATGAGTAACTTTCCAAACCATCTGAACACAGTTATCACATTTACACCATTATAAGTGCCCATAAAGAATTTTTCATTTTTTATATTTTATACTTTTTATTCTTCACGTTCTGTCAGCCATTTTCCAATTCTCTTGTTCCATATCCCAGCCAGACAGTGCCACGATAAGAGTTTTTTCTTTTTCTTTTACCGACCATTGTGGTCCACACACAAACACATCCAATCTCATATACAAATATATAATATCCATCACCTTGATTGGTTTATATGTTTGACACGGACCCCTGCTCTACATACCTATTATATCAATTACGGTAGAGCAGGAATTCCCAAAGAATCATGGTCAGTAATAGATTTATGTAAAGGTTTAAATAAATTACGTAAATATGAAACATCTTCTATATTGTTTTGGAACATCCATTTTGCTCAGGTGTTTTATACATTTGACCAAAAAATAAGTTTGCTTCACCTTTGGATTTACACCACAACAATATTGAGATGAAAAGTTTTATTTTATATATTTTTTACACATTTTTGTGTCATTATTTTTACTTTTATCTTCTCTTTCATTCCTTTTCTTGACAATCATCCATGATTGCATCATGAGCTTTTTATTTATAACTATTGCTTTCATTCTTTGCTCACTCTTATTATATAGAGATATAGAAATCCCCTCTTTAATTGTGTAGGAACTACCTAACATATACATTGGGTTTTTATGCAAATGTATGCACACTTTTTTATTTTTATTTTCATTTATTTTCATTTTGTACACACTGCTGTCTATATTTCCATAGACACATTGGGATCACTATTTAGACATACGGAGCTTATCTTCATGCACACAAGCTTGCATACATTGTATCGTTAGTGTTTAGTGCTTGTTTTGCAGGTTCAATGTTACAACATGAATATATATTTGTTTCCTTTTAGAGCTCAGCAATTGGACATTTTTCTCATTGTCTTTATAGATTGGATCCACGTCGACTATTATGTGCTTGTTTTCAACTGTTTCATTTGCCGGTGCCAACATATTAGCATTGTATTAGTGGATTTACAACATGTATTACTCAATATGTATATTGTTTGGAGGTCTTGGCATTTGCTGACACATACATACTAAGGCAAGTCTTTACATGAGGCACCCGAGATTGACCACAGATTAACATATTACCAGCCTAATTGTTTTACCAGATAGGGTCTATCATCCCAGTCTAGCAATATTCTGGTCTGGTCTGCGGGATTCCACTTGTGCTCTTTTGTGACTCTTTATTCTCGGGTGACTGACTGGGACTCCATTCCAACCTTGATTAATACCATTACAATCACATCTAATCATTTAGTGTGACACTGATCGGCAGAATTCCATTGCTTTGAACACCGCTGCTTCATTTCTAAAAGTGTTATCCACACCCTGCTTGCAGCTAGGTTCATTATCCAGGTTTGTCTACTGGGACCCTGCACATATCACTACCATTTGACCAGATCGGGGCAACCTTGTTCAGCGGGATTCTATGGCTTTGAATCCCACAGTTCATTTTCAACAGTTTAGGGTCTCACACACACCTTGTTAATAGCCGCGGGTTCATTATATAATATTCCACGTCACATTGTTGAATATTTCACCTTCACTAGTCTGGCACATCATAAACAGTTTCCTTTATTCCACCTCTTTTGATACCCACATACACAGACCGACCTCGTCTTATCATCTATCATCGTGGTCGGCAGATACAAGCAATAGGACATTATTTTAGCTGAGTTGATTCTATTTTTACTTCATTTTTTAATTCCAGTGGTTTATTTAGGTTTACATATCCTTTGGATATACATATTTTTTCTTATATTTTTTCTTATATATTTCACATATATATACATAAGTCTTTTTAATTTGGCTCATTTTAATCCAGTCTTTTCACACTTCACAATACCAATGGCTTTTGCAGTTTTTGTTCGTGTCACATTTACTTTCATTAGTGAACACTCATTGGAATGTTCTTTTTTCCAAAGCGATTTACACACATTATCATGATGATATACTTTGCCCATTTACACACACGAATCGCATCACTACCTGTTGATGCACAGATTTATTTCACTTATTTCTCACATACACATATACATATGCACATGTTTTTCCTCGTTTTCACTTTTTCTGCACTTTGTTTGCATTACATTATATCTTTACATTTTTTTCTCTAAATTGAAATATTTTTCTCTAAAGAAAAACTTTTTTCCTACACTCACCACTATATACTTATGTACATTTACAGAAGTATATTTATCAATATACACACACTTATTAAGATAGGATATACATTATCCTTTATTCATTTTTTGTTGATACACGCATGTACACACATTTTTGTTCATATTTTTGTCATCAATTCATATGTTATGGTTCTGAAACATTTTTTAACTAGTTAACACACTGATTAGTCAGCAGATGCCGAGACTTCATAAAATTGGCTTCCAGCTGAGACTCAATGATCACCTAATTGGGCGATCATGTGATATCCCATTCAACTATATAAGAGTTAGTCTTTTTAATATTTGCTAGCTATGAGTAAGCACTCAGCTCCGAGTGCGAAATGCGTCAGCCAACCTGTGTTTTCTGCATGATGGTCTTGTTATTTTGATGATCCCATCTTTTCAATAAAGTGAAGTTTTGATTACATCCGGTGTGCGGCATCCAGATCTTCTCACTTCAAGCCTGTTCTGCCTAGCATTCAGCCAGCACCTGGAGCTCTTCTGCTCTGAAAATTCTACTTCAGTCTCACACCTGGGTCTGTGTCTGCCTGAGCGGTGAAACACCCTCTTTGCTTGTCTGCATCTAAATTGTCAGATGGCCTGGATTATTTTTGCCTTGTTCCCTCCCATCACCTCCCTGCTTCTTTTTACTGCACTAATTAAGTTGGCCGTCTTTTTCTTTCCCCCTTTTTTCTTTTCTTTTCTCCTGCATCCCCAACACCACTTTACTAGGACAGTCCATTTTTACTTTTTTGCTTTGATAGAATATTCTAAAAAAATGTATTTCTGATATGCAACCATGGCTTGCTAAACATGTTGGTAATCTCATTTATGCCTTAACCACTTTCCGACTGCCTAATTGGGAATGCACATTATGTTTTTTACATTAAATACCAGGGTTATGGCTGCAACTAGATGCCATAACCTCGGTATCATTTTTCCCCTTTGGCGGACGGATTTCTGATAAAAGTGATCCCAGCGGCGGCATACGTACGCATATGTAAACCGTGTTCAAACCACACATGTGAGGTATCACCACGATCTTTAGAGTGAGAGCAATAATTCTAGTGCAAGAACTTCTCTGTAACTCTAAACAGATAACCTCTAAAAGTTTTAAAGTGCTGTCTATGCAGATTTTTAAGTACCGTAGTTTGGCTCCATTCCACAAGCACGCGTAATTATAAAGCATGATATGTTAGGTATCTTTTTACTCAGCGTAACATCATCTTTCATATTATACAAAAACATTCGCTGTGCGGTGGGGGAGCCGATGCGCCACACGCGATTGCTCCACAGAGAGCCAACAGATCCCCCTTCTGACGGGGGAGTAGAGAGTGATCGTCTGTTCCTAGTGATCAGCAACAGTGATCTCTCTCCTCCTCCAGTCAGTCCCCTCCCCCCAGTTAGAAACACCTCCCAGGGAATACATTTAACCCCTTGATCACAACTAGTGTTAACCCCTTCCCTGCCGGTGTAATTATATAGTAATCAGTGCATTTTTATACCACTGATCGCTGTATGAATGTCAGTGGTCCCAAAAAAGTGTCAAAAGTGTCTGATCTGTCCGCCACAATCCCGCTAAAAATCGATGATCACCGCCATTACTAGTAAAAAAAAAAAATTATAATAAAAATGCCATTAATCTATCCCCTATTTTGTAGACGCTATAACTTTTGAACAAACCAATCAATATACGTTTATTGCAATTTTTTTTACCAAAAATATGTAGAAGAATATATATTGGCCTCAACTGAATATTTTTTTATTTTGGATATTTATTATAGCAAAAAGTAAAAAATATTGCTTTTTTTTCAAAATTTTCACTCTCTTTTTTTTTATAGCGCAAAAAATAAAAACCGTAGAGATGATCAAATACCACCAAAAGAAAGCTCTATTTCTGCGAAAAAAAGGACGTCAATTTTGTTTGGGTACAGTGTCGCACGTGTCAGTTAAAGCAGTGCCGTATTGCAAAAAATGGGCTGGTCATTAAGGGGGAAAATCTTCCGATCCTTAAAGTGGAGTTCCACCCACTTTTACAACTCTTCAGCATCCCTCACTAAACTGCACACTGTAAACGAATTGGATATTTTGTCATTTTTTTTCTCAGCACCTACTGTATATCTGCTGTATTAATTTTTCACTTCCTCCTCCCTGGCTGCGGCCCATCATTTCCTGTTTGCAATGCCTTCTGTGAAGGGGAGGCAACTTCCTCTGAAAATGGAAATCTGACCTGAAACCTATTACACTGCTTGTGCTGCACTGAGCATGTGCAAGATCTGCAAGGATGAGATCCAGGAAGAAATACAGTCTGGCTTCAGATGCCCATACTTAAGATGGCCACGGCCTGCTGTAAGTTTATAAAATAACAAACTACTGCTATAAACTAACAAAACAGACCTTAGTTTACAGACTAACTTTACTAGAATACATTAAGCTTGTGTATTATAGGGCTATTTTTATTTAAAAAGTATAATTTCGGCCGGAACACCACTTTAAGTGGTTAATCCACCCTGTTGGATCTTGTAAATGTGAATGTCTTTATAATATTATTTGAAGAAGGGAAATCTGACAGGGGAACCTAGATAGTGGTGTGCCACATCCCAGAATAGCTAGAACCAGAAAAAAAACCTAAATATGGGACTTTAAAGGCACTACCACAAAGCAAAAAATGTAGCAAAAAATGTCTAACTGCGCTGGATCTACAATTTAATGGCCACCAAATCCCCCGGGCTGAACGATGCAGTCTGCTTCAAGACATTTTTGGAGGGTTTCAATTCAGGAGGCATGGAGAAATAGATTTATTCCCCCTGCCTCAGTCCCTTTTGGGTGTAGTTAGTGCTAGATTTCCATCATTTTTTGTATTATTTTCTTTGACCTATTTACACCATTTTGTACTTCTCTTTCTTTTTTTAATCCTGCTGTGTTTATCTCCTCCAGATTTTCACCTTAGATCCGAAGTAGTAGGATTATGTATATATACATATATGTGGGCTTCATTGTTCAATATATCTGTTTGTACATGTGTGTTGCCATGTTTTGCCCCTGTACATGCTTCCTTGCGCTTGTTCCCTACATGCATTGTCCTGCTTTGGAGTCATTATATTTTCCTAAATTTTGTGGTTGGGATGTGATTACTATATATATCCAGCAGGGGGGACTGATAAGGGGGGGATATCATTTATTGTTTTATCCCCCCTTTCTTTTTACCTGTATCAGATTTGTGATATTGAGGTTTTTTACTTTATTGCACAAATTTTCCCTTTGCTTTTATTGTAAAATCATTCGCTCCCCCCCCCCCATTCTCACAGACGTGCTAATGGAGCATCCATTAATGTCTGTGCACCCGGTACGGCAAAGACATCCATAAGGATAGTCGGTGAGAGGCTGCCTTTTCCAGCTGGCATCCACTCCCTTTCAGCCCTGGATCAGTTCTCATAACTGTCTCCAGGGCAGGTTTGCCGTGCTGGTGGGAGCTGTCCGCGGCGCGACTGGATGACGGTTTTTCCCCCCCTATGCGTTCCAGTCTGGTTTTCACGCATGCGTGGGACGTTGCCGGCTTCTGCGCTGTGTGAAGGCGGGGCGCGGCCAGGTCTCAGGGGGCCCGTCGCGGACCTCTGACGTAGGCATCCTTTCCCAGCTGATTTCAATGTGAAATCAGCCAGGGCTGAATGAGCAGGGCTTTAAATAGCCCTGCTTTTTCATTATCCAGCATGGCTTTGGAGATGATGGTCTAAGGGAATCCTGGCTGGAGTATAGATCAAAGTAAGTTAATTACACTTTTTTATTGAAATTATTATGGACATCCCTTTGACCGTTGTACTAACATACTGGTCTTGGTTTTGTCTTCCCCTTTTTTCCTTTATATACATTCTGGCTGCCTCCCTGTGTAATAATGGGAATATCACAGTGCTGTTGGGGTAAATTTCCTTCACATCATTCATGTCAGTGATTCTAACCATCCCACCTGCCGGTATATGCGGATTTGTTTATTGATAGGTAGGTTGCTATCCTCTGCATAGTAATTCTTGGACTGCTTTTGGCCTGGCTCCAGCCCTGTGAATTCGTTTTTGTGCCTTTCCTTAGGTTTGCACCTTGGACCCCAGCTAACATACAGGAACAGCGCCCAGGCCAGGACGCGGCTTCCTTTGGATGCTACTAGGGGACTCCTCTCAGTTCCCCCTTGGCATGTCGTGTCTGTTACTGATACACATTATGGGCTAAACCAGCAGGGGGAGCAGGACGTGAGGTTGCATATCTCTTATTTTAACTTTGTGGATGCTTAGGAATGCAATGTAAGTGATCTTTTTTTTATGTAATTGATCTGGGACAGACTGTCAAGTCTCTCACTTACCAGACTGGAGAGTCCACTCGGGCAGAGGGTAGGCTCCCTTACGTATCCAACTCGCGGCCCCTGGTAGAGCAGACAGGAGGCCCATGAGTGCGGAGTGGTATGAGAGCCTGTGCAGGAGTCCGTGTTCCGGAGGTTAGCAGTCTTCAAACAGCAGATGATAGTCAGCGGCACAGACAACAGATGCTGAACAGGAGCTGGAGACAGGTTAGTGCACAATCTGGGTTTGGCAACAAGCGGGCAGAAGAGGTACAGAAGGAGCAGGCAGAAGCGAAGTCAAAACAGGCCAGGGTCAAATGCAGGCGGAGGTCAGGAGAGTCCAAAAGGCAAGCCGG
Source organism: Lithobates clamitans (assembly GCA_037952925.1). Classification (NCBI taxonomy): domain Eukaryota; kingdom Metazoa; phylum Chordata; class Amphibia; order Anura; family Ranidae; genus Lithobates; species Lithobates clamitans. The sequence goes on along the minus strand of JBBGZY010000100.1, from coordinate 810,071 downwards.
GTCATCAATAGATCAGGAACACAGGAATCACAGGAACTAGGAACAGGAAACAGGAACTAGGCACGGAGCTGTTGATCAGGCAGCACTGATCAGAGGGAGAAGCAAGCCTAAATAGGCTGATTGGCGCCAAACGCCGCGTTCGTGCACGCACCGTTACGCACAGGCGCCCGCGCACCCGCACGCGCCCCCGGACAGCGGCATGCACACCAGCGCCACCAGGCGAACGCATAGCAGCGCCCATAGGCATACGTGCCCGTGCACCACCGTGTCCACCACGGCCAGCCGGCATGCCAACACCAGTGCCCATAGAAGCAGGCGCCCGAGCACCCGCAGGAAAGCGCGCACCAACGCGCCCTGGCGCGCAACGAAGCCCAATCAGTGTCAGGGGGCTTACCTGGGCAGGCGGGGCGCTCGCGGTGGTGTACGACAGGGCGCGTCGGTGCGCGTCGGCGCGCGCGTTCCTGCGGACCTCGCCATGCGTGTTCCTCGCGGCGCCGGCGTGTGTGTCCAGGATCGTTCCGCTGTGCACACCGGTGTGCGGGGGCGCGCGCGCGGGCGTTGGCGGGCGCGCGTGCCTGTGTGTGCCGGGGCGCGCGCGTGCACGTCGTTTGGCGCCAAAAGCTCCATTTAAGCCGGTGTGCTCCTGTGACCAGTGCTGCCTAACCAACAGCTAGTCGTCCCAGTGCCTGACCTTGTACCTTGTCTGTTCCTGAAATACCTGCTGACCCGGCCTTGTCCCCCGACCTCTCTCTGAACTCTACCTGTACCGACCTCTGCTTGTTTGACCATCCGCTTGCCTGTTCCACTGTACCTTTGCCGACTGCCTGTTACCGAACCCGGCCTGTCTCCTGACCATCCGTCTGCCTGCTCCCTAGGATCCTATTTGCCTGTCTGCAGCCTTCCTGCCTGCTGTCCATACAAGCCTGCTCAGCCTTGTGTCTGTGCTCCAGCCTACTCCAGCCTTCCCATCTGTTAACCCTGCAACGTCTGGACTGCTATACCTGGACTACAATACAGGCCCTCATACCACTCCGTACTTTCGTGCCTTCTGTTTACTCTACCAGGGGGCCGACAGTCGGAGGGTAAGGGAGCCTACCCTCTGCCCGACTGGACTCGCCGGTCTGGTAAGTAGGAGCCTGATAGTATTAGGCAGCCATGACCGAGTCCGGGCAGGGGGCTTCCCCCATGGACGAACTTTGCCGACATCTGGCGGGTTTAACCCCGGCAGTGAAGAGCCTACAAGAGGGATACTCCAGCCTGGAAGAGCGTGTACAGGCCTTGTCCGCACCTTCCGGTCCGCAAGGGTCCTCAGCAGCCACCTCAGCACCCTCCGTGGTCATGTTACCTCCTGAGCCAAAAGTACCAGTACCTGAAAGATTTCTCGGAGACCGAAGTAGGTATCGTGCCTTCCGGAATGCCTGTAATCTCTACTTCGCCCTACAGCCACGCACGTTCTCCCTTGAAGCCACTAAGGTGGGCTTTGTTATCTCCTTACTTTCTGGTGAACCACAAACATGGGCCCACCGACTTTTGGAGCAAAAATCAGTCGTCTTGGATAGTCTGGATGCCTTCTTTGATGCTATGTCCCAACTATACGAAGACCCCCAGCTTACCGCCACCGCGGAAGCCACCTTACAGGCCCTTCGCCAGGGCCGTCGAGCGGCAGAAGACTATGCCGTCGAGTTCAGACGCTGGAGTTCTGACACGGCGTGGAATGACGCCGCGTTGCGCCATCAGTTCAGGATGGGGTTGTCAGATCCCCTCAAGGATGAGTTGGCACGGGTAGGGGTACCACAGACCCTGGAAGAGCTTATCAACCTGTCCATCCAAATAGACCACAGATTGCGAGAGCGACGTACTGAAAGAACCACCAGTACCTTTCGCCCCACCTGGATGATTCCACAAGTACCCTGTCCTCCCAGCAGATCTCCCGCTCCTCCACCTGCCTCGGCCTATGATGCGCCAGAACCTATGCAGCTCAGTCTATTCCGCCCTTCTTTGACCCCAGAGGAGAAATCACGCAGACGTGCACACAACCTCTGCCTCTACTGCGGGGAATCCGGGCACTACGCCAGCAGTTGCCCCAACAAGATGCATAAGTGTCGCTCTGCTGATCGTACCTGTGCTACTATTGTACCCACTATTGGCACGCACCTAACCATTTCTGTCACTTTACAGCTTCCCGGAAAGGCCATCCAAGTCCCAGCTATCATTGATTCCGGAGCCTGCAGCTGTTTTATCGACTGGACCTTTGCCTCCCAACATGCCATTCCTCTCCAACCCAAAACTCAAAGCCTTGCTGTTCATCTTGCAGACGGTTCTGCTCTCCGCTCCGGTCCGGTCACTCAAGAAACCGTCCCCTTAGAAGCCATCATGGGCCAACGACACCGTGAATATCTCTGTTTGGACGCCATCTCTTCCCCCCTTTTTCCAGTCATTCTTGGAATACCTTGGCTACAGGTTCACAACCCTCAAATCAACTGGGCTTCTGGTAATGTCGAGTTCCTCTCAGGATATTGTCTTCAACATTGTCTGCAAGGGACAGGCCGTGAGGTTACCCAACTCCTCTGTCTACATCCGGATGTTGATCTGCTTCGAGCTATTCCTGAGCCTTACCAAGACTTCGCGGATGTGTTTAGCAAAAAGGGGGCAGAATTACTACCTCCACACAGGCCCTACGACTGCCCAATTGAACTACTTCCTGGAACCGAGGTACCTTTTGGCCGGATCTTCCCCCTGACTGAGCAGGAGCTGGGCACCCTGAAGCAGTATCTAGATGAAAATCTGAAGAAGAAATTTATCCGCCCGTCCACCTCCCCGGCCGGTGCGGGCTTATTCTTTGTGGAAAAGAAAGACCATTCTCTGCGGCCATGTATTGATTACCGCGAATTGAACAAGATAACTATTAAAAATCGTTACCCGCTTCCTCTGGTACCTGAGCTATTCCAAAGGCTGGGCACTGCCAGAATCTTTACTAAATTGGATCTTTGGGGTGCTTACAATTTAATCCGCACCTGAGAGGGTGACGAGTGGAAGACTGCGTTTCGCACTCGTTTCGGGCATTTCGAGTACCAGGTCATGCCCTTCGGTCTTTGTAATGCCCCAGCTACGTTCCAGCATTTTGTGAACGACATCTTTAGAGAATTCCTGGACCTCTACGTCATTGTCTATCTGGACGACATACTCATCCTCTCCTCTTCTTTGGCTGATCACCGCAGGCACGTCAGGAATGTTCTCGTCCGGCTCAGGCAACATGGCCTATACGCTAAACTGGACAAGTGTGAGTTCGAACGTCAGAGTATCCAGTTCTTGGGACTCATCATTTCTGTAGAAGGAATTAAGATGGATCCACAAAAAGTGTCGGCCATCCTGGACTGGCCTGCTCCTACAGACAAGAAAGGGGTCCAACGTTTCGTAGGATTTTCTAACTTCTACAGGAAATTTATTAAAGACTTCTCTAAAATCATTTCGCCAATAACGGAACTTACTAGACAGGGGGCACGATTCTGTTGGTCGTCCCAAGCACAGGCAGCTTTCGAGAAATTAAAGGGACTGTTTACTTCTGCTTCTATCCTCAAACACCCGAACCCTGCGCTACCGTTTGTGCTGGAAGTGGATGCTTCGGAGATCGCAGTGGGGGCAGCACTTTCTCAACGCCAGGGCCCCAAAGCCCTCCTGTTTCCTGTAGCATTCTTTTCCCGTAAACTCTCGTCGTCTGAGAAAAATTATGACGTGGGAGACCGGGAACTGTTGGCCATCAAAGCGGCTCTGGAGGAATGGCGCTATCTGTTGGAGGGTGCTGTACATCCGGTTCTCATCTTTACCGATCACAAGAACTTGGAATACCTAAGGGCAGCCAAGCGACTTAAACCACGACAGGCTAGATGGGCACTTTTTTTTTCCCGCTTCTCCTTTCATATTACGTACAGACCCGGATCCAAGAATGGAAAACCTGATGCTTTATCACGAATGTTTCACGATTCCAAGGAAATTGCTCCTCCTGATACTATTTTGCCAGTGGGAAATTTCTTACTCCTCCAGGGAGATCTAATTTCCAGAATTAAACAGGCCTCCTCTGAAATTCCTCTACCTACTGGAACCAGTTTAAGTGATGGGTTTCTCTGGCATGAAGGCAAGATTTTTGTACCTGAAAAACTTAGAGTGCTGGTACTGGAACTGTGCCACAACCACAAGCTGGCGGGTCACTTCGGAGCCCGGAAAACCTCGGAATTGGTGCTACGCACCTTTTGGTGGCCATGTCTCCTGGAGGACTGTAAAAAGTATGTGGGTTCTTGCCACACTTGTGCCCGGAATAAATGCAACCGCTCTAGGGCCTGGGGCTTATTGAGACCCTTACCGATTCCTGACAGACCTTGGAGAATGTTATCAATGGACTTCATTGTGGAGCTACCTCCTTCTGAAGGTTTCTCAACCATCTTTGTGGTGATCGATAGGCTATCCAAGATGGCACACTTCCTCCCTATGAAGGGTACACCCACAGCCGTAGAAACGGCGAAGATATTCGTCAAAGAAATAGTGAGACTACATGGGGTACCCGCGAATATTGTATCCGATTGGGGTGTCCAATTTACCTCCCGATTCTGGAGAGCACTGTGTGGCGCCCTGGAAATTGAATTAGCATTCTCCTCGGCCTACCACCCTCAGACGAACGGCCAGACAGAAAGAACTAACCAGACGCTGGAGCAATACCTCCGTTGTTTTTCTGTATTTAAGCAAGATGACTGGGTGTCCTTGTTACCAGTCGCTGAATTCTCGTATAACAACTCCCTACACTCTGCCATCAACCAGACTCCTTTCTTTGCAAATTACGGATTCAATCCTTCTTTCCTTCCCAGTTCTATCCCGGAATGTACCCTACCCGCAGTAACGGAAACAATGGAGTTCTTCTCAAGAAACTGTAAAATCTTGCAGGAAACCATGGCCCAATCCCAGGCTTCCTTCAAGAGGATGTTTGACAAGAAACGGCGAGGAGAACTCGTCCTTGAGCCTGGCAACCAAGTGTGGCTCTCCACAAGTAACCTAAGGTTGGCTTGTCCCTCCAGGAAGTTGGGACCTAAGTTCCTGGGCCCGTTTCGGGTGAAAAGAAAAGTGAATGATGTTGCATTTGAACTTAGTCTGCCAGAGTCCCTTAGAATTCACCCGGTCTTTCACGTGTCGTTATTGAAACCAGTTATCCCCGATTCCTTTCCTGACCGTAAGGCCAAGCCACCGGAGTCTGTTTTGGTCAACAATGAGGAGGAGTTCGAAGTCGAGCCAATCCTGGATTGTAGAAAGAGGCAGAATCAGCTCCAGTACCTCATTAAGTGGAAGGGGTATGGACCCGAGGATAACTCTTGGGAACCCGAAAGTAACCTCCATGCCAACAAATTGTTACGAGGCTTCAAGAACTCCCATGCACCCAGGTTGGCCCAGCTGGGCATCCGGAGGCTGCCCTTGAGGGGGGGCACTGTCAGGGGGCTTACCTCGGCAGGCGGGGCGCTCGCGGTGGTGTGCGACAGGGTGCGTCGGCGCGCGTTGGCGTGCGCGTTCCTGCGGACCTCGCCATGCGTGTTCCTCGCGGTGCCGGCGTGTGTGTCCAGGATCGTTCCGCTGTGCACGCCGGTGTGCGGGGGCGCGTGCGCGGGCGTTGGCGGGCGCGCGTGCCTGTGTGTGCCGGGGCACGCGCGTGCACGTCGTTTGGCGCCAAAAGTTCCATTTAAGCCGGTGTGCTCCTGTGACCAGTGCTGCCTAACCAACAGCTAGTCGTCCCAGTGCCTGACCTTGTACCTTGTCTGTTCCTGAAATACCTGCTGACCCGGCCTTGTCCCCCGACCTCTCTCTGAACTCTGCCTGTACCGACCTCTGCTTGTTTGACCATCCGCTTGCCTGTTCCACTGTACCTTTGCCGACTGCCTGTTACCGAACCCGGCCTGTCTCCTGACCATCCGTCTGCCTGCTCCCTAGGATCCTATCTGCCTGTCTGCAGCCTTCCTGCCTGCTGTCCATACAAGCCTGCTCAGCCTTGTGTCTGTGCTCCAGCCTACTCCAGCCTTCCCATCTGTTAACCCTGCAACGTCTGGACTGCTATACCTGGACTACAATACAGGCCCTCATACCACTCCGTACTTTCGTGCCTTCTGTTTACTCTACCAGGGGGCCGACAGTCGGAGGGTAAGGGAGCCTACCCTCTGCCCGACTGGACTCGCCGGTCTGGTAAGTAGGAGCCTGATAATCAGGTAAGCTCTCTGACAGTGCCCCCTCCTCAAGGGCAGACATCGGATGCCCACTTGGGCCAACTTGGAGGCATGTGAGTCCTTGAAAGCTTGCAGGAGTTCCCCGGCATGCAAATTATCTTCTGGTTCCCATGAATTGTCTTCAGGGCCATATCCCTTCCACTTTATGAGGTATTGGGTTTGATTTCGTCTTTTTCTGCAGTCTAATATTGCCTCTACTTCAAATTCCTCCTCGTTGTCTACAAGGATGGGTTTGGGTGGACCGACAGTACGGCCAACAAAAGAATTGAGGATAACCGGCTTTAAGAGAGATACATGGAAGACCGGGTGCACCTTCAGGGAATTCGGCAGATCAAGCTCGTAGGCAACATCATTAATTTTCCTCCTTACCAGGAAGGGCCCCAGGAACTTAGGGCCTAGTTTTTTGGATGGACATGCCAGTTTTAGATTGGCGGTAGATAACCATACTGGGTTACCAGGTTCCAACACGAGTTCTCCACGCCTCTTTTTGTCAAACACCTTCTTATAACCTTCTTGGGCCTTGGCCATGGTATCTTGTAACAGCTTATTGTTCACCGAGAAGAAATTCAGGATCTCAGATACTGCAGGAACAGAACATTCAGGTATTAATCCAGGTAAAAAGGTCGGATGAAAGCCATAGTTGGCATAGAATGGAGTCTGGTTGGTGGCTGAATGCAAGGAATTATTATAAGAGAACTCCGCAATAGGGAGTAGGGGGGCCCAATGGTCCTGGGAGAATGCGGAGAAGCAGCGGAGATACTGCTCCAGCGTCTGATTCGTCCTCTCAGTTTGCCCATTGGACTGGGGATGGTAGGCCGAGGAGAATGCCAACTCAATTTCCAAGGAGCCACAGAGGGCCTTCCAGAATCTGGAGGTGAATTGGACACCACGGTCAGAAACTATATTCTTCGGAACTCCATGCAGCCTGACAATTTCTTTAATAAACATATCAGCCGTCTCCGTGGCCAATGGGGTACCCTTCGTTGGGAGAAAATGAGCCATTTTAGACAATCTGTCTACCACGACAAAGATGGAGGAGAAGCCTTCTGACGGGGGGAGTTCAACGACAAAATCCATTGGGATCATGCTCCATGGTCTATCTGGGACTGGAAGAGGTTTTAACAGTCCCCAAGCTCTGGCCCAGCTGGTTTTGCTTCCAGCGCAAGTATTGCAGGAATCAATGAACCTTCTACAATCCCTGATGAGATGAGGCCACCAGAAGGTACGTAGTACCAGATCACTCGTTTTTCGTGAGCTGAAATGTCCAGCTAATTTGTGATCGTGACACAGTTCCAATACCTGTACCCTTAGTTCTTCGGGGACCACAATCTTGTTTTCATGCCAAAATAGGCCATCCTTGGTACAGGTCCCAGCGGGCGGCGTCGCCCCCATAGAAGCCCGTCTGATTCGAGAGATTAGATCTTCCTGAAGAAGCAAGAAATTCTCAGGGGGAAGGATGGTATCTGGAGGTGCGGTTTCTTCCGAATCATGGAACATTCGTGAGAGTGTGTCAGATTTAATATTTTTGGATCCGGGTCTGAAGGTGACATGGATCTGGAATCGAGAAAAAAAAAGTGCCCATCTGGCCTGCCGGGGTCTTAACCTCTTAGCCGTTCTCAGGTATTCCAGGTTTTTATGGTCCGTGTAGACCAGTATGGGATAAGCAGCACCCTCCAGAAGGTAACGGCATTCCTCCAAGGCCGCCTTAATAGCTAGGAGTTCACGGTCACCCACATCGTAGTTTCTCTCGGAAGGTGAGAGTTTTCGTGAGAAAAACCCCACAGGGTACAGAAGAGCTTTGGTGCCTTGTCGTTTTGAGAGTACGGCCCCTACTGCAATTTCGGAAGCGTCAACTTCCAACACAAATGGTAGAGCTGGGTTGGGGTGTTTTAAAATAGTGGCTGAGGTAAATAGAGCCTTGAGTTCCTCGAAGGCCGACTGCGCCTTAGGAGTCCAGCAAAACCGACTTCCTTGTTTGGTAAGTTCAGTAATAGGAGCGATTATCAAAGAGAACCCTTTTATGAATTTTCTATAGAAGTTGGCAAAGCCAATAAAACATTGTACCCCTTTCTTATCAATAGGTGCAGGCCCGTCCAGGATAGCAGATACTTTTTGGGGATCCATCTTGATGCCCTCAGGGGAGATGATCAGGCCCAGAAACTGAATGCATTGAAGCTCAAACTCACATTTCCCAAGTTTTGCACAGAGCCCATGTTGCCTAAGTCGAGTGAGAACATTTCGCACATGCCTGCGGTGGTCGGTCAGAGAGGCGGAGAAAATCAAAATATCGTCCAGATAGACTATGACATAGAGGTCTAGGAAGTCACGGAATACGTTGTTGACAAAGCGCTGGAAGGTGGCTGGTGGGTTGCACAGGCCAAAGGGCATGACAAGGTACTCATAGTGCCCGAATCGAGTACGAAAAGCTGTTTTCCACTCATCCCCTTCTCTTATGCGAATTAAGTTGTATGCCCCGCGGAGATCCAGCTTGGTGAAAACTCTTGCGGTTCCCAGTCTCTGGAATAACTCGGGTACTAAGGGTAACGGGTATCTGTTCTTTACAGTATTTTTGTTTAATTCCCAGTAGTCGATACAGGGACGTAGGGCGTGGTCCTTCTTCTCCACGAAGAAAATGCCTGCACCGGCTGGAGACGTGGAAGGGCGGATAAATCCTTTCTTTAAGTTCTCGTCAATGTAGTTTTTTTAAGGTGCCCATCTCCTGCTCAGTTAGTGGAAAAATCCTTCCAAAGGGAACTTCGGTTCCAGGTAAAAGTTCTATTGGGCAGTCATAAGGCCTGTGAACTGGAAGAGTCTCTGCCCCCTTCTTACTGAAGACATCCTGGAAGTCCCGATAGGCCTCGGGAAGAGATGGGCAAAGTTTGGTATCCGAATCCAAACAAAGACATTGAGTCGGTGAGACAGGGGTCCCACGTAAGCAATGTTGCCTGCAGTAGTCAGATGAGAATTGGATTCTTCCTGTGGACCAGTCAATGCTGGGGTTATGTGCCTGTAGCCAGGGCATTCCGAGAATGATTGGGAAGAGAGGGGAGGAGATGACATCCAAACGTAAGAGTTCCTGATGTTCCGGGCCCATGGTGGCCAGTAGCGGAACAGTCTCACAGGTGACTAGACCTGAACTAAGGGTAGAGCCATCAGCTAGGAATACTGCAAGACCCTGGGTCTTAGGTTGAAGAGGAATGCCATGATTATTGACAAAGGTTTGATCGATGAAGCCACTGCATGCTCCAGAGTCAATAATGACCGACACCGGGATGTTCTTTCCGGGAAACTGTAATACAACAGATATAGTCAAATGCTTACCAGGTTTGGGCAAAACAGATGCACAAGCGGAAGAAGACGTCAGACACTTACGTATCTTGTTAGGGCAGGTCCTCACAAAATGTCCTTGTTCCCCGCAATACAGGCATAGGTTGTGCGTACGTCTGCGCATCTTCTCTTCCGGGGTAAGGGATGGCCGGAGCAGACCAAGCTGCATGGGTTCGGGTGCTTCCGTGGCTGAAGTAGAGGAGAGAGGCAATTGGTTGGGGGAACTGGGAACTCTAGGGAGCATCCAAATAGGACGAGGGTGACCAGAGGACCTCTCAGAGCGTCTTTCTCTCAGACGTCGGTCAATTTGAATAGATAGGTAATAAGTTCATCCAGAGTCTGGGATATCCCAACACGTGCCAGTTCATCCTTTAGGGGATCAGATAACCCCATCCGAAACTGATGACGCAAGGCAGCGTCGTTCCACTCTGTATCAGAGCTCCAACGACGAAACTCAACTGCGTAGTCTTCGGCTGCTCTGCGGCTTTGCTGCAGGGAATGCAGGGCTGCCTCAGCAGTAGTAGTAAGTTGAGGGTCCTCGTACAATTGGGACATTGCCAGGAAGAAAGCGTCCAGGGTATCTAAGGATCTGGACTTCTGCTCCAGTAAATGATGAGCCCAAGTCTGGGGCTCGCCGGACAGCAGTGCAATGACAAATCCCACCTTAGTGGCGTCCAGAGAGAACGTGCGAGGCTGTAGCGCAAAGAAAAGCTTGCAGGTGTTAAGGAAGGCCCGGTATTTGCGACGATCTCCAGTAAATTTCTCAGGTGTGGGTACCCTGGGTTCCGGAGGAAGCATTACTACGGAGGGTGCTGAGGAGAGTCCGGCAGATGGTGCCCCTTGGGGGGGAGGAGCAGCTGAGAGGGCTTGGACCTGACCCTCTAATCTGGTGTATCCTTCTTGTAGGCTCTTGACTGCTTGGGTAAGGCCCGCAAGGTGCCTACAAAGTTCATCCATGGGGGAGGCCCCCTGCCCAGACTCGGTCATGGCTGCCTAAAACTGTCAAGCCTCTCACTTACCAGACCGGAGAGTCCACTTGGGCAGAGGGTAGGCTCCCTTACGTATCCGACTCGCGGCCCCTGGTAGAGCAGACAGGAGGCCCACGAGTGCGGAGTGATATGAGAGCCTGTGTCCGTGTTCCGGAGGTTAACAGTCTTCAAACAGCAGATGATAGTCAGCGGCACAGACAACAGATGCTGAACAGGAGCTGGAGACAGGTTAGTGCACAAGCTGGGTTTGGCAACAGGCGGGCAGCAGAGGTACAGAAGGAGCAGGCAGAAGCGAAGTCAAAACAGGCCGGGGTCAAATGCAGGCGGAGGTCAGGAGAGTCCAAAAGGCAAGCCAGGTCATCAACAGATCAGGAACACAGGAATCACAGGAACTAGGAACGGTGTCATGAAGATCCTGCCAATAATCAGCGATCCAGACGCAGGGGGACGCGGCCGCGGGTTCCACTGCGCATGCGCGCGCGTTCACGGGTGCTGTCACGCACGGGCACGCGCGCGCACTACCGCTAGTGCCAGGCGGGCTATTTAAACCGGCCTGTCACACTCCATCCCCGCTGTCTGCTCTACAGCGTTGCGTGTGCCTTAACCTGATCTGACCTGTGTACTCTGCTATCTGACCCGGCTTCCTGTTAGACCATCCTGCTATCCGCCTGCACCAGACCCTCTTGGCTTGCCTGACCATCCCGCTGTGTTGTCCCTGGTACCCAGGGGCGGACTGACAACTCATGGGGCCCCCGGGCAATAGGGGCTCATGGGGCCCCCTTTGTCCCCACCCACACACAAGCCACACCCTCACAAAGCCCCACGTATATATTGCACTGCTACATTACATGCATTGGTCACAGAATTTCTCTACTTCATGTTCAAAATAAATGTTAAAGATTTAAGAAAATAAAGAAAAATAAACTCACTTTAACCACGTACATTTACTGCATGCTGTTTGACCTGCTGCCGCTGTGATTGGACACACCGAGAGCTAAACAGCGGGTCCGGAGGACCCGATGTCCGCCAGGCCCAGACGATCGTTTCCAACAGAGGCAGAACTGTGCTCTGCCTATGTAAACAAGTCCCCAGAGAGCCTCCCCCACTTACATCAGGGTCCCCAGAGAGCCTCCCTTTACATCAGGGTCCCCAGAGAGCCTCCCCCACTTACATCAGGGGCCCCAGAGAGCATCCCCTACTTACATCAGGGGCCCCAGAGAGCCTCCCCTACATCAGGGACCCCAGAGAGCCTCCCCCACTAACAGCAGGGTTCCCAGAGAGCCTCCCCTTACATCAGGGTCCCCAGAGAGCACCCCCTTACATCAGGGTCCCCAGAGAACCTCCTCCTTACATCAGGGTCCCCAGAGAACCTCCTCCTTACATCAGGGTCCCCAGAGAACCTCCTCCTTACATCAGGGTCCCCAGAGAACCTCCTCCTTACATCAGGGTCCCCAGAGAACCTCCTCCTTACATCAGGGTCCCCAGAGAACCTCCTCCTTACATCAGGGTCCCCAGAGAACCTCCTCCTTACATCAGGGTCCCCAGAGAACCTCCTCCTTACATCAGGGTCCCCAGAGAACCTCCTCCTTACATCAGGGTCCCCAGAGAACCTCCTCCTTACATCAGGGTCCCCAGAGAGCCTCCTCCTTACATCAGGGTCCCCAGAGAGCCTCCTCCTTACATCAGGGTCCCCAGAGAGCCCCCTCCTTACATCAGGGTCCCCAGAGAGCCTCCTCCTTACATCAGGGTCCCCAGAGAGCCCCCTCCTTACATCAGGGTCCCCAGAGAGCCCCCTCCTTACATCAGGGTACCCAGAGAGCCCCCTCCTTACATCAGGGTACCCAGAGAGCCCCCTCCTTACATCAGGGTCCCCACAGAACCCCCCCTTACATCAGGATCCCCAGAGAGCCCCCTCCTTATATCAGGGTCCCCAGAGAGCCCCCTCCTTACATCACGGTTCCCCAGAGAGCCCCCCCTTACATCACGGTTCCCCAGAGAGCCCCCCCCTTACATCAGGGTCCCCAGAGAGCCCCCCCTTACATCAGGGTCCCCAGAGAACCCCCCTATACATCAGGGTCCCCAGAGAGCCCCCTCCTTACATCAGGGTTCCCCAGAGAGCCCCCCTTACATCAGGGTTCCCCAGAGAGCCCCCCTTACATCAGGGTTCCCCAGAGAGCCCCCTCCTTACATCAGGGTTCCCCAGAGAGCCCCCTTCTTACATCAGGGTTCCCCAGAGAGCCCCCCTTACATCAGGGTTCCCCAGAGAGCCCCCTCCTTACATCAGGGTAGCTAGAGAGCCTCCCCCCATACATCAGGGTTCCCAGAAAGCCCCCTCCTTACATCAGGGTATCCAGAGAGCCCCCTCCTTACATCAGGGTCCCCAGAGAGCCCCCCCACTTACATCAGGGGCCCCAGAGAGCCTCCCCTACATCAGGGACCCCAGAGAGCCTCCCCCACTTACATCAGGATCCCCAGAGAGCCCCCCTATACATCAGGGTCCCCAGAGAGCCCCCTCCTTACATCAGGGTCCCCAGAGAGCCCCCCTTACATCAGGGTTCCCCAGAGAGCCCCCCTTACATCAGGGTTCCCCAGAGAGCCCCCCTTACATCAGGGTTCCCCAGAGAGCCCCTCTTACATCAGGGTTCCCCAGAGAGCCCCCTTCTTACATCAGGGTTCCCCAGAGAGCCACCTTTTTACATCAGGGTTCCCCAGAGAGCCCCCCCTTACATCAGGGTCCCCACAGAACCCCCCCCCCCTTACATCAGGATCCCCAGAGAGCCCCCTCCTTACATCAGGGTTCCCCAGAGAGCCCCCCCCCTTACATCAGGATTCCCCAGAGAGCCTCCCCCCCATACATCAGGGTCCCCAGAGAGCCTCCCCCCCATACATCAGGGTCCCCAGAGAGCCTCCCCATACATCAGGGTCCCCAGAGAGCCCCCCATACATCAGGGTCCCCAGAGAGCCTCCCCCCATACATCAGGGTCCCCAGAGAGCCTCCCCCCATACATCAGGGTCCCCAGAGAGCCTCCCCCCATACATCAGGGTCCCCAGAGAGCCCCCCATACATCAGGGTCCCCAGAGAGCCCCCCATACATCAGGGTCCCCAGAGAGCCTCCCCCCCATACATCAGGGTCCCCAGAGAGCCCCCCCCATACATCAGGGTCCCCAGAGAGCCTCCCCCCCATACATCAGGGTCCCCAGAGAGCCTCCCCCCCATACATCAGGGTCCCCAGAGAGCCCCCCATACATCAGGGTACCCAGAGAGCCCCCCCCCCATACATCAGGGTACCCAGAGAGCCCCCCCCATACATCAGGGTACCCAGAGAGCCCCCCCCCCATACATCAGGGTACCCAGAGAGCCCCCCCCATACATCAGGGTACCCAGAGAGACCCCCCCCCCATACATCAGGGTCCCCAGAGCCTCCCCCCATACATCAGGGTCCCCAGAGAGCCCCCCCATACATCAGGGTTCCCAGATGTAACCCCCCCCCCCCCAGAGGTTCCCCTGTACCTGGCTGTGTCCAACCCCCAGCACAGGGGGAGGTGGGAGGTGGCGATCGTCAGTTCTGTGGTGCCTGTGGATCTTACTGGGGCTTGTAGTCCTCCATCTGATTCTGTACAGTGGATAGGGGAGGGGCCTCTGACCTGGGAAGCAGTCGGTAACAGTGTACAAGCAGAGAGTGAAACTTGTAGCTGCCCGGGTCAGAGGCCCCTCCCCTTTCCACTCTATACACTTTGGAGGAGAAATACAAGTCCCAGGGAGATGCTGCGAGCACCATAGAGCTGCTGATCGCCGCCTCCCACTCTCCTCACTGCAATAAAACTGAAAGCCACAGGTGCAGGGGGAGATGCTGTGTCTTGCCCCCCCGCACAGCGGCAGTCGGCAGAACGGCTCCACCGCAGCACGTCTAGCAGCATACCCCTAGACCCGACGAGCATGTCTCACGGGCCCCCTATTGGCTGCGGGCCCTCGGTCGCCGTCCGAATGACCGAATGGTCAGTCCGCCCCTGCTGGTACCTCTGCTGATCGACCGATACCGACCTCTGGCTTGTTTGACCACCCCTCAGTCTGACACCTGTATCCAGCGTTCCAGTCTACTACCTGCTGCCTTGTTCCTGGTTCCAGTCCAGCGTTCCAGTCTACTACCTGCTGCCTTGTTCCTGGTTCCAGTCCAGCGTTCCAGTCTACTACCTGCTGCCTTGTTTCTGGTTCCAGTCCAGCGTTCCAGTCTACTACCTGCTGCCTTGTTCCTGGTTCCAGTCCAGCGTTCCAGGCTACTACCTGCTGCCTTGTTCCTGGTTCCAGTCCAGCATTCCAGGCTACTACCTGCTGCCTTGTTCCAGGTTCCAGTCCAGCGTTCCAGGCTACTACCTGCTGCTTGTTCCAGGTTCCAGTCCAGCGTTCCAGGCTACTACCTACTGCTTTGTTCCGGGTTCCAGTCCAGCGTTTCAGGCTACTACCTGCTGCTTTGTTCCTGGTTCCAGTCCTGCTAACTTACCTGCTTACTTACCTGCTTCCTTATCTGCTGTTGCTCCGGGTCCTCTCTGTGATCCAGCTTCCTCTTCAGCTTCTGGACCCAGAGGGTGTCACCACTCCTGAACTTCCGGTGACTGTCGATCCTGCCAGGCACCCATACCACTCCTCCCTCCTGGCCTTCTGTCTACATTCCAGAGGAACAGGAGTGGGAGCTGTAAGGGAGGTCCTTCTCTGCACTCCGGGCTCACAACCTACCAGGTACGTGACAAACAGGAAACAGGAACTAGGAACAGGAACTAGGCACGGGGCTGTTGATCAGGCAGCACTGATCAGAGGGAGAAGCAAGCCTAAATAGGCTGATTGGCGCCAAACGCCGCGTTCGTGCACGCACCGTTATGCACAGGCGCCCGCACACCCGCACGCGCCTGAGCGCGCCCCCGGACAGCGGCATGCACACCAGCGCCACCAGGCGAACGTATAGCAGCGCCCATAGGCATACGTGCCCGTGCACCACCGTGTCCACCACGGCCAGCCGGCATGCCAACACCAGTGCCCATAGAAGCAGGCGCCTGAGCACCCGCAGGAAAGCACGCACCAACGCACCCCGGCGCGCGACGACGCCCAATCAGGTAAGCTCTCTGACACAGAAATCATTTTGTATTTATGTTGACTATTAATTATTGATACTTTACATATCCCCAGATATGAATCTCTAAATAAAGAACCCTGACGAAGGAACTGTTTTCTCTGAAACGCGTTGGTTGGTTTTGTATTCATGTTCACATGCATCCATATATTTTATAGGTTTCTATTTTTTTGATACTATTGTCTAAATAAATCATTTATACCTACATTTTTTGCTTTGTGGTAGTGCCTTTAAAGTCCCATACTTAGGGTTTTTTTCTGGTTATAATATTCTTTACTCAATAAAAACTATTGAACCACAAAAAAAACCTTCTCCAAAGAAAAACAAGTACATCATCTGAGGACACTAGCAAAAAAACTGAAGCCTCATGGAGTGGGCGGGGTTATACAGGTATGTTCTATGGGCTGCCCTAACGAAAGTTTTTGCTAGTATCCAATCACCTGAAGGAAGCCTCAAATAACCCATGGTCTATGAATACAAGCCCTATGTCCTGTACTGTGCAATTAAAGTGGAACTTTACTCATAACAACTTGTTAAAAGATAATGTTCTTTAGCAAGGGACATACATTCCCCATTAATAATCATGCTATCAAAATCACTGTATGCTGTAATTTGCCTCCAGCATCGTTCCTGTTTCTTCTTGCTGGAGGTTGCCATTTTGCTGAAGCCCAGAGCCCCTGAGCAACAGCAAATCTTTAGGCTTTCAGCAGATCGGCCTCTACATTTTCAGCACAGTGCCGAAAAATAGAGAACAACTGGGCATGTGCAGTGCAGGTTAAGCCAGTGTATTACTGGATTTTAAACAGTATAGGAACTTTTTTTATGTTTTACATACAGTGCTTTGAAAGATAATTTCCCCCTCCCATGCTGAATCATGAATGAACTGTGATTAACCACAATTTTTTGGAAAGCGGAGTTAAATTTCACTTGCTACACCCAGGTCTGATTACTGCCAGACCTGTTGAATCAAGAAATAACATAAATAGAAGCTGTCTGACAAAGTAAAGCATGCTAACAGATCACAAAAAACCACACATCATGCCACAATCTAAAACAATTCAAGAACAGATTAGAAACAAGTAATGTACATGTATAGGTTTAGGAAGGGTTTCAAAGCCATTTCCAAGGCTTTGGAACTCCAGCAAACAACGGGGAGAGCCATTAATCACAAATAGAGATAACTTGGAACAGTGGGGAACCGTCCCAGGAGTGGCCGGCCTACAAATATTACTCCAAGAGCATGACAACGACTCATCCAGGAGGTCATAAAAGAACCCAGAACAACATCTAAAGAACTGCAGGCCTCACTTGCCTCAGGTATGATCAGTTTTCATGATTTAACAATAAGAAAGAGACTGGGCAAAAATGGCATCCATGAGAGCGTTCCAAGGCCAAAACCACTGCTGACCAAAAAGAACACAAAGGCTTATCTCACATTTACCAAAAAACATCTTGATTATCCCCAAAACTTTTAGGCAAATATTCTGTGGACTGATGAGACAAAAATGTTACTTTTTGGAAGGTGTGCATCCCGTTACATCTGCCATGAAACAAATACAGCATTTCATAACAAGAACATCATACCAACAGTCAGACATGGTGGTAGTAGTGTGATGTTCTGGGGCTGCTTTGCAGCTTCAGGACCTGGGCGACTTACCATAATTGATGGAACCATGAATTTTGAGCTCTACCAGAAAATCCTAAAAGAGAATGTCTGGCCATAAGTTTGTGACCTCAAGTTCAAGTGCACTTGGGTTATGCAGCAGGACAATGATCCGAAACACAACAGCAAGTCAACCTCCAAATGGTTCAAACATAGCAAAATTTAGGTTTTGGAGTGGCCTAGTCAAAGCCCGGACCTAAATCCAATTGAGATGCTGTATCATGATGTTACACAGGCCGTTCATGCTGGAAAACCCTCCAATCTGACTATATTAAAACAATTCTGCAAAGAAGAGTGGGCCAAAATTGCTCCACAGCAATGTGAAAGACTCATTGCCATTTATCGTAAACACTTTATTGCAGTTGTTACCGCCAAGGGTGGCAATACCAATTATTAGGTTTAGGGGGCTATTACTTTTTCACATAAAGCCAGGCAGGTTTGGACAGATTTTTTGCCTTAATAAATGAAACCATCATTTAAAAACTGTATTTTGTATTTACTCGGGTTATCTTTGTGTAATAATACTTTTTTTTTTGATGATTTGAGTCATTTAAGTGTGACAAATATGCAAAACAATTTAAAATCAGAAAGGGGGCAAATACTTTTTCACAGCATTGTAGCTATACCTGCAAAAGAGGCCAGCATAAAGTGATCTAGCAGGACTTACAGTAATTTTCTGACTAAAATTCCATTTTAGGGTAATATGCATTTCAGTAATTTTACCTAATGCTTCTTTAAGAAATTCAGCACACCCTCAGATATTTATCCCAAATAATACCTTACAAACTTCACTAAGTACAAGAATATCATACAAGTGTGATTTGTATACAACATAACAATACTAGAACCCAACAACCAAAGTTTACCCATCAATACAGAGGATAAAAAGTTTTTCGTAGTTACTAAAAATACGTTTCTTGGAGATCATTAGGGACAGGATTCTGAGATAATTAAGTTATACTGCTGCCCACGGGATGATTTGTTCACTGGTCACTGGCAAAGAAATAGCAGCCAGCCAGGTATAAACCCCCCTACTCCCAGCATGTCATTGTTTTGTAGAAAAGCAGAACTAGGAGTAGACCACAAACACAAAGGTATGGGACCTGTATCCTTATGAACGCTAAGAAATACATTTTACTGTAAGCACAAAAATCCTATTTTCTTTCTCATTCATTAAGGGACACATGATTCATAGATAACTGGGACATTCAAAAGAAGTTCATCTAAGGGGTAGGCAACAGTAAGAAAACACTAACAGGCTCACAAAGCCCACAGCTCAAAGAGCTGCCTGAAGAACTTTACATCCATAGCTGACATCAGATGAGACTAAAGCCTGGTACACACTACACTGACAGCTCCAGTGGCTGGAGTGGCTGTACTTACCATGCGAGGTTAGCCCAGAGATCTACCCCGCTGAGCTGTTGTGTTCTGACAGGGGGACAGCGAGCCACCCCACCACAACACTCCGATCAGCCATTGGCTGAAAGTGCTGATCTGGAGTCGAACTACTGCGGGTTTTCGAGCATGCACATCCTACAGAAGCAGGCTTCAGTGAGACAGACCGACATACACATGGGCAGAATGTCGGCCGGTATTTTTGTACCGGCAAATGTCTCCCGACATTCTGCCCATTTGTACGGGGCTCTAATGGCCTGTTCACACTTGTCTACATGCTGAACCAAATTGGTTTAGTGTGAATGCAGCAGCTGTTTTGGGCTGCAGTCACATGCAGCATGGGGTGGTGTGATGGGCTATTTATCTTATTACACAACTTCCTTTTTTTGTCTGAACTTTATGTGAAGTGCACAAAGAGACACTTCATTCATATCACCACCTAGCAGCGTGATGGGCTGCGCTTGCTGTTTGGTGACATGCAGAGCTATCCAGAGAGTTGCGAGATTATGCAAACTTGTTGCATACTATTGTACATAACACGTGACATATGTGTCATTGCAGTTACCTGCATTTATCCACGAGGACATAGTATGAAGGGGCCCTTAATGTCCACTTAGTATGACTTAGAGAATGGATGCACAGAAAGCCAGGTGGCAGACCTGCAAATCTGGGAAACCATTTCCTAATGCCAAGCCCAAGATGCACTCACAGACCCAGTATAGTGCACTTTAATAGGAAAAGGTGGAACCTTGTTCTTGAGACCATAAGATAACTCTCATTTTGTCACTATGGTCCCTGTAAAGGGGAACCAGCCTATTGATATACCATTTCTCAGTGGCTCAGACAGATCATCATATAAGCTTATACAGAATACAGAATACAGAATCATTATGGTCCCTGTAAAGGGGAACCAGCCTATTGATACAACATTTCTCAGTGGCTCAGACAGATCATCATATAAGCGAATACAGAATACAGAATACAGAATAATTATGGTCCCTGTAAAGGGGAACCAGCCTATTGATAGAACATTTCTCAGTGGCTCAGACAGATCATTATATAAGCTTATACAGAATACAGAATACAGATTCATTAGGGTCCCTGTAAAGGGGAACCAGCCTATTGATACTCTGTATTATGTATAAGCTTATATGATGATCTGTCTGAGCCACTGAGAAATGGTGTATCAATAGACTGGTTCCCCTTTACAGGGACCATAATGATTCTGTATTCTGTATTCT
The DNA here is from genome assembly GCA_037952925.1 of Lithobates clamitans. Lineage (NCBI taxonomy): Eukaryota > Metazoa > Chordata > Amphibia > Anura > Ranidae > Lithobates > Lithobates clamitans. The sequence continues at coordinate 790,079 of JBBGZY010000100.1, read as the reverse complement.
GTATAAGCTTATATTATGATCTGTCTGAGCCACTGAGAAATGGTGTATCAATAGGCTGGTTCCCCTTTACAGGGACCATAATGACAAAATGAGAGTCAGTCTTTCTACCGATAGCAGTGGCTAAGAGGTAAACCTGCAAAGCGTAAACCGCATCCAGGCAGCAACAAGAGAGACATCCTGTACAAAGGTCTTAAACGATGTATGGGAGAGGCCAGCGTTTATTGGAACAAGATTGCAAGTGCCCAGATTAGTCCACTAATGGTGCTCAAGGCTAAGTGTTGATCTAGGCCTGATTGCAGAAAGGTCGGGATTCATTCCATTTGGGTATTTTTTTTAGATGAAAGGGGTTGTTTACCAAAACTGGAGAGTGCAAAATCTGGTGCAGCTCTGCATAGAAACCAATCAGCTTCCAGGTGTTTTTTTTTGTCAAAGTTTAATAGAACAAGCTGAGGTTAGAAGCCAATTGGCTGCCATGAACAGCTGCACAAGATTTAGCATTCTCCAGTTTTAGTAAGTCAACCCTAAAAATCCTTACTTCGGACTAGGTGAACTATGCCTTCCATGTGCAATGGCAGACCTTTGCCGGAGATAGACTTCCTGGCTTTTAAAGGAGAAGTATAGCCAAAGTTATTTTTGCTACACTTCTACTGGGGATCACAGATGACCTGCTTTCAGCTGACAATGGGCTAAAGTCTGCTGTCCACTGACATCATTCAGCCGGTCAAGGATCAGGATTGATTCCAACTTTACAGCTGGGGTCCACCGAGATGCCTGGACCGGCAGCTGGCACAGCCTCTCAGCGAGAGACTGAGCCAGCCATTCCCGCCCCCTGCACAGCTTAGCACTCCAGTGAGCACTGGAGGGGCAGAGCAGAGAGCTGATGACTGACATTCACTGACAAGTGAGTGATCAGCGGTCTTTGATTGCTCAGTTCTCAGTATTAGAAGCTTCAGGGGACAGATGGAGCATCAGATTGATGCTGCATCCACCTAGGTGAGTGTTTATTCTTTTTTAACACCCATACTTCTCTTTAAATATAGTGTGAATTACCAAATCAGACTGTTGTTTTGGTTCTGTTCTGAAAGGTTGAAGGCGGGGAGTAATGATAGGAACTGTTTTTGGCTTCAGATGGGGAGAAGTCTTCCAAGCATTACAGTCATACTAAAGCTTTCATTTTTTTCATTAAAATACTGTAACTTACCTGCTCTGTGCTATGGATTTGCACAGAGCAGCCCAGATCCTTCTCAAGATGCATCCAGGAAAAAGACAGACAATATTGCCTAGCCCATCTACGCATGTGTGTAGGGCTGAAAGCATAAGCTTTATGGGCTCTATGATTAAAGGATTAGTAAAAGTAGTAACTGGATCCTCTGACATATGTTTAGTTAGTTAATTTAGTGCATGACAAAATGACAACACAGCTAAAGCAGGTTGCAATGCAGGGCTTTCTATTCAAAACAATTATTTGCAAAGGGTTTCCAAAATTTGTCCTTAGGACCCTTAAATATTGATTGGTACACACCAATAAATATGGTCATTGTTTTATTAACCCTTTCGATGCCAGGTCCATACATTGTACACATCTGACAGCAGGGGTTCTTAAACACATTTCTGGTAGCTCCAGCCACTAGGATTGTAAGTACCGGTAAATCTGACAAGCAGACTGCCGCCTGTCAGATGGAAGCAGTCCAGTGCCTCTGGTGGGGCCGGATTACTGTCGCCCTATCCCTCATGCACGCGCTCAAGCCATGTATCCCGTGCTCTGGCCATCTGCAGGCCCGGGACTGGCATAGCTGGTGCCGCTGGGTAGGAGGGGAAGAGTAGACGCACATCTGCTCTCCTTCCCTTCTTGTTGGTGACCCGAAAGTGACCTGTTCAATCTCCCTGTCAGTTTTTCCCAGCCAGCATGGGTGGGAAAGAATGTAATGCAATGCAATGCAATCTACATTGCATTAGATTCAATGGAGCACAGGAGAGACAACCTGTCACCACAAAATTTATCACACGGGGACGTATCATACTCCACTCCTTGCAGCAGAAGCTCTATCTTGGAATCCTGGATGCCTCCTCCTCCCAGCTTTAGATGCACCAATGACTATAATGCATGAGATCATCCACACACTGTGGATTGCTAATTATTGTGTGCTGTATCCACCTAACTGACCTTGCTGCACTTAGATTGGTGCCCACTTGCTGTCTCTCTTAGCAATTGCAGGTGCCATCCAGACCATATACAGTGTATCCATTGTGTCAATTTCCTTGGTGTCATCCCAGCTGGGAATCTTTTTGAAAACCACGATAAGCATAATTTGTCCTACTTCATGTGAGTTGCTAATTATCTTCCTTTAAATAAATGTTTACATGTCCACTACACTGAGTCTGCACACTTTGCTCTTTTTGTCTGATTGATGTCACCTGGCCTCATTCATTTACTGGCTGGAAATCCCCAACCATGTAAACTATAGAACAAGAGACAGATAAAAAAAAAGCACTCTGGGCCTGGAAAATGCTCTGCAACACACAAAGATTTGGAAAGCACCACAAGCAGAGCCTAGAGCCCCAAGGTTGCATTCCAAGCAGTCCCAACAATCTTTGGTCCACCAGTGTCTGAATATGCTCTTCAAACATATTGCAGAGGAAACGCCAAAACCAGATCGCTGTATAAAGTGTCCAGCTCAGCAGCATGTAGGTGAATTCTTGATTTAAAAAAGAAATCAACGTTGAAGAAGAAAAAACAGCTGGTAAAATAGTTAAAACTTTTCTCAATAAGAAAAGACACCCACCCATCCTCCCAAGATACCAGCAAAATAGTGAGGTATGGTGGAATGGTTTTTATACCTGGCTGTTGCTGTTTTTTGTTTGCCAGTGTCCAAATCATATGGTAGGTAGAAGAATACCCAATTGTCTCTGAATCCAGTGTCCTTTAAAAAATGAGAAAAAAAGTTCTGCTTTTGTAGGTCAAAAATGTTGAAGGACATTATGCTCAATTCACTAAACTGTAATGCATGTGTTATTTGCCATAAAGGTAGTTATTGTCAGCCATGCAATAGTTATTTTCATCTCTTTGCTGTCACTGCTGAAAATAACAGTTATTATATAGCTTTGTGAATTGAGCAGACTGTCAAACATTAATGCAATAAGCATACATTTCATGCACAACATCATTTGTATTGGGGCACTGATAATGAAGAGGGATATTTTAAGTATAATTGATGTGTGATTTACCGTTTCAAGTCAAGGATGACTCCCTCATGTACATCTACACAGCAAGTGATCTATTTTTTTTTTCAAAAAGCTATTGCTATTGCAGTTGATTGCCAAAGAAGCTGCCATCTTGACCTCTGTTTAATCTTCATTTGCCATGGCAGTGCACATGTGATCAGTTATGACACCAGCCATTGGATGGTTTGACAGTTTGGATGAGAGCACAGCCAATGTGACAGGTACATTCCCGGCAAGGCCAGGAATGTAACTGTTTTTTGAAACTGTTAAATTGATGGGTTTACTTCCACTTTAACTTTAGATCACCACTGGAGTTCATAGGAAATCTCAGTAGTGTCAGTGACAGCCACTGGAATTTATCTTTTAAAGCGGAGTTCCACCCACATTTACAACCTTGCGCCATATAGTTAATGTTTGCATGGTAAAAAAGTATTGGATATGTTTTTGTTGTTGTTGTTTGATCTATATTGTTTTAAATTGTATCATCCTTCTCTTCCTGTGTACCTCACCACAGCGAGGTACGTCATTTCTGGCCAGGCAATGGCTCCTGAGAGATGAGTGTCATCAATCCCAGGAGTCATTGGGTATCGCCGGCTGCAAGCATCACGTTATTTGGGAGGAGTATGCTGGGTAGCCAAAGGCACCTTATTCGGGAAGAAGCTACTAGTGAGCTTCACATAAAGATGGGAGCATGCTTGGGAGGAAAGAGAAAGGTTACTATTTAAAAAACATGCATATAGACAAACAGCATTGCATTTTAAAAAGTTTTTTTTTAAATTTATTTAGATAATTAAATCACGGGGTATTTGAAAAAATAAATAAATGTTTCGAACTCTGCTTTGAAATGGAAAAGCACTGTTGTCACAGAGCTACAGTAGTTATAGTAGGACTCAAAGACCAATAGTGGATTGATTCAGTTCCTGGGCTAAACTCTGATTCCTTGTCACTAACAGCTGGCAGTTACTGCACCAGCCCCACTCACTTGCACAACAGAAGCTTTTGTGAGCCACAGCACTGTTTTAAAATTGTACTTTGTCTAAAGTGGTTACAAAAATGTACCACCACATAGTCTCTACTTCTCAAATGTACTGGTGTGTATCTTTTCCACCAAGGAAGAGTTACAAAGGTATTGTTTTTGAATTAATTGGCTTTTCTTATATTTTGCTGCCTGGCATAAGCCAATGCCTCATTGTGGTAAGTGTATCTCAATTGTCCTGGACTGTATATATTAACATAATTTCAGGGCATATCAGACCTCTGAAGAATGAACACAGATTCATCTATTCCAAATAGATTTAACGCACCACACAACAATGTGTGCTTTGGCTCTTTGACTTGGCCCTTAGTATTTTTGTACTCACTTTTACTCTTCTGAAGCAAGCAACAAAGTCTTCCCACATTGGGTGGGAATCTAGAACAAATAAAGGCAACATAGAATTTCCAGTCTCTTGGTCAATATTCACATACTCAGCCTCAATTCACATAACTAAAAAAAATAGGATTTTATTTTTTGTTAAAGTGACATTTATTTTCAACTTTGTCCAATGAGATTTGAAAATGACAGTCGCATGGCTAAAAAGTTCCTTTAATTTTGCAAAAAACCTCAGAACTCGTCCTACTTTCATCATTGTTTCTTTGAAGCCTGTGATTCCTAATAACTTCTCCTTTGAAAATGCTATCTTCCATTCTTGCTATTCTCAGGTAGCTTAATCCTCTTACAGGGTTCCATGGAGCCACTTTTGTGCATGCCTCTGGCACTCCCCTGCTCCCACCCCCCTCCCTATGCTGTCCCTCCTAAACAGCGAATGTAAAGTACAAAGGATGTGCCCAGTTTTAATGTACTGGGACATACACTACTACCAGGCAATGCATGAAGTAGGGGTCTTTCCATACTCTTCCATTATGTGTGATTCCTTTATCATCATTACCCCCTAGTGGCCACAATGCACTTTTGTTTCTACAAATAAAATGTGGCCATTAGATGGTGGTAACGATATGGGAATCACATGTTACAGCAATTTCATCCTGGTTGGGCAAATCTTTGTCACATGCACACAATGAATGTTTTATACTTAGACTCCTTAGTGGTTAGCATAGGAAGAGAGGACCCTCACCATGCCAACATCCAAAATATATACATAGGGATTGAACAAGTTAAAAAATTGGTGGATTTTGTGGGCACATAATGAGAGGGAGAATCAATAAAAAGGCATACATTTTATTACAGCATAATTAAAAAACATATAATCAACATACAAACAACACCCTGTATGGACACAGTTACCAGTTACCCAATAATGCAGTTAGAGATGGCTGGATCTAAGATACAAGGATGTGCCCCTATAACAAAAGCAGTGATATGAATGGAGTAAATGTCCAATCAAGAAGAGATGTCGCAGAATGGTTTGCTAGAGTGGCTATCAAAAACACGGCTTACCCTTCAAAGCTGCACCAGTGTGTATAGCTTTCCTCTCTGTGTATGGCCCAAACCCATATGCATTCCTTCTTATAAAGGGGCATGGAAGTAACAAGGGGGGCGTGGTGGCGCAAGTAAAAAGCCAAGTCAGGTGACGTATAACATCGCCACATGATCGTGGTCATGTGAGCATGGTCATGTGACCGCAAATGCATCTTAAATGATTGTATATGTCTAGTAGGCAGGCAGATATCAACAGGAAGTGAGGAGGTGCGCAGGGTGGTGTAATCACACATAAACCATGCGAGTACACCTACCACCAAGACTCCACCCCTAAACAAATGGACGGATAGATGGAGCCATTCATGGTAGATCACGTGTGGCAGATGACGCACTGACATGCGGCATGACCATTGCGTACACCCCCCCCCACATCAGCGCATCCACACGATGCAAGAGTGCAATCAAGGAAAACGTCAACATCAAAGTGCAACGCAGCATCTACAAACGCCCACATCTCAAACCATGCCCTCAAAAACAGCAACAAAGCCAAAGTCAGGTCTCAGCATACAGATGCAGCAAGGAAGGCACACCCCATTAAAAAACATTTTGAGAAAAGATCTCCAGACAACAAGCAAATGAGACACAGCAGGCAAGCTCAATGACAACTTAGACACATACACACACACACAAAGGAAGAAAAAAAAAGTCACAGCAGGACCATTGCGGCCAGGCCAGGAAGTTACCATTGCACCACAAAAACAGCAGTTTGAAGTATACTGTGTTAAATAGCAATATGGACAACTATAAATTTTTTTCCCATAGAAAATAAAGATATGGATATTTTTACAGAAATGGTCTATAGCTTATAGCATCATTAAGGCCAGGGACAGTGGTAGCAGCCAGAGTGTGAATCCCTCTCATTTCCCTTTGTAGAATTTTTTTATCGTGGGTACCACCTCGAGAGTTCATTGGAATGTGTTCTAATGCTGCAAATTTAACTACACTGTTGTTGCCAGCATGCTTTTGATTTACATGTCGTCCTATTGGTGTCAGCAGTTGATTACTGTTGATGTAGTATATATGATCCTTGATTCAATGTCAAAAAGCTTGTTTTTTGACATTGCCACGGCCACATTCACAAAACATAATGTACACCACACCCTCCGTCTGACAGTTGACATGGTGTACAGTAGAGTGTTGTCTGCCATTTGGCAGATACATTGCATGGTTTTCGTATACCCATGGGCAAAAAGCACATGAACCACATTGCCAAGTTCCTCTCGAGGTGGTATCCTCACTGGCTGCCTCAGAGGAATGGCTTTGTGTCAATCTGTCCCTGAGTGATCTTGCCCTCCTGAAGGTAATGTTTGGTTTAGCACCTGTATATTTTTTTTTACAAAAATGTTTTTATTTTTTATTTGTTTAGATAGAAAGTAGTTTACAGGTTCAGATATTACAAATGCATCCATAAACAAATCTCTTTTCCAAAATATAAAAGAAAGTGCAATAGCCCAACGGGGGCCAACTGTTAAAGTTATACATCATATTTACCAAATTCCTCAACGGAGGAATGAAGTATACCACTGGTCACATAAGGGTAATGAGTGTGGACCTCGTAGGGCACCACAACCTAAAATCACAATGCTATATACAGCAGGGATATTTCCATGAACACAACATCCACACCATACATGCACCCATCTATACTCATTCACACAAAAAGGCAAACCTTGTCCCACCCCGCCTCCACCACTCCGTCCCTCCAGGTACACAAACGACCCAACATCCAAAGGTTACAGCCTCCCCTAGACGTCGAAAAAACCCATCAAGGGGAGGCCGGATATAGTTATTGTTGTGAGAGCGGAGTGTCCTTCCAAAAGGAGTCTGCTATATCAAGCCAGGGCTGCCAGATCTTAGCAAATTTTTTTGGGCAGGCCCTACCCTTATAAACCAGTTTAAAAATTGGTATAACTTTATTCATCATACGATACAAAACTTGAATAACTGGGGCAGTTGCATTCTTCCATTGCATCAAAATTAATTTTCTGGCATAAAACTATATTATACGGACAAGAGTTCGAGTATGAGTCCAGTGTAGGAAATCGTTCAGCACACCCAATAGTCCAACCTCCGGGGTGCAGGGCACCTTTATTTGTAGTGTGTTTTCAAAAAAGGAAAATAAATCCCTCCAAAAGGTGGACAGGACAGGGCAGGACCAAAACATATGCATGTATCCAGCTTCTGAGAAGCCACACCTAACACAGGAGGCTGCAGAGTCATATCCCATATGGGCCAGCCTAGCAGGAGTGTAATGCATCTGATGTATAAATGTATATTGTACATATTGGTCATTTGATCCAATAAGGTCCAGAAAGCACACCTCTGAGGCCTCCTCCCACCCCTCCTCTGACAACCCGGGAATTTCCTTTTCCCATTTCCGCTGAGCAATCTGAAAGGGTTTAACCCCCGCCACTTGAAGGCGAGAATATATAGTAGTAACAATTTTCCCAATATTGGGATATGACAATAGCACCTCTAGGGGTGATTCAGTGAGCTCCAGGGACAAACCAGAAAATTGTGCCCTGATGGCATGGCGCAGTGAAAGATACCTAAAATAAAACCTGTTTGTTACACCACACTTAGCCTTCAGATCCTCAAATGAGAAAAAAGAGTCGTTTGAGTAGATCTGAGAGACATGGGTAATACCAAGTCTTATCCACCACTGAGAATCTGGATGGCCCAGGAGCTCTGGAAAGTTAGGATTATGCCATAGAGGAGCATTGGGGGACACCCCTATCTGGTTAATGATTACTTTATTACCCTCATGCCAGGCCAGCCAGCCCACCTCAATCGGCGAGCCCCTAGAACAACGTCGAGGCATGGACCTGTGTAATGTGTCCACTAGTGAGGCCCTGGGGCCGTTAAGAGCGTTCAATAGAGTGGTGGAGCATGAAGAGGAGGCCTCCAGAAACCAGTCATAGACATAGGCAAGCTGTGATGCTATAAAATAGTGCCTTAAATTAGGGCAGGCCAAACCTCCATCCAGTTTAGCAGCCTGGAGTGAGGCCCTGACGATTCTAGGGTTCAAGCCCTGCCAAAGGAAGGAGGATCCGAGTGAGTTAATTTTGATAAAAAGTTTCTTAAATAAAAATATTGGGGAAGCCCGAAAAACATAGAGAAATTTAGGTAAAAATATCATTTTAAAAATATTCACGCGTCCAATCAAATTTAGTGGCAATGAGGCCCAGGAGCGTAACCTGGTCTTCATTTGAGTTATGATCGGGGTGATATTAAGGGTCTGGAAACTAGATAGATTATTATGAATATGTATTCCTAGATATTTAAATGTATGATGTATAGTCAGCTTGGACTGGGCTAGGTAAGCATAATCCCTGTCAGGGCCTATGGGGAATGCCACAGACTTTTCCCAGCCAACTCTCAGTCCGGAGGCCCTCCCAAACTCATCCACAACCTCCATCAAAGAGACAAAGGCCTGTTCTGAGCCGTCTAAGTAAATCAAGGCGTCATCCGCATATAGAGAGATTCTCTCAGACAGTTCACCATAGCAGATGCCCCCCACTGTCTCCGTCTGACGCACTGCCAGAGCAAGTGGCTCAATGGCTAGTGCGAACAAAAGTGGAGAAAGCGGACAGCCCTGCCTGGTTCCCCTCTGCAAACTAAACATATCCGATACATCTTTGTTGGTACATATTCTTGCCCTGGGGTTAGTATAAAGCAACCTGACCCATTTAATAAATTGGACGCTGAAACCCATACGATGCATAGTTTCTCAAAGGAAGCACCAGCTAACCGTATCAAATGCTTTCATCACGTCAAGTGATAGTACCAGTCCGCTTCTTCTGTCCGTGGCAGCCCTGTGAATATGTATATAAAGGCGATGAATGTTGTCATATGTACTCTTACCAGGCATGAACCCTGTCTGGTCCCTATGAATAAGGTGAAGAATGACCTTCTGTAATCTCAAGGCTAGGACCTTCGCTAGTACTTTAACATCGCTGTTTAGTAGCGAGATTGGACGATATGACCCACACAGCAGTTTGTTTTTGTCAGGCTTGGGTAGCACTATAATGAGGGCTTCATTCGTGGAGGGGGGAAGTTCTCCCTCCTCCATTGCCCGATTAAAGAGAGATAAAAGTTTCTGCGCCAATTCCACAGCATAGGTTTTGTACCATTCTGCGGGCAAACCGTCCAACCCAGGGGTTTTATTGGGGGGTAAAGAGCAAATAGCTTCAGTGATCTCTTCGATTGTCAAGGGAGTGTCTAAGATGGAGCTGTGGGAGTCGTCCAATACAGGAAATTGAAGGGAGTCAAAAAACCCCAATGTCTCCAATTCGTCCGGGGGGTGGGGGGCTTCATATAGGGTCTCATAGAAGGACTTGAACATCCAATTTATGGTCAATGGGTCTGAGGTGATTGAGCCGTCAGGCAATTTAATCTGTGATATGGTCCTATCAATGTATTCTGTGCGAGAAAGAAAGGCTAACATTTTACTATTCTTCCCACTATATTCATATAGTCTGGCAGCCAGATATAACTGCTGAGTCCGTGTTGCATCCACCCTATGGAGATACAGGGCCCTGTGCGCCCCCACCAAGACTCCATGAGAATCCGGGGTGGGGAGCGCAGAGTACTCCAGAGAGGACTCCAAGGCCAGAAGAGCAGCACGGGAGGACCTCCTATGTTTAGCAATGTTTGAGATATATGAGCCCCGTACAGAAGCCTTAAATGCGTCCCATGTGGGCCAAAAGAAGCCGATCCAGCATTGTCCCCCCAATATAGGGACATGGCTCTTCAAATTCAGGGGTGGAGACCCAGAGGGGACTGAGCCTCCACAACCGAAAAGAGGGTCTGTGACCGAGTATTAATTCAACACACAGGGCGGAGTGGTCAGAAATTGTCTGAGATATATAGTAAATTGTCTGGGTATATGAGGTCAGAAGTCCCAAGGGCGTAGTCCAGCCTGGAAAGAGTACGATAAGGCCGGGACTGACAAAAGTATTCCCTAGCCAATGGGTTTTGTTGTCGCCATAGGTCAATGTATCCAAAGGAAGCACACCACTGACAAAACAGCTTAGATTCATACTGAATGGGTTTCAGTCTATCCAAATTAGGGTCCATAACAGAGTTAAAATCCCCCACAATAAGGGTGGCTAATGTAGGCAGATCCGAGAGCCTTGTGCACAGATCTGTAAAGAGTGCAGCCATGACAGGAGGGGGAGCATACACAACCACCAGAAGTAATGGGGTGGCATGTATCTTACATTGGAGGAAAATATACCGCCCATTAGGGTCTAAAATCACTCTTTCACATGAAAAGGGGAGGCCCTTCCTTATGAGGATGGACACACCCCTGGCATAATTAGAAAATGTGTGATATCCATGCATGACCCATTTTTTTTTTAAAGCAAGCACTTTAGACCCCATAAGGTGTGTCTCCTGCAGGCACAGTATATGAGGCTTATGAGCCTTGAGAAATTCAAACAGGGAAGCCCTTTTAAATTTGGAATTTAAATCCCGGACATTCCAGGAGATACATTTAACTAAAGACATATGAAGTTAGTGAAAATCAGCAGATCAAGAGTATCGTTACGGCTGCAATCCCAGAGGGAGGACAAGGCAGGACAAAAATCGCACACATACTTACACACCACAATCATCCATTCACACAACATTCCTGTGATCAGTAACAACACAGTGAAAACTGGCAGTAGCACATAGTTAACCCCTGCCTTACCCCAAAAAGAAAAAACAGGAGCAGGCTTAGATCCCAAACTGCTAGTACATACTAGAAACATGGCCAATACAGGCACATCAGCAAACAAAACTTAAAGAAAATCAGATGTCAACCAAATATGCATATAATTAGCAGCATAGATCCCAGATTGAGATCTTGTCCTCATGTGAAACCAGGTATCTTGAATCACCTGCCACAGATAAAGGCACACCGGCTGGGGAAAAAGAAAAGGGAAGGAGACATTTAACAAATTTCCAGGAGAGTAACCAGTTCAGGTGTCCAGGGCCCGGCCAGACATTCGACCCGGTTGATGCAAGGACTCAAACCAGGAAAGAGCATTTGCAGGGGTTTGGAAAAAATGCACCTGGCCCTGGTGCACGACTCGCAGCGTGGCAGGAAACAGCATAGAATATTGGATGGTCTTCTCCCTCAATTTCAGCTTAATGTGTTGGTACTTGGCTCTTGAGGCACGGACCACTGGGGAATAATCAGGAAACAATGACACAGATGCGTTGTTGATCTTTAGGCTCCCTTTTATGCGGGCAGCTCGCAGGATAGCGTCCCTATCACGATAATTGAGGAGACGGATTACCATAGTGCGTGGAGGGTTGCCTGCAGGAAGCGGCCTGCCAGGCACTCTATGTGCACGCTCCAGGACAAAACATGGGGAAAGGCAGTCTTTACCAAATTCTTGGGTAAACCAACTTTGCAGGAAGGAGACCGGGTCAGCGCCCTCAACCCGCTCGGGGAGGCCCACTAGACGCAGGTTGTTTCTGCGCAGACGGTTCTCCAAATCGTCAACCTTGTCCTCCAGAGAGAGGATTTTAGTGCCATGCGTTTTTTGAGTAGCTTGGACCGGGCCGACAGCATCCTCCAAGTCGCTAATACGGCGTTCAGTCTCAGAAACCCGGTCCCTCATTTTATGCATGTCCTGGCGCATAATGGTTATGTCCAGTTTAAGTTCCTCCACTTTCCCCATGATATCAGAGTTATTTACCTTGATCAGTTTGAGGACATCCAGCAGGGTGGGTTCCGGTTCTGGACCATCCTCAAGGCCATCATCACTGTGGGGAGGGATGACCGATAGCGCAGGGGGAGCTGAGGTTCCTGGAGAAGATCGTAGCAAAGGATCTGGCTCCTCATCAAAAAGATCCGGCGTGGATGCCAGGGACGACTGTGGGATGGTGGAGCGGCGGCCATCCTGGCCAGAACGTGTGGCAATACTCATCCTTGACGGGGGCTGTTTCCTTCGTTTTCCCATCCACCAGAATCCCCCACGAATGTCACAAAGTCTTCCCCAAGCGTACAGGAGAAATTTCAGCCGAGTTTGTGCGGCAGTTGAGCAGGATTACACAGGATTGTGCAGAGGGATCAGAGAGCTGCTGAGAAAGATGTCTGCTCACATGCTGCGTCAGGCCACGCCCCTAGCACCTGTATATTTACAGAGGGTGGGATCATTGGTGAGAAGACACCAATGTTTCTTAAGTATTTCCCATACACCTGAGTGTTGGCGATTACAGGTGATAGTAGATACTAGTAGTGTCTTTCTCACTATGTTGTGGTTTCTTACATAGAGCTTCCTGTCTAGTCTGCCTAAATGCTTTTTTATATGCTTTTTAAGCTCTGTCTTTGAGTATCCTCTATCGGACAGTCTAATTCGTAGTGTGTCTGCTTCCTGCTTGAATAGAGTATCATTGGAGCAGATTCTGTGCAACCTGAGATATTGCTCTGTCGTTTTTGCAGCACTTTTCGGCCACTAGCTGGGCATGTTTAACCACCACTAGTGGTCGAAGAAGGGTTTCTGCGCAACCTGAGATATTGCTCCTAAAACAACTTTTACACAGCCAGCGCCCGGGCTTCGGCGGTAAAGTGCCGCTATTTTTAGCGACTCTTTACCGTCGTTTCGGCAGCGCTTTTCGGCCACTAGCAGAGCACGTTTAACCCCCACTAGTGGTCGAAGAAGGGTTAAGACCGCCTGCAAAGCGGCGCTTTGCCGGCAGTTCTGCGGCACTGCCCATTGATTTTAATGGGCAGGGGCGCTTTAGGAGCGGTGTATTCACCGCTCCTACAGTGCTGCAAGGAAGCTGCTTGCAGGACTTTTTTTGATGGGATTGCAGCTGAGGCTTTTTTCAGGTACTTCACAGGTGCTATTTTTTGTGCTAAAGCACCTGGAAATTGCCTCCAGTGTTGATGAGAGGGGTCGGATGAAAACTACTAGCATGTAAGAGGGTGTTCCCCATTGTCTCCTTTTGATATAGAGTGGTGTTATTATTCCCCTCACCTTCAATCACGACTGTGATATCCAGAAAGGGGATGGATTTCTTACTTTGATGCATAGTAAATTTTAAATTGAATGCATTCTGATCTAGATCATGCCTAAACTCATCCAGATCAGTAGTGGAACCAATCCACAGCATTAAAATGTCATCTATATACCTATTCCACATCAGGATGAAATCCTTTAGTGTTTAGCACTAGTTTACACAGCGATTCTGATTGATCAGCTCCTGCACAGGGAATCTCTCTGGTTAATCCCAAAAGTGCTTCACAGAGAAGAGGGAGAAAAGCAGGGATTTAAAATCCTTGGACAGGCTGTGAGGGCACTGAGAGCTCAGTAACCCCTGAAGTGGAGTGTCATGGTAGTTCATTGATTTGTTCCTGTCAGTGTATCTGCCTGTCCGTACGGGATGTACAGGTATATTGATAAACTGACGGTGCAATGCTTTACAGGCTCCAAAAGAAATAAATAATGCGCATTTTTTTACCTGCAAAAAAATGTGTATTTATTATTTTTTCTAAAGGGTGAACTTATTCTTTAGGCCTCTTGTCTGTTCTGGCAATCCCAGACTATACTTCTCCCAGCCTCACCAGCACTTCTAAACTGGGCTCCATGAGCAATAGCTTTATAACACCTAAACCTTTATAACACCTAAGCTAAGGTGTTTGATGGGTTTGTGACCACCTTTTAAAAATTAAGATTTTCAATTAACCTTGTACAGACTGCTATCAATGTATACATAAATTGTCAAATGTGCCATTTTCAAAAAAAACAAAATCATGTGCATGCATATGTGCACAAGCTAGCACCTGTGTAATGACTAATGAAGATTCCTGCTATGGACAGTTATCAGAAATATTGCAACCAATGACTGGGACATTTAATGGCTGTCAGCTGGGTTTGGACAGTAAAACCTATCTCTGAAGGCACATCTAATGTACTGTGTTCCCTAAGTTCCATAATGAGAATATATATATATATATATATATATATATATATATTGTTCAGTACAGTATGTAATTACACAACACCCTGTACACTTTATTTTAGTTTGCGTAGTACTGACATCTAGTGGCCTGAAGAACACAATACTTATAAAGTCCAAGACTTTTAGCCCTCGTTCACATTGGAGCGACTTGTCATGCGATTTGACAGGTTCAAATCAGTGCTACGCCGACTTTGCGGTGCCGCATCGATTTGAAAAAGTAGTACCTGCACTACTTTTGGCGATTTCAGTGCGACTTGCATAGACATCTGTGCATGAAGCCGCACAGATGTCTTCAAAGTCGCACCTGAAGCTGCACTGACATGCGACTTTGAAATCATGCGATTTCAGATGAAGTTGCACGATTTAAAAGCCGCATTTTATGTGAACAAGGGCTTAGAAGGTAATACTTTTAAAAGCTGGTGAAAATGTTGGTCTGTTTCACCAGTTCTATTTTCTACCAGTTTATGAAAGTGTGAAACAAAAGTTGTAAAGTTGATTTTAACAGATTGTAAATAAGTGAACATCATTATGATAAATAGCGACATACATTTTTTCTTATGCCGCGTACACACGAGCGGACTTTACGGCAGACTTTGCCCAGCGGACGGGATTTCGTCGGACAATTCGATCGTGTGTGGGCTCCAGCGGACTTTGTTTGCTCAAAAGTTGGACGGACTTGGATTTGAAACATGTTTTAAATCTATCCGTCGAACTCAAGTCGAAAAGTCCGCTCGTCTGTATGCTAGTTCGACTGACAAAAAGCCATGCTAGGGCAGCTATTGGCTACTGGCTATGAACTTCCTTGTTTTAGTCCGGTCATACGTCATCACGTATGAATTCGACGGACTTTGGTGGATTGCGTGTAGGCAAGTCCGTTCATTCGGAAAGTCCGTCATAAAGTTCGTTGAAAAGTCCGCCGGGCAAAGTCTGCCGTAAAGTCCGCGGCCTTATATTACTATTATTATGTGGTTAAATTTAAAAAGGAAGAAAAACACTTCAAGATTTTTATTTTCAACTGCTTGGTTGAAGGCTGTATGCAAATGTAGATCGTCTTCCAAAATAATATTGATTCAGGGTGGTAAGGCTTCAGCACTAGACATGTGCAGGATGAAATAATTTGTTTAGTTTAATATCGATTTGTTTAGTTAAATTTGTTGCATTCGTTACATTGGTTTTCTGGATTCGTTTAGTTTTGTATTCGAATTCGAAAAAATTTGCCCGCATTTGAAAAAATTCTACCGCATTCGAAAGATCTATCAAATTCAAAAAAATTCTACCGCATTCGAAAAAAATTTAACCAAATTTGAAAAAGTAAACTATATATATAACCATTTTGCAAAATTGGTATAGAAATCGAATTCCAATAGAAAATATTAGAATAGAATAGAAAATAATATAAACGAATAGCATAGAAAAACAATAGAACAGAATAGAAAAAAATATAATATATTCTATTCTAATCTTTTCTATTCAAATTCATTCTGTACCAAATTCCAAATTCCAATGGTTATATATATTTTTTTCTATTCTGTTCTATTGTTTTTTCTAGTCTTTTCTATTAGAATTCTATTTCATTCTATTTCTATATAACCATTTTCTGAAATTCGAATTTCGTATAGAATGAATTCGCATTCAATAGAAAAGATTAGAATAAAATAGAAAATAATAATAATATAATAGAAAAGAATAGCATAGAAAAACAATAGACCAGCATAGAAAAAAAAAAAAAAATATATATATATATACTTTTTCGAAACTTTCTTCTTTTTACTTTTCCATTTTTCTCTTTCTCTTTCTTTCACTCTTTTTCACTCTAGCCCATTTTTCACTGCTTTATACTCTTCTTTCATTCTTTCATATTATTCTCACCTATTCACTTCGTGTTTTTGTTTTTCAGGTCTTTTTCCTCACAGGTATGGTCTTTCTTCACCCCCTTTTCTTCCACTCATTTTCCTTCTTTTGTTCTACCATCCCCCTTCCCTTGTCTTTTTCTGGACTATCTTGGTCATTTCTCTCATATTCTACTCTCTCTTTTTCGAAACTTTCTTACTTTTACTTTTCCATTTTTCTCCTTCTCTTTTTTTTTTTACTCCAACCCATTTTCACTGCTTTATACTCTTCTCTCATTTTTTCACACTATTCTTATCTATTCACTTTGTGTTTTTGCTTTTCAGGTCTTTTTTCTCCTCCCACTGAGGTCACCCCCGTCACACTCTGATCCAATCTGGGGGTTTCTCGTTGCCGGGTCTGCTACCTGGATACGCTCCCTCAGCTTCGGACCCTGGCATTGTGGGTGGGCTTTGCATTCAGGGCTGCGCCGCCTTTGCACGGACGCAATTGTAAGTCCATGGTCTTTGTGGAAGAATGTGGAATCTTATGTTTTACATTTGCCCACTTGTCCTTCAAACTACTCTAAATATTGCTATTTTCCCTATTCGTAGGTGATTAATACGGTTATGCTCCTGATTAGGGATGAGCCGAACACCCCCCGGTTCGGTTCGCACCAGAACCCGCGAACGGACCGCAAGTTCGCACGAACGTTAGAACCCCATTGACGTCTATGGGACTCGAACGTTCGAAATCAAAAGTGCTCATTTTAAAGGCTAATTTGCATGGTATTGTCCTAAAAAGGGTTTGGGGACCCGGGTCCTACCCCAGGGGACATGTATCAATGCAAAAAAAACTTTTAAAAACGGCCGTTTTTTCGGGAGCAGTGATTTTAATGATGCTTAAAGTAAAAAAAAAAAAGTGAAATATTCCTTTAAATATCGTACCTGGGGGGTGTCTATAGTATGCCTGTAAAGTGACGCGTGTTTCCCATGTTTAGAACAGTCCCTGCACCAAATGTCATTTTTAAAGGAAAAAATCTCATTTAAAACTGCTTGCGGGTTTAATGTCATGTCGGGTCATGGCAATATGGATGAAAATCAGTGAGACAAACGGCATGGGTACCCCCCAGTCCATTACCAGGCCCTTTGGGTCTTGTATGGATATTAAGGGGAACCCCGCACCCAAATTAAAATAAGGAAAGGTCCCTATATACTCTGAACAGCAGTATACAGGCGGTGCAAACAAGACAGGGACTGTAGGTTTGTTGTTAAGTAGAATCTGTTTGTAATTTTGAACATTTTTAATGTGTTTAGCTCCAGCCAAAAAATCTTTTCTAAGCTTTTTGGAAAACATAGGGAAGGGTTATCACCCCTGTGACATTTGTTTTGCGTCTTTCCTCCTCTTCAGAAGATTTCACCTCACTTTTTTGTCCCAATGAAAAATGTTTTTTGAAAATTTGTGTTTTTTTGTGGAACAAGGATTGGAAAGCATCAGTGGAAAGGAAAAATTGTTTTCCCATATTAACTCTTACAGGAGAGAATTTCCCTTCCTTAGGGGTAGATTTCATCTCACTTCCTGTTGTCTCCTTCCGTTTGCAAGTAGGAGTCGTTTGTAAGTTAGATGTTTGAAAGTAGGGTCCTACCCTATATACTCAGCAGAAATTTGGGCCTTAGGTGTTGCTGTGGCCAAAACACTGTAAGCCCTCACAGGGCCCTGCTGTGAAATATTAGATCAAGAATTGTAATTACATGCCCCTGTTGAACAGGAGCTGAAAAATTAGGCCTTAGGCACTGGTGCTGGTGCCACAACACTGCAACCCCTCACAGACACTCTAGTTGGAACGCAGGAACGAGCCCTGCTGCAAAGTATTGCATCAAAAATTGTAATTACACGCCCCTGTTAGACAGGGGCAGAAAAATTGGGTCTTAGGCACTGGTGCTGGTGCCACAACACTGCAACCCCTCACAGACACTCTAGTTGAAACGCAGGAACAAGCCCTGCTGCAAAGTATTGCATCAAAAATTGTAATTACACGCCCCTGTTAGACAGGGGCTGAAAAATTGGGTCTTAGGCACTGGTGCTGGTGCCACAACACTGCAACCCCTCACAGACACTCTAGTTGAAACGCAGGAACAAGCCCTGCTGCAAAGTATTGCATCAAAAATTGTAATTACACGCCCCTGTTAGACAGGGGCAGAAAAATTGGGTCTTAGGCACTGGTGCTGGTGCCACAACACTGCAACCCCTCACAGACACTCTAGTTGGAATGCAGGAACAAGCCCTGCTGCAAAGTATTGCATCAAAAATTGTAATTACACGCCCCTGTTAGACAGGGGCTGAAAAATTGGGTCTTAGGCACTGGTGCTGGTGCCACAACACTGCAACCCCTCACAGACACTCTAGTTGGAATGCAGGAACGAGCCCTGCTGCAAAGTATTGCATCAAAAATTGTAATTACACGCCCCTGTTAGACAGGGGCTGAAAAATTGGGTCTTAGGCACTGGTGCTGGTGCCACAACACTGCAACCCCTCACAGACACTCTAGTTGGAATGCAGGAACGAGCCCTGCTGCAAAGTATTACATCAAAAATTGTAATTACACGCCCCTGTTAAACAGGGGCTGAAAAATTGTGCCTTAGGCACTGGTGGTGGCGCCCAGAACCAAAAATGTTCTTACAAGCTATCAGCGTGATGATTGAGGAGGAAGAGGATAATTACTCAGGGATAGTCACTCAGCATCAGCATAGGCAGTCTTTGAAGGGATCTGAGATTTCAAAAAAAATTATTCGGTTACATCTGCATCAGGTGCTTGGTAGCTGGTGGTGATCCAAGACTGATTCATTTTTATGAAGGTCAGCCGATCGACCGAGTCGGTGGACAGACGCACCCTGTGATCGGTTACCACGCCTCCAGCAGCACTGAATGTGCGTTCCGAAAGAACGCTGGATGCAGGACAGGCCAGTAGCTCAATTGCATACTGTGCAAGCTCTGGCCAGTGATCCATCCTCAAGACCCAGTAACCCAGAGGATTTTCGGTGGGAAAGGTGTCCAAGTCTGATCTTGCCCCTAGGTATTCCTGCACCATGTAAAACAGACGCTGGCGATGGTTGCTGGAACCGATCATACCTTGGGGCTGCGGACCAAAAAATTGTCTGAACGCATCGGTCAGACGGCCACCTTCTCCACCGCTCCTTCTTTGACTGACCGAAGCCTCAGCAACACGTTGTCCAGAAACAGGAGTTTGTAACCTCCCAGTCTCTGGGAACGCGTTGCACAGACCTTTCTGCAAGGCCTCCCGAAGATGTTTCATCCTCTGCTCCCTCTGCGATGGCAAGATAAGGTCCGCAACCTTACCCTTGTAACGTGGATCAAGGAGGGTTGCCAGCCAGTATTGGTCCTTCTCCTTGATACCACGAATACGAGGATCCTTACGCAGGCTTTGCAGGATCAGGGAGGCCATGCAGCGTAGGTTTGCTGAGGCATTCGGTCCGGAGTCCTCTGGGTCACTAAGGACAACAACGTCCGCAGCCACCTCCTCCCAGCCACGTACAAGTCCATGTGTTCCTTGGGACTGATCCCTTAAAGACTGCTGATGCTGAGTGCCAGGCTCCACCTCCATACTGACACAATCTTCCTCCTCCTCCTCCTCCTCCTCCTCCTCGTCCTCTTCCTGTGTGATCGGCGGGCACGCAGGAACACTGTCTGGATAAAGGGGGCCTTGAGAGCTAAGGAAGTCCTCCTCTTCCTGCCTCTGTTCTGCCTCAAGTGCCCTGTCCATTATCCCACGCAGCGTGTGCTCCAACAGGTGGACAAGGGGGACAGTGTCACTGATGCATGCACTGTCAGTGCTCACCATCCTCGTGGCCTCCTCGAATGGTGACAGGACAGTGCATGCATCCCTGATCATGGCCCACTGGCGTGGGGAAAAAAAACCAAGGTCCCCTGACCCTGTCCTGGTGCCATAGTCGCACAGGTACTCATTGATGGCCCTCTGCTGCGTGTGCAGCCGCTGCAGCATGGCCAACGTCGAGTTCCACCTGGTGGGCATGTCACAGATTAGGCGGTTCTTGGGCAGGTTAAACTCCTTTTGGAGGTCCGTCAGCCGAGCACTGGCATTATATGACCGGCGGAAATGCACACAGACTTTCCTGGCCTGCCTCAGGACATCCTGTAAGCCCGGGTACCTGCCCAAGAACCGCTGCACCACCAAGTTAAGGACGTGAGCCAAACAGGGCACATGGGTCAGTTGTCCCTGTCGGAGGGCAGAGAGGAGGTTGGTGCCATTGTCGCAAACCACCATTCCTGCCTTAAGTTGGCGTGGCGTCAACCACCTCTGAACCTGCCCCTGCAGAGCTGACAGAACCTCTGCCCCAGTGTGGCTCCTGTCCCCCAAGCACACCAGCTCAAGCACCGCATGGCATCTTTTGGCCTGCGTACTTGCGTAGCCCCTTGAACGCCTACGGAGCACCGCTGGTTCCGAGGAAGAGGCCATGGAGGAAGAAGAAGAGGAGGGGGTGGAGGAGAGAGGTGTGTCACAATCAGCATTTTGGAGGCGTGGTGGCGGAACAACCTCCAACACTACTGCACCTTGTCCTGCATCCTTCCCAGCTGCCAGCAGAGTCACCCAATGCGCCGTGAAACTTAAGTAACGTCCCTGTCCATGCCTGCTGGACCATGAGTCAGCGGTAATATGCACCTTACCGCTGACCGCCCTGTCCAGCGAGGCATGGACATTGCCTTCCACATGCCGGTAGAGAGCCGGAATCGCCTTCCGTGAGAAAAAGTGGCGTTTGGGTACCTGCCACTGAGGAACCGCACATTCCACAAACTCACGGAAGGGGGCAGAGTCTACCAACTGAAAAGGCAGCAGTTGAAGTGCTAGCAATTTTGCCAAGCTAGCATTCAACCGCTGGGCATGTGGATGGCTGGGAGCAAACTTCTTTCGGCGGTGCAGCAGCTGGGGCAGGGAAATTTGCCTGGTACAATCTGACGTCGGTGTACCAAAAGCAGATTGCCCATAAGTACTTGGCTGTGACACACCTAATTCTACACCTTCATTCCTCTCACTGCAGGTCGCAGAGAGGACTGAAGGTCTAGTGGGGTTGGAAATCTCAGCTGATGAGGAGCAAGGAGAGATCGTCTTTGTTCTTTGGTGTGGGTCTTTTAGATACGCTTGCCAACGAACTGCATGGCAGGTCAACATATGTCTGGTCAAGCATGTGGTACCCAAGCGGGAGATGTTTTGGCCACGCGAGATACGCTTGAGACATATATTGCAAATAGCAGCGGTGCGATCTGATGCACTCGTCTCAAAAAAGGCCCACACCAAAGAACTTTTTGAATAACGCGCAGAGACTGCAGCGCCCTGCACATGTGGAGCTTTGGGGTGTGATGCAGTCAATGTGCTGCCCTTAGGCTGGCCCCTGGAGGGCATCCTGCCTAGTTGGTGATGTGCCACCTCCTCCTCCTCCTCCTCCTCCTCCTCCTCTCTCCTATCAGGCACCCACGTTGAGTCAGTGACCTCATCATCCCCTCCCTCCTCATCACTGGAGCAAACCTGGCAGTATGCTGCAGCAGGGGGAGCATGACTGCCAGATTGCTGTCCTTCTTGGGCACCCCCTCTGTCCGTGCTCATGTTACTGCCTTCATTGAGCTCAGTATCATCATCAGAGCCTTCCAAACGCTGGGCATCCTCCTGGAGCATGTACCCAACACTGTGGTCAAACAGTTCGAGGGAATCCTCAGGAGGACATGGTGGGGCTAGGGAAGGAGTCACTGATGACATTGAGCTGAGGGAAGAGGCCGCTGCTTTGCCAGACAAAGCACCCTGGGCATGGGTGAGAGAGGATGAGGAGGATGAGGACGGCTTGGTCATCCACTCGACCAAGTCTTCCGCATGTTGCGGCTCAACACGGCCAGCTGCCGAAAAAAAGGCCAAGCGTGTCCCATGGCCACGTGCTGATGAGGATGCACCGTCTCCACGACCAGCACTAGACACAGAGCCTGCTTGCCCTCTCTTATTGGCTTGTGACTGTCTGCCTCTCCTTCTTGGCCTTCCAGACATACTAATGGCCTGTAGCTGCACTAAGCTGGGATAGAACACCTGTAATTTTCTTCAGGTAGCTTTATATACTGTAACCAGACAAGCCTGCCTGTCAGTAGGAAGATAACAGGAACGGATCTAGCTGAACACTGTGAGCAGGACGTACTGCACTAAATGTATATAGCAGGAACGGTTCTAGCTGAACACTGTGAGCAGGATGCACTGCACTGAATGTAAATAGCAGGAACGGATCTAGCTGAACACTGTGAGCAGGACGCACTGCACTGAATGTAAATAGCAGGAACGGATCTAGCTAAACACTGTGAGCAGGACGCACTGCACTGAATGTAAATAGCAGGAACGGATCTAGCTGAACACTGTGAGCAGGACGCACTGCACTGAATGTAAATAGCAGGAACGGATCTAGCTGAACACTGTGAGCAGCACGCACTGCACTGAATGTAAATAGCAGGAACGGATCTAGCTGAACACTGTGAGCAGGACGCACTGCACTGAATGTAAATAGCAGGAACGGATCTAGCTGAACACTGTGAGCAGGACGCACTGCACTGAATGTAAATAGCAGGAACGGATCTAGCTGAACACTGTGAGCAGGACGCACTGCACTGAATGTAAATAACAGGAACGGATCTAGCTGAACACTGTGAGCAGGACACACTGTACTAAATGTAAATAGTCTAGCTGCCTGACCGTGGTACTAATAGGATCAAAAAGAACACCTGTAATTTTCTTCAGGTAGCTTTATATACTGTAACCAGACAAGCCTGCCTGTCAGTAGGAAGATAACAGGAACGGATCTAGCTGAACACTGTGAGCAGGACGTACTGCACTAAATGTATATAGCAGGAACGGATCTAGCTGAACACTGTGAGCAGGACGCACTGCACTGAATGTAAATAGCAGGAACGGATCTAGCTGAACACTGTGAGCAGGACGCACTGCACTGAATGTAAATAGCAGGAACGGATCTAGCTGAACACTGTGAGCAGGACGCACTGCACTGAATGTAAATAGCAGGAACGGATCTAGCTGAACACTGTGAGCAGGACGCACTGCACTGAATGTAAATAGCAGGAACGGATCTAGCTGAACACTGTGAGCAGGACGCACTGCACTGAATGTAAATAGCAGGAACGGATGTAGCTAAACACTGTGAGCAGCACGCACTGCACTGAATGTAAATAGCAGGAACGGATCTAGCTGAACACTGTGAGCAGGACACACTGTACTAAATGTAAATAGTCTAGCTGCCTGACCGTGGTACTAATAGGATCAAAAAGAACACCTGTAATTTTCTTCAGGTAGCTTTATATACTGTAACCAGACAAGCCTGCCTGTCAGTAGGAAGATAACAGGAACGGATCTAGCTGAACACTGTGAGCAGGACGTACTGCACTAAATGTATATAGCAGGAACGGATCTAGCTGAACACTGTGAGCAGGACGCACTGCACTGAATGTAAATAGCAGGAACGGATCTAGCTGAACACTGTGAGCAGCACGCACTGCACTGAATGTAAATAGCAGGAACGGATCTAGCTGAACACTGTGAGCAGGAAGCACTGTACTGAATGTAAATAGCAGGAACGGATCTAGCTGAACACTGTGAGCAGGACACACTGCACTGAATGTAAATAGTCTAGATAGAAGATAACAGGAACGGATCTAGCTAAACTGAATACAGTGTATATATATATATGCAACACCTGGGATGCATATATATACACAATACACTGTAAGTGCAGCTAACTGACTGACTGTTCTGCCTAATCTATCTAACTCAAATCAAATGACACTGTCTCTCTCTCTCTCTATCGCTCAGCACACCGGAACACACACTACACAGGGCCGCCGTGCAGGCGGCCTTATATAGTGTGGGGTGTGTACTAAATCCCCTGAGCCATAATTGGCCAAAGCCACCCTGGCTTTGGCCAATTACAGCTCTCTCTACTGACGGCGCTGTGATTGGCCAAGCATGCGGGTCATAGTGCATGCTTGGCCAATCATCAGCCAGCAATGCACTGCGATGCCGCAGTGAATTATGGGCCGTGACGCGCCACACGAATTTGGCGCGAACGGCCCATATCGTTCGCAATTCGACGGACGGTCGAACAGCCGATGTTCGAGTCGAACATGGGTTCGACTCGAACACGAAGCTCATCCCTACTCCTGATGAGTGGCTATAAGGTCCCGAAACGACGTAGAGCTTACAACTACCGTTATTTATACACTATTATTAGCTATGTATGGACGTTCCTATGTTATTGCATTTTGTCTTTGCCACTTTTTTCTAGTGACACTGAGTGCCACATATTTATTGTTATGTATCTTTTATTCATATCCTCATATGTTTACATAGAAGTCCTTGTTGGAATGTATTTTATGATTGAATACAAATTATATTTATTGAGCTATGTGCCTATAAATGTAAACTTATGAATTCATGTATTACTTTATATTAAAAAATTGAAACTTTATTCTAGTTTGACTTCTGCTCCCGTGTGCCTCATTCAAAGTCCCACATCTGCTCTCCTTTTTTAGTTTCTAATACTGAACCGGGATTGAGGAGGGGTATGAACAGCCCCACTATCCTCATTTAAAGTCCCAATATTGCAGATTTTTCTCCTTTTAATCAAATAATTAGGGATGGAGGCACACGGTCGCACTTTCAAGCAATATATCATTTAATTTTCAGATTTTCAATTTAATTTATTTTTGATGTCTATCCAGAATTTCCCTATTTCACACCTTGATTGTCCCTATATAGAGTCAATCACTAGGAAGTCATCTAAGGTGTTTTGCCCCTTGATAATTCAGTGTTTGCAGTTGTGTCCGTGCACTGTTGGTTTTGGCTGCTGTCTGTCTCGGCCTGCCCTTTCTGCCACATTCCGGAGCTGCAACGTGCACTGGGGATCCCCCCTCCGCCTTGTTGTGACGTGGGGTGGGCGGGGCCTCGTCCACTGTGCGTCGACGTCATGCCTTCCGCTCCGGCTGTTCAGCATCCTTATGACGCCCCATAGCGGCAGCGTGTTTTCCATCTCCAGCGCTTGGTGGGGTCGGTTTGGCGCTCGCGGACGGCCAGCTCGGTTGCCTGGCTGGCGGGTTCGCGGCGCCTCCCGGTCCCCTTTGGTTTGCTGGTTGCATGACGTTGGGGGTGTGCTCTGCGGCGGCACTCCCCGCTATGGCTTCTCCCAGTGAGGTGTCTCCCAATTCAGGTTTTATCCGTACACCATCAAGCAGCCACACACTTTTGGCAACCATGCCCCTACTCCTATCTTTCACAGGTATGGTCTTTCTTCACCCCCTTTTTTTTCACTCACTTTCATTCTTTTGTTCTACCATCCCCCTTCCCTGGTCTCCTTCTGGTACTATCTTGGTCGTTTCTCTCATATTCTATTCTCCCTTTTTTCGAAACTTTCTTCTTTTTACTTTTCCATTTTTCTCTTTCTCTTTCTTTCACTCTTTTTCACTCTAACCCATTTTTCACTGCTTTATACTCTTCTTTCATTCTTTCACATTATTCTCACCTAGTCACTTCGTGTTTTTGTTTTTCAGGTCTTTTTCCTCACAGATATGGTCTTTCTTCACCCCCTTTTCTTCCACTCATTTTCCTTCTTTTGTTCTACCATCCCCCTTCCCTGGTCTTTTTCTGGACTATCTTGGTCATTTCTCTCATATTCTATTCTCTCTTTTTCGAAACTTTCTTACTTTTACTTTTCCATTTTTCTCCTTCTCTTTTTTTTACTCCAACCCATTTTCACTGCTTTATACTCTTCTCTCATTTTTTCACACTATTCTTATCTATTCACTTCGTGTCTTTTTGTTTTTCAGGTCTTTTCTCCTCCCACTGAGGTCACTCCCGTCACACTCTGACCCAATCTGGGGGTTTCTCGTTGCCGGGTCTGCTGCCTGGATACGCTCCCTCAGCTTCGGACCCTGGCATTGTGGGTGGACTTTGCATTCAGGGCTGCGCCGCCTTTGCACGGACGCAATTGTAAGTCCATGGTCTTTGTGGAAGAATGTGGAATCTTATGTTCTACATTTGCCCACTTGTCCTTTAAACTATTTCAAATATTGCTATTTTCCCTATTCGTAGGTGATTAATACGGTTATGCTCCTGATGAGTGGCTATAAGGTCCCGAAACGGCGTAGAGCTTACAACTACCGTTATTTATACACTATTATTAGCTATGTATGGACGTTCCTATGTTATTGCATTTTGTCTTTGCCACTTTTTTCTAGTGACACTGAGTGCCACATATTTATTGTTATGTATCTTTTATTCATATCCTCATATGTTTACATAGAAGTCCTTGTTGGAATGTATTTTATGATTGAATACAAATTATATTTATTGAGCTATGTGCCTATAAATGTAAACTTATGAATTCATGTATTACTTTATATTAAAAAATTTAAACTTTATTCTAGTTTGACTTCTGCTCCCGTGTGCCTCATTCAAAGTCCCACATCTGCTCTCTTTTTATAGTTTCTAATACTGAACCGGGATGGAGGAGGGGTATGAACGGCCCCACTATCCTCATATAAAGTCCCAATATTGCAGATTTTTCTCCTTTTAATGATATATATATATATATATATATATATATATATATATTTATATATATATATATATATATAACATCTTCCAAAATTCTAATTTCGTATAGAATGAATTCAAATTCTAATTGAAAAGATTAGAATAGAATAGAAAATAATTGAAAAACAATAGAACAGAATAGAAAAAAATATTATATATTATATTTTATTCTGTTCTATTGTTTTTCTAGTCTATTGTTTTTTATTATTTTCTATTCTAATCTTTTCTATTCAAATTCGAATTCATTCTATACGAAATTTGAACTTCAGAAGCCATGTTCCGAAATTCGAATTTGAATAGAAAAGACTAATATAGAATATAAAATAATAGAAAAGAAAAGCATAAAAAAACAATAGAACAGAAAAATAAAAAAAATTATATATCTATATCTATCTATCTATCTATCTATCTATCTATATATATATATATATATATATATATATATATATATATATATATATATATATATATATATATATATATATCTATATATAGATATATATATATATCTCAATATAGAGAGATAGATAGATAGATAGATAGATAGATAGATAGATAGATAGATAGATAGATAGATAGATAGATAGATAGATAGATAGATAGATAGATAGATAGATAGATTCTATTGCTTTATTATTTTATATTCTATTTTGTATTGTATTTTTTAGAAAATCATTTTCTTTTTTTTTCAAATTTGATTCGAATTTGTTTTCAAATTCGATTTGAGTTTGTTTTCGAATTCGATTAGAATTTGTTTCAGAATTTGTTCGTTTTTTTTCGGATTTGTTTAAGATCATTACTTTTGTAATTCGGAAATTCAGATGCATACGATTTCTCCCTTTGGCCACAAGATGGAGACAAAGAGATGCTTACTTGTCCTTCCAGAAAACTCAGACACAAAGCACACTGGGAAAGAGGGGAGTTTTCAGGAAGTGCTGAGGTAAATGAGGTGAGAGAAGAGAGAGAGAGATTTTCTACACGGCATTACAGAGAGAGTGCTGACAGGAGACTAAAGAGAGGGAAGTGCTGAGATGATTGAAATAGAGAGAGACAGGTTTTCCACACTGCACTACAGAGAGAGTGTTGACAGAAGGTCTGAGGAGGGCTGTCTGAGGAGAGTGAGGAGAGTGGTCCGAGGTACCAGCATTTGATTGAATGGAGAGACACATGCTGACACCAGGGACTGTGTGACCCAACAGAGGGATAGAAAGCCACGTTTCTCTTGAGACTACCGGGAGAGTTACCGTAAGGAGAGGGGATAGAGGACAGGAGTGGTGAGGTGACTGGTGAGGAGTGGTGAGATGTGTGATGGAACCACACCTAAGAGAAAGAGAACCACACTGTCTACCAGCATCTGAGAGAGAGACCCACACTTTTCCGGAGACTGCTGCCAAGAGACTACGGATAAAGGAGCCAGGAACAGTGTCACCCACATGGTCCTCCACCGTTCAGCCCAGGGACCCTGCTTAGCAACTCATCGCCATCTAGCCCAGCGGAGACAACCCACACACCGCTTCAGGGATCACAAGACCCATCCAGGTGTCCTTTTGGCCGTTGTCCCATAACCCTGCCAGTTCAGCTACCAGCCATTCTGATCGGCCGACAGGAGGTGATCCAGTGCCTTACAACATTGCCAGGAGCCTAAACCACCATTTGGGACTTCTGATGTGTCATCACCCAGAGGATTGGTGAGCCGGTGTAAGCCCAACATCTTTCTTAGCACAGTACAGACACTGCATGCAGACACCTACTGCCCTTTCTACTGTCAGAAGATGCTTGTTTGGAGCTGCCACTGTTAGCCATTCTGTTCTTACAAACCACTACCTAACAGGATATCCTAGAGCAGTGGTTCTCAACTCCAGTCCTCGGGACCCACCAACAGGCCAGATTTTAAGTATTGCCTTGGGGAGATGCAGACTAGAATACTGCAATCACTGAGCAGCAAGTGATATCACCTGTGATGTATTTCAGTTATCTTGCAAACCTGGCCTGTTGGTGGGTCCTGAGGCCTGGAGTTGAGAACCACTGTCCTAGAGGATTACTTTTGATTGATTAAACCTACTCTCTTTACAAAGGGCCCCAATGTTTGCTAGCAGAAGAAACTAGTATCCTTCAATTCAGGACGAGTAATGTTACAGAACTGTGCTTACTGTACCTGTTAACCCATTTCTTCTTTTTGTATTGTTACTTTCAATGGTGTTTATGGCCCAGAAAGAGCTGAGAAGTGGATAGATCTCTCCTCCCTCTTATGCAGCGTACACACGAGCGGACATTTCGACCGGACTGGTCCGACGGACTGAGTCCGGCAGACAATCCGATTGTGTGTGGGCTTCATCGGACCTTCAGCGGACTTTTCCAGTCGAAAATCTGACGGACTGTAGATTTGAAACATGCTTCAAATCTTTCCGATGGACTCCAGTCCGGTCAAAAAATCTGCTCATCTGTATGCTAGTCTGACGGACGAAAACCCATGCTAGGGCAGCTATTGGCTAATGGCTATCAACTTCCTTATTTTAGTCCGGTCGTACGTCATCACGTACAAATCCGTCGGACTCTGGTGTGATCGTGTGTAGGCAAGTCCATTCGTTTTGTTGCCGAAAAGTCCGCTCATGTGTACACGGCCTTAGCGTCTGTGTTATGGGCATATAGATTACTGCCATTTTCTAAATTTACAATTGCTAAGTATTGAAGGTTGTCTTTTCTAATGTATCAATTCTTTGCAGAAAGGTTTACCAGTGTTGTACGCTTCCATATGCTTTAAACTGTGATAATACAGTCAGGTCCATAAATATTGGGACATCTACACAATTCTAATCTTTTTGGCTCTATACACCACCACAATGGATTTGAAATGAAACGAACAAGTTGTGCTTTAACTGCATCCAAATCAGGTGGACGGTGCAGGAATTACAACAGTTTGCATATGTGCCTCCCACTTTTTAAGGGACCAAAAGTAATGGGACAATTGGCTGCTCAGCTGTTCCATGGCCAGGTGTGTGTTATTCCCTCATTATCCCATTTACAAGGAGCAGATAAAAGGTCCAGAATTCGTTTCAAGTGTGCTATTTGCATTTGGAATCTGTTGCTGTCAACTCTCAATATGAGATCTAAAGAGCTGTCACTATCAGGGAAGCAAGCCATCATTAGGCTGAAAAAACAAAACAAACCCATCAGAGAGATAGCAACATTAGGTGTGGCCAAATCAACTGTTTGGAACATCCTTAAAAAGAAGGAATGCACCGGTGAGCTCAGCAACACCAAAAGACCCGGAAGACCACGGAAAACAACTGTGGTGGATGACCGAAGTATTCTTTCCCTGGTGAAGAAAACACCCTTCATAACAGTTGGCCAGATCAAGAACACTCTTCAGGAGGTAGGTGTATGTGTGTCAAAGTCAACAATCAAGAGAAGACTTCACCAGAGTGAATACAGAGGGTTCACCACAAGATGTAAACAATTGGTGAGCCTCAAAAACAGGAAGGCCAGACTAGAGTTTGCCAAACAACATCTAAAAAAGCTTTCACAGTTCCGGAACAACATCCTATGGACAAATAAGACCAAGATCAACTTGTACCAGAGTGATGGGAAGAGAAGAGTATGGAGAAGGAAAGGAATTGCTCATGATCCAAAGCATAGCACCTCATCAGTGAAGCATGGTGGTGGTAGTGTCATGGCATGGGCATGTATGGCTGCCAATGGAACTGGTTCTCTTGTATTTATTGATGATGTGACTGCTGACAAAAGCAGCAGGATGAATTCTGAAGTGTTTCAGGCAATATTATCTGCTCATATTCAGCAAAATGCTTCAGAACTCATTGGACAGCGCTTCAGTGCAGATGGACAATGACCCGAAGCATACTGCAAAAGCAACCAAAAGAGTTTTTTAAGGGAAAGAAGTGGAATGTTATGCAATGGCCAAGTCAATCACCTGACCTGAATCCGATTGAGCATGCATTTTACTTGCTGAAGACAAAACTGAAGGGAAAATGCTCCAAGAACAAGCAAGAACTGAAGTTAGTTGCAGTAGAGGCCTGGCAGAGCATGACCAGGGATGAAACCCAGTGTCTGGTGATGTCTATGTGTTCCAGACTTTAGGCTGTAATTGACTGCAAAGGATTTGCAACCAAGTATTAAAAAGTGAAGGTTTGATGGATGATTGTTAATCTATCCCATTACTTTTGGTCCCTTAAAAAGTGGGAGGCACATATATAAACTCTTGTAATTCCTACACCGTTCATCTAATTTGAATGTAAATACCCTCAAATTAAAGCTGAAAGTCTGCAGTTCAAGCACATCTTGTTCATTTCATTTCAAATCAATTGTGGTGGTGAATAGAGGCAAAAAGATTAGAATTGTGTCGATGTCCCAATATTTATGGACCTGACTGTAAGTACAGGAAAATTGTCATGACAAAGCGTCAGCCCTTAAATTCTTAGTACCGGGTAAGAATGAGACAATGTAATTGAAACCTGACAAGAAAAGAGCCCATTGTGCCCTTCTGGGAGAGAGGCGTTTAGCCTCAGATAAGAATGTGAGATCCTTATGGTCAGTAAGAATGAGAAACTGCACAGTCGTATCTTCGAGGAGATGTCTCCATTCTTTTCAGGGCTAAAATGTTCACCAACAGCTCTCTGTCACCAATCTCGTAATTGCACTTCGCAGGTGACAATTTCTTGCAAAAGTAGCCACAAGGATGCAAAGTGCTCTCAGAGGTAGGACGTTGACACAGAAGAGCGCCAACTCTCAGCCCAGGAAACGCTGGAGAGGACGTAAACCCACGGTATGGGGCCACTGTAGGACTGCTGAAAGTTTCTCTTGGTCCATCGAAAAACCAGCAGGGGAAATGACATAACCCAGGAATTTAACCTGTTCATGATGGAACTTGCACATCTTCAATTTACAATAGAGATTGTTCTCTCTTAGTTTCTGAAGCACACAACAGACATCCTTGTGGTGGCTCTCCAGGGACTTGGAAAATATGAGGATATTATCAAGATTATTGAGAGATGCTCCTCTCAAATCAAGCTTCGTGAAAACCGTTGCTCCCATGAGGTGGTCAAATAACTCCGTAATCAATGGAATCGGATAGGTATTCTTAATCGTGAAACGATTGAGACCCCTATAATCAATACAAGGTCTCAGTTCACCACTCTTCTTCACGAAGAAACCAGCACCAGCAGGGGACGAGGATTTGCAGATGAAACCTCAAGAAAGTGCGTGGAAAACAGAAGGTATGGCGCTGCCCTTATGGGATGAAATTTTCCGTGGTGGACATTTACCCTGTTTAGTACTTGATGTGATTACTTTATTTGTGTGAATCCTAAATAGTATGTGTAAATTTTGACTAAATTCACTCACGTATTTGATTTTGGAACACATTCCAACAAGAAACCATTATTTATTTCCGGCACGCACAGGATTTTTATATATTTATTTATTTTTTATGTTTTTTGTTATTTTTGTTATTTACACATACTATTTAGGAATCACACAAATAAAGTAATAACATCAAGCACTAAACAGGGTAATTGTCCACCACAGAAAATTTCATCCCATAAGGGCAGCGCCATACCTACTCCTGTTTTCCACGCACTTTCTAATACACTCCACCTAGGTGGAACTGTATTCGTAGAGGCAGTAGCCCTATATTTCAGGAGTACCTTAGCCACTGCGCGGATTTACCTTATACATTCTCGAGAAAGTATGTCTGCAACATACTCCTCCATGGCCTTATCCTCCAAGACCGACAAAGGGTAAACCCAGTCACGAGGGGGTATGGTACCAGGTTGAAGGTCAACTGCACAATCATACGGCTGGTGTGGAGGCAAACTACCGGCTTGACCTTTGTCAAAGACATCGCTAAATCATCACTGACTCACTCTCCTCCCGGCAGGGAGGAGAGTGAAGAGGTGCAAAGGACTTTGGCTACCTTCTGGAAGCATGCCTTACTGCATTGTGGCGACCAGGAGAGAACCTCAGCACGGAGCCAATCAAAAGAGGGGTTGTGCCTCTGTAACCAAGGATAACCAATGACCAGCGGAAACTTAGTTGAGGAAATAACTTGGAATTGGATTATCTCATGGTGAAGATCCCCTACGGCCATGGACAACTGAACCAATTAATGAATCACATGGGCAGGCTGTAAAGGTCTCCCGTCAAGAGCCTCAATGGCAAGTGGAGTGTCACGCAGCTGCAGTGGAATCGAGTGCTTTGATACAAAGGCAGCATCAATGAACAGGCCTGCAGCCCCAGAGTTGATTAGAGCCTGTATCTCGACGGACGACTCAGCCCAAGAAAGGGTGACCGAAACCAGGGACTTATCCTTCTGGATATCTAGGGACGAAACAACGCCACCTAAGGTCTGTCCATGACAGGACCTCAAGGTTCAGGCGTTCCAACAGCTGAGTAACTGTGGAGAGATAGGAGCTGGCAATTAGCCGACAGCTGAGCGGCCAACTCAGAGAAGGAAGGGCTGAGCCCAGCTCTGACAACAGCGTGTGCTCTCTGTGGCATTGAGCTCAGACATGGAGCTCTTTACTGCCACTTCTGGCTACTATGTGAACCCCTCGTATACTGAGCTTTTCTGTGTCAGCAACATGTCAACTTTGTGAAAAGCCATAGGCTCTAATATGCTTCAAAAAAGGTGACCTGCGAGCGCAGAGCATTGTGCTCGCAGTTCACCCAGGTGTGTTATAACAGCAAATGAATATTCACTTTTCTAACATTGAACCGCCTCTCCACCAATCAGGAAGTGCTGGTGTGTTACCCATCACATGATTAGCTAAAACGACAGGCGCTGTGATTGGACGCCTATCAGGAGGAGAGGAGACGCATGGAGGGCACAGCTCGCTGCTGTCGCCCGCTGCCCCACCGAGATAGGGTAAGTGCCGGGCAGACCGCGAGTGGGTGGGGGGTGCCAATGGGCACAGTGGCGGCATTTGATGGGCACAGTGGCTGCATTTGATGGGTGTGTGTGTGTGGGGCTGGCATTTATACAGTGGCAGGTATCCCCAAATACTATTGTGATTTGTCCCAGGTCAGGGATAACGGCCTACCTAAGCTTTCAGATAGGGACTTATGAAAGGACCAGATAGCAGATCCCCTCTGTAGTTTAACACTGAAAGCCCTGGAGGGCCAACGCCCAAATCTGAAGATAAGTGGCAGCTATTCTTGCCAAGAATGCATAGAGAGACCATGCTGACTGCCTTGCATGACAATCATGGCCACTTAAGGCCTGAGAGGACATTCAAACTGGTGGGAGACCAATTCTATTGGCCCTGTATGTGGGCTGAAGTTGAGGGATGTTGTCACTCCTGCATACGGTGTATACAGAGGAAGACTTTACCCCACAGAGCTGCCCCAATGGGCCATCTTCAAAGTCAAGAACCACTGAAATTGGTGTGTATTGTTTTCTGTGTTTGGAGCCTGACTCGAGTGGATAGGGAAATGTTCTGGTGGTGACCGACCACTTCACCTGGTATGCCCAGGCATTCCCAACTAAGGACCAGCAAGCATCTGCGGTGGCCAAAATTCTGGTAGAGACGTTCTTTGTCCACTATGGCCTACCTCAGCGTATTCACTCTGACCAGGGGAGAGACTTTGAGAGTAAACTCATTAAAAGACTGTTAGACCTGTTAGGTGTTCAGAAGTCAAGAACCACCCTCAAGGGGATCCCCAGCCAGAACACTTTAATAGCGATAGATATGCTTGGGACTCTTATGGCTGAAAATAAACAGCATTGGGGCAGGCACATTGCAGCTATTGTAAATGCCTATAATAGCACTGAAAACGATGCCACGTGCTATATACCATATAGGCTGATGTTCGGTGGGGAAGCTCATTGGTCGGTGGACTTAGCATTTGGCACATCTTTAGAGCATAACTCAATGGTGTCACACAGAGGATATGTGGACCACCTGGGGAAGAGTCTGAAGACAGCATATGAGAAAGCCCAGGCTGCCCCAGACACCCGGGGCCAGCAAAACAAGCAAAACTTTGACCTAAAGGTGAGAGTACATGATTTGCAGCCTGGTGACAGAGTATTACTTAGGAACTTGGGCGTCCCTGGGAAACACAAACTGGTTGATTGGTGGAAGTCACAGCCCTACATCTGCAAGCAATTGCCAGGACTGCCAGTATACCAGATTCACCCAGAAGGAAGCACAGGCCCACTATAGATCTGTACCGGGATCATCTGCTACCTCTATCAGAAGCAGTTCGTATACCTCATCAACCAAATCAACAGCCTACTTAAACTATCTCTCAGGAATCACCTCCATTAACCAGGTCCCAATCCTTGCAACCAAACAAGGATGCAGAAGACAGTGAGGATGAAGAAATGGGCATGGATTGGCTGTGACATCTACATTGACAGAGACTGGCACTCCCCTTTCTCCCAGAGAAGCAGATGCAGGAACCCTCAGGCCTGAGGCTCTGGAGTTCATCCCACAGAGACAACCCTTGGCAAGCCAAGGAGACTTTCCGAGTTCCCCAACTGTAGAGGAGATAGAAGCTCCTCAACCCTCTGCAGCATCAGAGGAAGAGGCTACTATACCCAAAACGCCTAAGCCCAAACCAAAGAGCAGAGAGGAAAGCGAACAATTCCCCCACCGAAAAGGCTGACATACGATACTTTAGGCGAAAGTTCTAAAGAAGCGATCCTCACATCTCAGAGAATGCATAGCCTGCCGATCCTTCCCACTACAGGTTTAGTGGAGGGCGACTCCAACTCCCCCTCTGGGACATATAGGTGGCCCATCCCAATATCGGTGGCTTGTGGGCAAGACAACCTCACCTCTTATGACAAATGGTGGGAGGTTCCCTTGCCAGGTTCATACATGCATGACAATTGTTTGTTTTCTTACATGTACTAACCTGTTTTTGCCTCCCGTTGTATTTTTGAAAGCATGTACCAGGTTGTGGACATATGTTGATAGACTCTGTCCTTCCTTTGGGGACCAATGGTTCTTTGGTGGGGGGAGTATGTAGCAGGCATGTTGTAATGCAATTTCTCCTTTTGGCCACAAGATGGAGACAGAGAGATGCTGACTTGTCCTTCCAGAAAACTCAGAGTCACAAAGCACACTGGGAAAGAGGGGCGTTTTCAGGAAGTGCTGAGGTAAATGAGGTGAGAGAAAAGAGAGAGAGACAGGTTTTCCACACAGCACTACAGAGAGAGTGCTGACAGGAAACTGAAGAGAGTGAAGCGCTAAGATGATTGAAAGAGAGAGAGACAGGTTTTCCACACAGCACTACAGAGAGAGTGCTGACAAAAGATCTGAGGAGGGCTGTCTGAAGAGAGTGAGGAAAGCGGTCTGAGGTACAAGCATCTGACTGAGGGGAGAGACACACACTGACACCAAGGACTGTGTGACCCAACAGAGGGAGAGAAAGCCACGTTTCTTTTGAGACTACCAGGGACAGTTACCATGAGAAAAGGGGATAGTTGTGAGGTGGTG
The DNA here is from genome assembly GCA_037952925.1 of Lithobates clamitans. Taxonomy (NCBI): domain Eukaryota; kingdom Metazoa; phylum Chordata; class Amphibia; order Anura; family Ranidae; genus Lithobates; species Lithobates clamitans. The sequence continues at coordinate 753,466 of JBBGZY010000100.1, read as the reverse complement.
AGGTGATGGGACTGTGTGGTGGAACTCCACCTAAGATAGAGAGAGCGCCACACTGTCTACCAGCATCTGAGAGAGAGAGAGAGACCCACACTTTTCTCGAGACTGCTGCCAAGAGACTGAGGATAAAGGAGCCAGGAACAGTGTCACCCACACGGTCTTCCACCATTCAGCCCAGGGACCCTGCTCAGCAAGTCAGCGCCATCTAGCCCAGCGGACACAACCCACACACTGCTTCGGGGATCACAAGACCCATCCAGGTGTCTTGTTGGCCGTTGTTCCATCACCCTGCCAGTTCAGCTACCAGCCATCCTGATTGGCTGATAGGAGGTGATCCAGTGCCTTACAACATTGCCAGGATCCTGAACCACCATTTGGGACTTCTGTTGTGTGATCCCCTAGAGGATTGTTGAGCGGGTGTAAACCCAACATCTTTCTTAGCACAGTAAAGACACTGCAAGCAGACACCTATTCCTGTTTCTACTGTCAGAGGATGCTTGTTTGGAGCTGCCACTTTTAGCCATTCTGTTCTTACAAACCACTACCTAACGGGATTTCCTAGAGGATTACTTTTGATTGATTAAACCTACTCTATTTACAAAGGGCTCCAACGTTTGCTAGCAGAAGACACTAGTACCCTTCAACTCAGGACCTGTAATGTTACAGAACTGTGGTTACTGTACCTGTTAACCCATTTCTTCTTTTTGTATTGTTACTTTCAATGGTGTTTGTGGTCCAGAAAGAGCTGAGAAGTTGATAGATCTTCTCTCCTCCCTCTCAGCGTCTGTGTTATGGGCATATAGATTACTGCCCTTTTCTAAATTTACAGTTACTAAGTATTGAAGGTTGTCTTTTCTAATGTTTAAATTCTTTGCAGAAAGGTTTAACAATGTTGTAAGCTTCCATATGCTTTAAACCATGATAATATATTCAATTTGTTTATCACTACCAGGTGTGTGTCTGTTTTTGGTGATAATCCACAGCCAGGATAACAGTATTTTCCACATGTGTCTTTAAATGTGTTTGCACTAAATGAATTTAACCAGGTGTGCCTGAGGGGCTGAGGTCATTCTTGGGGTTGAGGCGGAGATCAGAGAACCCAAATTTATCAAGCGGCTCCTTTGGAGGTGGCGCTACAGAAGTATTTATGAACAAAAGAAGAGCAGAAAATATAGAAACTCTTGGGGGAATCCTAGTGTTATTGGCTCTTTTAAGAAGTCCGTCAGGCCTCAAAAGACCAAAATTGGTGCGTGCACCAGATTTACGTACCTGTCGGAAACAGGTACAAGTATCTATTGGAGGCCTACACTGAGGTCAGTGCGTTCATACTGGAAAATTCCTTCCCAAGTGCGCTCCCTCCCAGACTTTGTGCCCAGCACACAAATGGGTGCATGGTTGAGGAGTTTTGTAATGGAGTGGGTGGAGCCCGATAGGAAACTAGGGAAAACTAAGAGACTCGTTCCCAGTCAGGTCAGCCTTTTGATTGACAGTGCAGAACAGTGGGCTGATCCATAGTTGCTATTCCGTCCATAGACACGCCCCACTCTGAGCTCTGGTGTACCCATTTATATTTCCTAAAGAAAATATGCTGCGCTAAAGTGTAAATAATTACCAAATGTATAAAAATATATATTAATCTAAAAAGTCAAAGCATATATATTGTGCTAAAAGCCACATAGAATAAAAATAGTGATTTGTACTAGTGCAATATGAAAATATAATGAAAATAATAAATCTAAGTCATCAAATGTAAATATACATATTCAAGTGCAAAGTGCATAATAACACAGCAAATACATTTTAGTGTATCATAAATTACAAAAAGTGCCCAGTGCCACACAGTACGTGTGATATGCAATCGGACAACGATATTACAAAGTGATCCGTGAATCCAATAATAAATCACATAAGTGTATTAAATAAATGTCCATGGATGCAAATCCAGCATGCTCCAAATGATCTTAGTGTTGTAAAACCATGCTCCGGTGTCATCCAGTGACCCTTCTAGGAATTACGCTCACCTCAGAGCGTGTGACTCAGCTGTGAAACTAAGTCTAAACACGCTTAGGAGCCATCCCACGGCTCAGTGATGATTACCATGTGCACAGTTCCAATAGTAGCTCCGAAGAATATATGCGATTTGTCCACCGCAATATTGTAGTCCCTTTAAGTCGCTAAATAACAATTCGTAGATGTGGTAATCACACAATTTCTATGTAGTGATTGTTTAATTTTCCGGGGTATAAAGCACCAATAATAACAATGTTCTCCTCTCTCTGTTTTGCAGGATGGTGGTTCAATTTCTTCTTCAATTCCTGACGCTCTCAGGAATAGTTCCAGACATGGAAACCCTGTATGACTGGCGTGCAGACTGTGTGGCACTGGGCACTTTTTTGTAATTGATAAATGATACACTAAAATGTATTTGCTGTGTTATTATGCACTTTGCACTTTAATATGTATATTTACATTTGATGACTTAGATTTATTATTTTCATATTATTTTCATATTGTACTGGTACAAATCACTATTTTTATTCTATGTGGCTTTTAGCACAATATATATGGTTTGACTTTTTAGAGTAATATATATTTTTATACATTTGGTAATTATTTATACTTTATCGCAGCATATTTTCTTTTTTACATTGGTGCACGGTATATGAGACGTGATCTACGCAGGCAGCTAAGTGTTTTTGCTCTCCAGGCATTAGATCATTGTGGTTCGCAGGGTTTCTCTCCTATTTTGTCCATTTATATTTCCTAATCTGCGAACTGGCGGTAACTCTTTAAGACTCTGGTTCTCAAAGTGACAGTCGTAAAAACTATACGAATTTGTAACTTGTCAGTACTGAATTAGGCGCAGGTAGTTTTAAAGGGACCTATAACAAGAAAACTGTTGTAAAAGCTTTACTGAATTCCCTAGAATGACTTCATAGCTCTGTAAGTGCTGAAACAAATACATAGTCAGAAACTGACAAACTATTGAATTATGTAATACAATTCCTAAATAAGAACCTGTATAATCATACATGGCTTTATACATAGGGTTGCCACCTTTTCTTCGAGCCAAACCCGAACACTTCAGCGGGGCTTGGCATTTTTTTTGTAGCATACATTATAAGATGGTAAAATACCCGGGACACCTCTGTGTGCCCTAGGGGAGTAGTAATGTGGCACGCACAGCAGTGAACAGTGGGTGTAGACATAGTACAGGAGATGGTCAGAGACTGCAGACATGATACAGGAGAAGGTCAGAGACTGCATACATGATACAGGAGATGGTCAGAGACTGCAGACATAGTACAGGAGATGGTCAGAGACTGCAGACATACTACAGGAGATAGTCAGAGACTGCATATATGATACAGGAGATGGTCAGAGACTGCAGACATAGTACAGGAGATGGTCAGAGACTGCAGACATGATTCAGGAGATAGTCAGAGACTGCATACATGATACAGGAGATGGTCAGAGACTGCAGACATAGTACAGGAGATGGTAAGAAACTGCAGATATAGTACAGGAGAAAGAAACTGCAGACATGATACAGGGGATGGTCAGAGACTGCAGACATGATACAGGGGATGGTCAGAGACTGCAGACATAGTACAGGAGATGGTCAGAGACTGCAGACATGATACAGGAGATGGTCAGAGACTGCAGACATGATACAGGAGATGGTCAGAGACTGCAGACATGATACAGGAGATGGTCAGAGACTGCATACATGATAAAGGAGAAGGTCAGAGACTGCAGACATAAATACAGGAGATGATCAGAGACTGCAGACATGGTACAAAAGATAGTCAGAGACTGCAGACATAGTACAGGAGATGGTCAGAGACTGCTGACATAGTACAGGAGATGGTCAGAGACTGCAGACATAGTACAGGAGATGGTCAGAGACTGCAGACATGATACAGGAGATGGTCAGAGACTGCAGACATAGCACAGGAGATGGTCAGAGACTGCAGACATAGTACAGGAGATGGTCAGAGACTGCAGACAAAGTACAGGAGATGATCAGAGACTGCAGACATGATACAGGAGATGATCAGAGACTGTAGACATAATACAGGAGATGGTCAGAGACTGCATACATGATACAGGAGATGGTCAGAGACTGCAGACATAGTGCAGGAGATGGTCAGAGACTGCAGACATAGTACAGGAGATGGTCAGAGACTGCAGACATGATACAGGAGATGGTCAGAGACTGCAGATGATACAGGAGATGGTCAGAGACTGCATACATGATACAGGAGATGGTCAGAGACTGCATACATGATAAAGGAGAAGGTCAGAGACTGCAGACATAATACAGGAGATGATCAGAGACTGCAGATATGGTACAAAAGATGGTCAGAGACTGCAGACATAGTACAGGAGATGTCAGAGACTGCCAACATAGTACAGGAGATGGCCAGAGACTGCAGACATAGTACAGGAGATAGTCAGAGACTGCAGACATGATACAGGAGATGGTCAGAGACTGCAGACATAGCACAGGAGATGGTCAGAGAGTGCAGACATAGTACAGGAGATGGTCAGAGACTGCAGACAAAGTACAGGAGATGATCAGAGACTGCAGACATGATACAGGAGATGATCAGAGACTGCAGACATAATACAGGAGATGGTCAGAGACTGCATACATGATACAGTAGATGGTCAGAGACTGCAGACATAGTACAGGAGATGATCAGAGACTGCGGACATAGTATAGGAGATGATCAGAGACTGCAGATATTGTACAGGAGATGATCAGAGACTGCAGACATAGTACAGGAGATGATCAGAGACTGAGGACATAGTACAGGAGATGATCAGAGACTGTGGACATTGTACAGGAGATGATCAGAGACTGCAGACATAGTACAGGAGATGATCAGAGACTGCAGACATAGTTGGGCTGAAATTGCAACCGGGTCACATATGAATCGTACAAAACGCACAGCGCGTTCCTGTGTTTTCATAGTGTGAACCTGTCCTGTTACCTGGAATCCACACTTTGCTCCACTAACTTGCTTGGAAGGGGGGCTCTAGTATGGGCACCTGGAGCAATTTTTCACATCTCTTGTGGGGTACCAAGGTAGACATCTCTTTAATATTGGGGGGAGATGATATGTGCTAAGGGGTCTGGATTTCATATCCAAGCCCCCTTGTAGCACAGGTATTAAAGTGCCCCCTAGAAGATAGCCCCCCCCCATTACTCATAGTGAACTGTAGGCTAGTTCCCCCCTCACCCTCTTGTTCATGCCCCCCATCCTCTGGAAGACTCACTGTGGATTTGTTGATAAATGATCTCAGTCCGGCAGCGTTGTCGGCAGCATGGGGAGCCTTCTCCCCCCCTCCTCCTCCTCTGTGTACACAGGAAAACAACACAGCAGCAGGAGGGGCGGGTTCACTCCACAGCACTCTCTCTGCACCGTGTCTGTGTCCTGCAGCTGGGGACAGCGGGGAGAGATGTCGGGTCTCTCATGAAAAGTGGAGCTCATGGGCGACATGCAGGAACAAAGATACCCCACACAACTGCGGCATTCCATTACTATGATTCGTCGGGGAAGTTAATTAGAGGTCCACCTGTGTAGGCAAGGCACGCCGCACGGAGCCACCGGTGGGTCTGAATAATGTGCCCGGGTCTCAGGCGGCCAGAGACCCGGACACATGTTTCAAAACCCGTACTGTCCGGGTGAATCCCGGACAGGTGGCAACCCTATTTATACACCCCATCTCCTACAGTTGTCATGAAGATTAATTCAGCAGATTTGAATAATGCAAAGTGGGCTTAAATCATGTTTAAGTTACATTCTGAGTGACTATAGTCATGTTCAAATACATATTTATGAAACTACTGGTAAAACAGTAATCTATTTCAATGAAAACATGCAGTGAGTTAAATGACATGATTCTACCAGCAAGCACATGAATTCTAAAATAATCTAAGTATAGAGAGGCAGCATACAGTGTTCATTATGAGACAGCATTCAGGAAGCAAGTTGATAAAAGTATAAGAATATAATATCTTCTTACTAAACCAAGGAAGATTGATGTCTCTTTGCATAAAGCAAGCAAGTAATTAGTGGTTTCCATTCTCCAAGCACGAATCAGTACATTTTCTATGTATGTTGGTGTCACAGTAAATTTAATCGAAACAACGGCTAAGACTGATTTACAGCTAACATGGAGAAAAAAAATGTGCAGCACTTTTATGAAGACGCTTGGTGAACTAACAGCAATTACCAGGAAAATCACTTAACAAATAATACTCATCTTAGAAAACAACAGCTTTCTTTTTTCATTTTTTTTTTTTTACAAACAGATTTAAAGAAGAGTTTTCCAATTATATACTCACGGCTGCTAATACCCAAAAGATGGAGACATACAAATAAGGACTGTTTAGGAGTGCATCAATATGTAAAGCAATGACACCGCCAAACACTGCAGATATTCCAAGTACCACCTCAACAATCTGAAAGACAGACAAATAAAGAGGAAATTAGCTCATAAAAGTATTTTAAGATTCTATAGATGCAGAATGTAAAAACAAGCTGCCTTAATACTTACAGAGAAAAACTTCATCATCCTTGCAGGAAACTGGACACGTCTTAGATTGTTCGAGCTCCAACAGGTTGAACCCTATAGAGGGGGAGAAATGAGCAAAGAAAGAGATTTGCATTCATAATGTGAACCACTTATTATTGCCTTCATATGTAGGGAAATATAGGATGAACTTCCAGTCTAAATTCTTAACAGAGAAGAGGAGCTACTCTGTATAACAGACCAGAGTTGTTATGTGTGCTCAGTACTACTGTAACAATATTACCATTTCATTTGAATTTTTAGTAATATTTATTTCAGAGGCGCTTGTATTAGCATAGTACACTACAGAACATAAGTGTTTAGTCTGTAGCTTAAGGTAATTAGTGAAGGTCTGGTTCCTCACACACTGCTCATCATTTGTGTTAATAGTAGGATTTTTGTACTTACCTTAAAATCAGTTTCATGGAGTTCAATAAGGGACACAAGAGTCAGTTATTCTAGGACAATTGAGTTGTACTTCCACACTCTGGTGGAATTGGACAGTGGCAAACAAAAAAAAGCCATCGGCATGCTAGGTATAATCCCTCAAACTCCCATCATACTTCAGTTTTGTAGAAACGTATAGCTAGGTGTAGATCACAAACACAGGGGAGTGAGACCCATGTCCCTTAATGCCTTTAATGTACAAAAATTCTGTTTTTCGTTCCCTAAAGTGGTTTCAGCTATCCTTAGACAACTGGGGCATCCAAAGGCAGTCCAACTGAGGTGTGAGAAATAGTAACAAAACACTTACAGGCTCACATAACAATAGAGTAATACTGGGGGTAGCCTGAAACTCAAAGACCAGCCTGAAGGACCTTACATTCAAAGCTGGCTCAGATACATGCCTTGCGGAGGTGATGGCAACAATGAAAGAAACCTTGTGCGTGGGTGTGGAAAGGAGAAAATCCCCATTGGGTTCAAACAATGGTCTTTGAAGTGCTGATAAAACCAAATTATAATCCCATGGAGTCACATGTGCTTGTACAGGAGGCAATAAGAAAAACATCCTGGATAAAAATCTTGACCAATCAAGGGGAGGCTAGCGGTCTTTGGAATAAGACCGCAAGGGCCTGAGATCTTCTCCTTGATGGTACTCAACACCAAATGCTGATTCCGACATGACTGCAAAAAGGTCAGGATTTGTCACATGGAATATTTCCTAAAGTGAACCTTTCTTTTCTCACACCAAGTGATGTAATCCTTCCATGTGTTATGGTAGACCTTGCAGGAGGTAGATTTACTAACTTTTAAAAGTGTGAGAATTACCGAATCAGAGGGACCACTATCTCTTAAGGCTGGGAATTCGGCCTGGGCCAGTGTGGAGCATTCAGTATTACAAGAATGTTCTTCATCTTGATCCTATGAAGTAAACGAGAAAGGTGTTTCCGAAGAGGAAATGCATTGATCAGGATGTACTGAACTTATCGATTTACCAGAGCATCCACTACTTCTGCCAGAAGATCTCTGCATCTGGAGACGAGCCTGTATATTTTATTGTTGACCCTGAAGTTCCAAATCTAGCATTACCCATCTGTGACACAGGTCCTTTCTGGGTATAGAGGACCATTCGGAAAAAACAAAAATGGGTCTGAAAACCAAACTAAACAATGAAAAAGAACAGACAACCATCTACTCACCCTAGTAATGGGTGGGGTTCAGTGGCTAACCATGCAATGAAAAGGGGGAAGTTACACCAAAAGGAGAAAAGGCGTAGGAAAGATACCACATATAGAATCACAGAGATATAGTGTCTGAAAAAATGTCTAATGAATTATAACAAAATAGAGATTTATTGTATGTATAAATACACAGTAATTGACTACACAAAGTATAAAATCAATAACCTCCATCATTAACTATCCAATGACAATGTTGTCAATGACCAGACAAATACAGATAAACTAAAAGACTGACAAACATATAGTGTAACTTCTTCACTGCATGTGCATAAATACATGGGCCATATAAATGCTATATAAATTTAAGCACTGTTGCAACATCAGATGTGGAACCAGGTAATCATTTTATGAAAAAAATGGCAGCAAAAAATAATATAACTCATAGTCATTCAAAACCGTTCAATTGAAAATTGTAGATAAAGTGGGCTGTATGAAGCTGTTAAGGGTAAACGGCAAAAGGGTATTGACTTTTGGATTATAGTAGATGGATATCCATTTGATGAGCACAAAAATATATATGTTGCAGTCCATAGGACACAGGAAAATAGCCTGCACAGCTATCCTTAATAGCAGAAACCAAACAGACTAAATAACAGAAGTATAGCGGGTAGGTATATAGTATGATCTACCTTACCCGAGATGTAAACAGTGATATGCTGCAGGTAGTTTGCAGCGGTCTGCTGTGTTCAGTAGTCCATCCAGCCCTATGGACTGCAATATTTTTGTGCTCACCAAATGGATATCCACCTGCTATAATACAATATGCCAATACCCTTTTGATGTTTACCCTTAACAGCTTCATACAGCCCACTTTATCTACAATTTTCAATCAAACGATTTTGAATGACTATAATTTTTTTTTGCTGACATTTTTTTCATAAAAGGATTACCTGGTTCCACATCTGATGTTGCCACATTGCTTACATTTATATAGCATTTCTATGGCCCATATATTTATGCACATGCAGTGAAAAGTTCCCCTATATGTTTGTCAGTCTGTTAGTGTGTCTGTATTTGTCTGGTCATTGACAACGTTGTCCTTGGATAGTTAATAGAGGAGGTTATTGATTTTATACTTTGTGTAGTCAATTACTGTGTATTTATACATACAATACATTTCTATTTTGTTATAATTCATTAGTCATTTTTTCAGACACTATATCTCTGTGGTTCTATATGTGGTATCTTTCCTATGCCTTTTCTACTTTTGCTGTAACTTCTCCTTTTTCATAGAGGACCATTCCCCTGGGGGTCCAGGCACTGCTGGCTGAGATAGTTTTCCTGCCAAATGTCCACACCTGGACTATAATTGGCAGACAACGCTGGAACATAAAGTTCTCCCCAAACTAGAATCCTTTCCACTTCTGTTGCCACATTAAGACTTCTGGTCGTTCCCTGGTAGTAGATGTATGCTGCTGCTGTAGTGTTGTCTGACTGCCCCCTCCAGGATGTCAAGCATTGCAGGAACAACCAAATTGCTCAAAGCCCCATAATGTTAATTAAGAGACAACATTCTTCTATAGTCCCCTGCACCAAAAAGATGTCTAGGAATTGGAGGAAGTATTTCCTCAACTCCAAAGACAAATTCCTGAGCCACTAAACAAGAGGTAACCTTGTCTTTAGTGTCAATACAATCTGTCTAGAGACTAAACATATTAGTTCCATGACAACAGAATGTAAAACAGAGCAAATGGCACTGCCTCGAAGGAGGCTAATATCAAGGCCAGAACTCTCATAATAACTGCGGCATTAGCCAGCTCCTAGACAGTAGAGTCTGAGTCTCTGGTTTTAAAACAGTAAATAGATTGGAGGAAAACCCCCGAAAACCTTTCTGCCATTGGAACAATACCAATAACTCTCTGGCTCAAGAAATCTGAAAGAGCAGCATGGAGGTCTGGTAATCTGTGGGGACATCTCTTCATGCTGACAAAGACTTGTCAGGTTTGAGAGATTTAGGAGCCCAGGGTTTGTTACTAAACTGGTCTCCTGGCTGGGTCTGATCTTGGTGGTAAAAGCCAGAGAGTAATGAAACAAAGTCTTCTTGGCCTAAAAGGAACAAGGAGTCTTCCCAATTTATAATTTAGGCTTCTTTTGCTGGGGCAAAATGAGTACCTAACATCCTTTGTGTGGGCATCCAAAGAGGCACCAAAGACCCATTCACCATCAAAATGGCATGACTAACAAGTGTTACTTACACTGATAATTCAGAGTCTAAGATTTCAGCCAAAGGCTTCTCCATATGTTCACTGACAGCAGACGCATTTTGGAAATAATATTTACACTACTGACTAAACCATTTATGCAATAATGTAGAACTGAAGGCATAAGCTATAAGCACTCTTCAAATACAGGATCAAAAAGAATGGTAGCTGGATCCTTTGACAATTGACATAAGTTTAGTTTATAGGCGTTCAACATGTGGCCCTACAGCTGTTGCAAAACTACAAGTCCATCATGCCTCTGCTTGTAATTGTCAGCCACTTGCAATGCCTCATGGGAGTTGTAGTTCTGCAACAGATGGAGAGTCACAAGTTAAACACACATGGTTTAGTTCACCCCCCTAAGGTTTGACATTACAGCTATGGCAAGCTGCAGAGCAGAGTCTGCTGGTGGATACAATGTTTTGAAACATTTGTCAGTGGGATCCTTAAACACTGGTGCATCCTCAACAGGTATGGTCAGTGTATTATTAAGGTGGAATATCATCAGCTCCACAGTGGGAACAGCCTGCTTCTATATAAATGCCTACTTGAATAGGTAAAGCATTTGGGAGGAGTGAATAGTTTATCAGAAGTTTTCCAGCCGCTGTACAGAACAGTATGCATTAAGGAGTGTACCTGAAAAGTTTTGACAGTCTGGAGGCCTGTCAGGGATCCCAGACTGGTAACAGTATTAGTAGTAGAAGGTACAGGCTGCTGTTGTAATTTTGAGGTAGCGCATACTGCATCAGTAAGAACCAATATGGTATCTTTAAGCCTAGTAGCTGCCTGCGGCTCCTTGGAGATGGATTTGTGAGACTCTTCAACACACACAGCCTCTGCAACAGAAGGCCTCTGAGCCAGCAAGTATAATTGCAATTTGGCCCATACAATTCAAGTATGGTTGCAGAATACTCCTCGCTGGTTATCGCAGAGGAGGAAGTTACACCTGCCAAAAGACACCAAGGAGTGCACTGACTGAACAGGGGCAATGATCCAGGCTGCCAGCATCCGGTCCCTTAGAAAGACGCTGCAGGTCATGGAAGAACATCTAGTTGATTGTAAGCTGAAGAGGTCAGATTCCATGGGACTTCTCCCCTTGCGCTAGGGATCCAACATGTTCCACCACCTAACAGGAACAACTTAATTGAGAACATAAGGTACAAAATGTGAGTACCCACAGACCAGCTACTGAGAGCAGGAGAGGTTCAAATATCCGGCGTTGACCAGGTCCCTGTAGGCGGCAGCAGGGACTACTCGAGGTGGAACCATGTTCTCAAACAGAAGTAATAGCAGGAAGTAGACACACTAAAAAGGCAGGAACCTTGTAGTTAATGACAAAACAATTGATTATACGGCTTGTTAACCCTTTCCATGAAACTAACAGAACATGTTGGGTAATGATGGCACCCAACAATTTCAACTATTGCAACGTAGTAGCTCCCAATGCTCAACCCATATGGTATACTCAGAAACTGCAGAAACAGTGTCACATCTGTCTTGGAAATTTTAGAGATAGGCAACACCTATCATAATATTGGTTTATGGTTGCAAATAATAACTACTAGGGAACAGACACAAAAATATACACTCAACATCTTTCCAAGAAAATGTTCTGTTTATTCGGCACATGCTTATGTAGGTACCACCTTAAAATTGCAATTGTAATTTTAAGGTGACAATGGGAGAAGCTGAAGTTGTACATAGGTAGGTACATTTCTGGTCTTACCTGTGTATATTTTGTTTTTTGTTTTTCCTCCTCTTCCTGTACGTACTTACTCCTTACTGTTACACTAGTTACTATGATCAGACGGGCATCTGCTGTAGTGCTTTACCTGTCCTCTTTGACCACGAATGCAGTAGAATGTTTTATTTGGTTTAGGGACAAAAGTTCTACTCCTTATCCCGATATAAGTTGACTTTCATTTCTCCACAATTTAGCTGTTTCCCAGTTTAGAATTTACTAGTTGTGGTGCATACTTGACCATTATTTTTTATCCCGCAACATTCCATCAAAATACTCTTTGTTCACATTACTCGTTTATCTACAGTGGGGACGGAAAGTATTCAGACCCCCTTAAATTTTTCACTCTTTGTTATATTGCAGCCATTTGCTAAAATCATTTAAGTTCATTTTTTTCCTCATTAATGTACACACAACACCCCATATTGACAGAAAAACACAGAATTGTTGACATTTTTACAGATTTATTAACCACTTGACAACTGGGCACTTAAACCCCCTTCCTAACCAGACCAATTTTCAGCTTTCGGTGCTCTCACATTTTGAATGACAATTACTCAGTCATGCAACACTGTACCCATATGAAATTTTTGTCCTTTTTTTCACACAAATAGAGCTTTCTTTTGGTGGTATTAAATCACCGTTGGGTTTTTTATTTTTTGCGCTATAAAAGAAAAAAGACTGAAAATTCGGTAAAAAAATGAAATTTTCTTTGTTTCTGTTATAAAATTTAGCAAATTTAGTCATTTTTCTTTATAAATTTTGGCCACAATTTATACTGCTACATATCTTTGGTAAAAATAAGTACAAATCGGTGTAAATTATTTGGTCTTTGTGAAAGTTATAGAGTCCAAAAGCTATGGTGCCAATATCTGAAAATTGATCATACCTGAAATACTGACGGCCTATCTATATTCTTGAGACCTTAACATGCCAGAAAAGTACAAATACCCCCCAAATGACCCCTTTTTGGAAAGAAGACATTCGAAGGTATTTAGTAAGGGGCATGGTGAGTTTTTTGAAGTTGTCATTTTTTCCCACGATTCTTTGCAAAATCAAGATTTTTTTTTTTATTTATTTTTTTTCCACAAAATTGTCATATTAGCAGGTTATTTCTCACACACAGCATATGTATACCACAAATTACACCCCAAAACACATTCTGCTATTACTCCTGAGTACAGCGATACCACATGTGTGAGACTTTTACACAGCGTGGTCACATACAGAGGCCCAACATGCAGGGTAGCACCTTCAGGCGTTCTGGAGCACCCAGGCCAATTCTGACATTTCTCTCCTACATGTAAAAATCATCATTTATTTGCTAGAAAATTACATAGAACCCCAAAACATTATATATGTTTTTTTTTCAAAGATCCTAGAGAATACAATGGCGGTTGTTGCAACTTTTTATCTTGCACGGTATTTGCGCAGCAATTTTTTGAACGCTTTTTTTTGGGAAAAAAAACAGTTTTGTGCTTTAAAAAAAAACAAAAGCAGTAAAGTTGGCCCAATGTTTTTGCATAATATGAAAGATGAAGTTACGCCGAGTAAATAGATACCTAACATGTCACCCTTCAAAATCGCTCACGCTCGTGGAATGGCGCCAAACTTCGCTACTTAAAAATCCCCATAGGCGACGCTTTAAAAAATTTTACTGGTTACATGTTTTGAGTTACAGAGGAGGTCTAGGGCCAAAATTATTTCTCTCGCTCTACCGATCGCAGCGATACCTCACATGTGTGGTTTGAACACTGTTTTCATATGTGGGCGGGACTTACGTGTGCATTCGCTTCTGCATGCGAGCACACGGACAGGGGCGCTTTAAAAAATTATTATTTTTTTTATTGTTCATTTTACTTTATTTACTTTAGTTTGACACTTTTTTCCAAAAAAAAATTTTTTTGATCACTTTTATTCCTATTACAAGGAATGTAAACATCCCTTGTAATAGGAATATGGCATGACAGGTCCTCTTTACAGTGAGATATGGGGTCAATAAGACCCCACATCTCACCTCTAGGCTGGGAAGCCTGAAATAATAAAAAAAAAAAACGATCCTGGCTTCGATCGTAGCGCTGAGACGGTAGAAGCACCGGAGGGCGGCGGGAAGGGGGGTGGTCCCCTCTCGCCTCCCATAAGAATGATCAAGCAGTGGAACAGCCGCTATGATCATTTATATGGTGTAGGGAATCGCCGGCTGAAAAAGATGATATCTGAATGATGCTTGTAGCTGCAGGCATCATTCAGATATCCCCGCACAAAGTCAAGGACGTCGTATGACGGCCGGCGGGCAGGAAGTGGTTAAAACACTTTTTTTTTTAACACAAAGCATGTACATACCAAAAATAACACCCCAAAATAGATTCTCCTACTCCTGAGTACGGCGATACCCCATGTGTGAGACTTCCACAGCCTGGCCACATACAGAGACCGAGTACAGCTGAATATGGCTGAGCATGGCTGCGCATGGCAGGGTATGGCTGCACATGGCTGGGTATCGCCGAGTATGACTGGGTATTGCAGGGTATTGCAGGGTATTGCGAAGTATTGCGGGGTGTTGCAGAGTATTGCGGGGTGTTGCAGAGTATTGCGGGGTGTTGCAGAGTATTGCAGGGTGTTGTGGAGTAGTATAGAGTATTGCAGAGTATTGCGGGGTGTTGCGGAGTAGTGCAAAGTATTGCGGGGTGTTGCGGAGTAGTGCAGAGTATTGCGGGGTATTGCAGAGTATTGTGGGGTATTGCAGAGTATTGTGGGGTATTGCAGAGTATTTTGGGGTATTGCGGGGTATTGCAGAGTATTGTGGGGTGTTGCGGAGTAGTGCAGAGTATTGCAGAGCATTGTGGGGTATTGCAGAGCATTGCGGGGTATTGCAGAGTATTGTGGGGTATTGCAGAGTATTGCAGAGCATTGTGGGGTATTGCAGAGTATTGTGGGGTATTGCAGAGTATTGTGGGGTGTTGCGGAGTAGTGCAGAGTATTGTGGGGTATTGCGGAGTAGTGCAGAGTATTGCAGAGTATTGTGGGGTATTGCAGAGTATTGTGGGATATTGCAGAGTATTGTGGGGTGTTGCGGAGTAGTGCAGAGTATTGTGGGGTATTGCGGAGTAGTGCAGAGTATTGTGGGGTATTGCAGAGTATTGTGGGGTATTGCAGAGTATTGTGGGGTATTGCAGAGTATTGTGGGGTGTTGCGGAGTAGTGCAGAGTATTGCAGAGCATTGTGGGGTATTGCAGAGTATTGTGGGGTATTGCAGAGTATTGTGGGGTGTTGCAGAGTAGTGCAGAGTATTGTGGGGTATTGCAGAGTATTGTGGGGTGTTGCAGAGTAGTGCAGAGTATTGTGGGGTATTATAGTATGGAGGGATGGCTGATCATGGTGGGATGGATGGATGGATGTGACTGTATTTGTCACAGAGCAGCGTTGTGGGCACTACAGATGCAGCGCACAACGCTGCTACCATCCGATCCCTCCCCCGCCCCTCCCCCTCTGTACCGATCGGCACACAGAGGGGAGGGAGGAACCGGCGTCATGACATGACGCCGGTTTGTTTACATGTGATCGCTCCGTCATTTGACGGAGCGATCACATGGTAAACGGCCGCGATTAGCGGCCGTTCACCGTGATCCGTAATGCGCCGGGTCCTCTGGACCCGGCGGTCACGGAAGTTCTTGGGTGCGCGCCCCAGGGGGCGCGCGAGAGCAGTATTCTGGGAGGACGTCCATGGACGCCCTCCCAGGATAAGCCGACCGCGCTGTGGCCGTCTTTCGGCTATGGCCCGGTCGGCATGTGGTTAAAATAGAAAAACTGAAATATCACATGGTCCTAAGTAGGGATGAGCCAAACACCCCCTGTACGGTTCGCACCAGAACATGCGAACAGGCAAAAAATTTGTTCGAACACACGAACACCGTTAAAGTCTATGGGACTCGAACATGAATAATCAAAAGTGCTAATTTGAAAGGCTTATATGCAAGATATTGTCATAAAAAGTGTTTGGGGACCTGGGTCCTGCCCCAGGGGACATGGATCAATGCAAAAAAAAGTTTTAAAAACGGGCGTTTTTTCGACAGCAGTGATTTTAATAATGCTTAAAGTGAAAAAATAAAAGTGTAATATTCCTTTAATTTTATACCTGGGGGTGTCTATAGTATGCCTGTAAAGGGGTGCATGTTTCCCGTGTTTAGAACAGTCTGACAGCAAAATGACATTTCAAAGGAAAAAAAGTCATTTAAAACTACTCACGGCTATTAACAAATTGTCGGTCCAACAATACACATAAAAGTTCATTGATAAAAACGGCATAGGAATTCCCCACAGGGGAACCCCAAACCAAAATTTTAAAAAAAAATGGCGTGGGGGTCTCCCTAAATTCCATACCAGGCCCTTCAGGTCTGGTATGGATTTTAAGGGGAACCCTGCGCCAAAATTTTTTTAAAAATGGCGTGGGGTTCCAACAAAAATCCATACCAGACCCTTATCCGAGCACGCAACCTGGCAGGCCACAGGAAAAGAGGGGGGGCGAGAGAGCGCCCCCCCGAACCCTACCAGGCCACATGCCCTCAACATTGGGAGGGTGCTTTGGGGTAGCCCCTCAAAGCACCTTGTCCCCATGTTGAAGGGGACAAGGGCCTCATCCCCACAACCCTTGCCCGGTGGTTGTGGGGGTCTGCGGACGGGGGGCTTATCGGAATCTGGAAGCCCCCTTTAACAAGAGGACCCCTAGATCCCGGCCCCCCTGTGTTAAATGGTAAGGGTAACCCTACCATTTCACAAAAAAACTGTCAAAAATGTTAAAAATGACAAGAGACAGTTTGTGACAATTCCTTTATTTAAAGTCTTCTTTTTTCCATCTTCTTTCTTCTATCTTCCTTCGGTTTCTTCCTCCATCTTCTTCTTCTTCTGGTTCTTCTGGTTCTTCTGGTTCTTCCTCCGGTGTTCTCGTCCGGCATCTTTCTCCGCGGCGTCTTCTTCCCTTCTTCTTCTTGGGCCGCTCCGCATCCATGATGGGAGGCTCCTGCTGTGTGACGCTTCTCGTCTTCTGACGGTTCTTAAATAACGGAGGGCGGGGCCACCCGGTGACTCCACCCCCTCTGACGCCCCCTCTGACGCACAGGGACTTGACGGGGACTTCCCTGTGGCATTCCCCGTGACGTCAGAGGGGGGCGGGGTCACCCGTTACATGCGGCCAGAAGAACCAGAAGAAGAAGAATATGGAGGAAGAAACCGAAGGAAGATAGGAGAAAGAAGATAGAAGAAAGAAGATGGAAAAAAGAAGACTTTAAATAAAGGAATTGTCAAAAACTGTCTCTTGTCATTTTTAACATTTTTGACAGTTTTTTTGTGAAATGGTAGGGGTACCCCCTTACCATTTCACATAGGGGGGCGGGATCTGGGAGTCCCCTTGCTAAAGGGGGCTTCCAGATTCCGATAAGCTCCCCGCCCGCAGACCCCCTCAACCACCGGGCAAGGGTTGTGGGGATGAGGCCCTTGGCTACCCTAAAGCACCCTCCCAATGTTGAGGGCATGTGGCCTGGTACGGTTCAGGAGGGGGGGCGCTCTCTTGTCCCCCCCTCTTTTCCTGCGGCCTGCCAGGTTGCGTGCTCGGATAAGCGTCTGGTATGGATTTTTGGGGGCCCCACACCATTTTTTTTTAAATTTGGCTCGGGGTTCCCCTTAAAATCCATACCAGACCTGAAGGGTCTGGTATAGATTTTGAGGGGGTCCCCCAAGGCTTTCACCAGGATATCCCTGTACTTGGCTGCATTCATCTTTCCCTCGATTGCAACCATCGTCCTGTCCCTGCAGCTAAAAAACACCCCCACAGCATGATGCTGCCACCACCATGCTTTACTGTTGGGACTGTATTGGACAGGTGATGAGCAGTGCCTGTCTGGTTTTCTCCACACATACTGCTTAGAATCAAGACCAAAAAGTTTTATCTTGGTCTCATCAGACCAGAGAATCTTATTTCTCACCATCTTGTAGTCCTTCAGGTGTTTTTTAGCAAACTCCATGCGGGCTTTCATGTGTCTTGCACTGAGGAGAGGCTTCTGTTGGGCCACTCTGCCATAAAGCCCTGACTGGTGGAGGGCTGCAGTGATGGTTGACTTTCTACAACTTTCTCCCATCTCCCGACTGCATCTCTGTAGCTCAGCCACAGTGATCTTTGGGTTCTTCTTTACCTCTCTCACCAAGGCTCTTCTTCCCCGATAGCTGTTTGGCTGGACGGCCAGCTCTAGGAAGGGTTCTGATCATCCCAAACATATTCCATTTAAGGATTATGGATCCCACTGTGCTCTTAGGAACCTTAAGTGCAGCAGAATTTTTTTTTGTAACCTTGGCCAGATCTGTGCCTTGCCACAATTCTGTCTCTGAGCTCTTCAGACAGTTCCTTTGACCTCATGATTCTTATTTGCTCTGACATGCACTGTGAGCTGTAAGGTCTTATATAGACAGGTGTGTGGCTTTCCTAATCAAGTCCAATCAGTATAATCAAACACAGCTGGACTCAAATGAAGGTGTAGAAGCCCTGAACGCTGTTATCACCGAGTCACTGAGACTCGGGTGATCACCGATCCGAGTAGGGTCGGTCCCGGCTCCTTACCATGTGATCAGCTGTCAGCCAATGACAGCTGATCACATGATCAAAACAAAAGCTCTGTGATCGTTTTTTTTTTCTCCTCATGCTGACAACGCGAGGAGAAAAAAAAGCCGATCACCGGTTTATCTGCAAGGGACATCAGTCCCGAAGAGGAAGAGGCAATTCTGCCTCATATGTGCCACCAGTACCCCCTGCCAGTGCCACCTGCCATTGCCATGCCCACAGTGCCCACCAGTGCCACCTATCAATGCCCATGAGTGCCACCTTTCAATGCCCACAAGTGTCATCTATCAATGCCCACCAGTGGTGCCAATCAGTGCCACCTATCAGTGCTGCCTATCAGTGTAACCGATCAGTGCCCATTATTGCCACCCATCAGTGCCCATCACTGCCACCCATCAGTGCCCATCACTGCCACCTATCAGTGCCCATCAGTGCTGCCTCATCAGCGTACATCAATGAAGGAGAAAAATTACCTTTTTTTAAAATTTTATAACAAAATATAAAAAAATTTGGTCTTTTTACATTTTTTTAACGAAAAATCAAAACCGCAAAGGTGATCAAATACCACCAAAAGAAAGCTCTATTTGTGGGAAAAAAGATAAAAATTTCATTTGGGTACAGTGTTGTATGACCGCACAATTGTCATTCAAAGTGCGTCAGCGCTGAAACCTGAAAATTGGTCTGGATAGGAGGGGGGTTTAAGTGCCCGGAAAGCAAGTGGTTAATGAGGAAAAAAAATGAACTTAAATGATTTTAGCAAATGGCTGCAATATAACAAAAAGTGAAAAATTTAAGGGGGTCTGAATACTTTCTGTCCCCACTGTAAAGACTCAATATAGGTGAAACCATATATTCTCTAGCGCTGCTCTTGCACTGGCAATTTTCTGAGGGTCTCCTACCCTTCATTCTCTTACTTAACTTAATACCCATAATTATTGGCCAGTCTTCTCTCTTCTTTATTTGTGCATATACCCTGTTGTTGCTAAAAAATATTACAGCAGATGTGTGCTCCTTATAACCTGTTAACAGCACTATTCTTTCTTTTCGTACCTTTAACAATCAGATGGAAAGTAGACAATGACAACATAAAACAAAACCACCAATCAATACAGCTTGAATAGGGGAGTTAAAATAGCTACCTTTTTTTCCAAAAATGCCTTACTGGATCTAGGAAGTCTAATAACTCAAACGTAAGCAAACAAGGGGCTTACCTTGCTGACTGAGTATCAGAAGTCAGATCATTTTAAGCATTTTTTTTTTCAGATTTTCAAGGTCCCCTGTAAATCCCCTCTTGGCTGCAAGCTGGCCAAATTGTCTTGGAAATTTTATAGATAAGCAACTACTAGACCAACACTGATCTTTGAATCCAAATTAGTATTATCTACTGCAGTAGGGAAAAGACACAAAGATACACTCTGCACTTTTCCAAACACCATACTGTTTTTTTCTGTGCATAAACAGTTTATGCTTATGTACGTAGTAGGTATCACATTAATATCCATCCTCCTAAGACACTAGTAAAAAACTGAAACTTTAGGGGAATGGAGTTATATTCGGCTTGTCAATTACATTTTTGCTTTCCAGTGTCCAGCTCCTCTTGAAGTTGGCTGTATTATCCAATAGTCTCTTAACAACTGAATCATGTGTTCATAATGAATGAGAAAGAAAACCAGGTTTTTTTGGAGTTAGCCTGGCATTTATTGATAATGGCTCTGACACAGACCACACATCACTTTTTTAATATTTCTTTAAGATACTTTTATAAATATCTTATGTTAAAGTAGTTGTAAACTTCAGACATTAAATATGAACAAAAACACATCCCTCTATGGTGTATACTTGTCTTAATTAAGAGCACTAAGTGTCATTTCTGTGTGCTGCTTCGTTCCTCTGCTATCAGCGTAATTCTGACAAGTTTTCCTGACACCAAGAGGAACAAGGTGACACGGGAGGGAGTTCCAACTGATTGACAGCCTCAGCTCTGTTCCTGCATGCTGTGTGAAAGGGGGTGTGCCCCTTCCCTCCAATCAGCTCTCATAGCTCTCCTCACGAGCTCTGCAATGTGTAATTTCAGCTATCAGCTCCCTTTTTTTCTGACAGCTCAGAAATGCTTTATAAATTCTGGACTTTAAATGGATATAGAGAAGAGAAGACTGCAGATAAACAGGTACAACTTATGTATGAGGTTTTTTTTTCCATCTCTGTGTATCACCTGAGGCCAGCCATCTCACTGGGTATATGTAAGGGTTTATAAACACTTTAGGTTCTGTTATTGATGCCTATCATTTTATTTGTCAATAAAAATTCATTTTTCTGTTGAAATGTAAATGATAAATCTACTGTATATGAACAGATATGGTTCCAAACATTCATTAAATGGTTTGAAAGTGTTGAAGCAATACCTCTCCATCAAGGGGAGATAACGTGTTACAACAGAACGAAGCAAATACCAACGGGATATATAGATTCTTTTTTGCACAGAGGATCTGTCAAACAAACAAATGATAAATGAGGCACAAATCACACAGGAAAAACAAAAATTGTCATCACTCACTCTTTTTTCGGGACAGCAGTCGACCTGCGTCCTTGCAGAAATGATCACTGTTGTTGCCATAAGAATTTCCATCAGAATGAGGAGCATCAAATTGAAATTTATCTAGGAAAAAGGGCAGTCATATTTTTTTTTTCAACTGGTCATTACAAAATAGGTTACATTTTGATGTTTGGAAACACTACAGTTTATATGTTTGCTTAGTGTAGATTTTTTTTTTAATCCCACTTGCTACATTTTCCAATAACTTTCTAATAACTGCATCCTCTGTAGGGATGAACGGCAATGTTAAAATGCATCAAAAATCTACTGCAACAAATGAAGAATGCAGATTTGGTCTCTAGAGAGGACTCTCTATTTAAAAAAATCTAATTTAATTCTTAATGGTAACTGTGTTTCAAGAATAGCAAGGACAGCAACACCAGAGAGGACCCTTTCTGTAGGACGATTAATAAGTCATAATTACTATTCTATTAAAAGCACTACAATAGGAATAGAATTCACAAAGCAATATTTATATTTATATTTATATTGATCGGCGTATAACACGCACATTCATTTTAAGAGGGAAATTTCAGGAAAAAAACCTTAAATTTTAAGGAACTTTGAAGCAAAATAAGGGTCAGTGCCCATCTGCAGCCTCACAAGTGCCATCAGTGCAGCCTTATCAGTCCACATCAATGCAGCCTCAAAAGCGCCATCAATGCAGCAGCCTCACCATTGCCACCAATGCAGAAGCCTCACCATTGCTATCACTGCAGAAGCCTCATCATTGCCATCAATGCAGCAGCCTCACCATTGTCATCAATACAGCAGCCTCACCATTGCCATCAATGCAGCAGCCTCACCATTACCATCAGTGCAGCCTGATCGATGCCCATCTGCAGCCTAAAGGGGACACGGAGGGGGGCGGGATGAGTGCCGACAGATTACATACAGTGAGAATCTCCTATGATAGACAGAACAGTGGTCCAATGGCGGCCCAGGAAACAGGACTTCCTATTACAGATGATTTTCACTGTATGTAATCTGACGGCGCTCGTCCCGCTTCCTTCCTGTCCCCTCCGAGGCAGCTAAAATTGAAGTATTGGCGTATAACCCGCACACACTATTTGCACCCGATTTTCAGGGTGAAAAAGTGTGTGTTTAATGCCAATAAATACAGTATTTTAGCTGGACAAGTTCATCAGTAGTCAGCAGCAATCTATAACCATATACTGTTCAGATTTTGGAATATTTCTACATTATGTATATTGCGCAGTCACAGACCGATGACTCTTTGCTTTGGACACCATGAAAGAGAAGTCATAGCTGTTCTAAGTAGGCTCATGATCGATGTTGCCAATGACCTGCAGCTACCTTTCACACTGCAGGTTATTGGCAACATCGAGGATTGGCATAATGCTGCTTTTTCTGTAACCAAATATGTAATTGTATCTAACATAAGTAGATGTTATTTTTTATTATTTATAATTGTGTGTGAGTGTATTATTATTTATTAGCACTATTTTAGGAGGCTTAAACTGAATCTGCATGGATTTTTTTGTTTTCTGTAGGATTCAACTACAATACTTCCTTTTACCTAAAATAGAAAACATCTAACTTTCCACCAAATGAAAGTTGTAAATATATATGAAAAACCCATACCTGTACAACCAAAATGAGGAGTTATATAACTCACTGGACACTACACCCCTTTTATAAGGCCTGAGGTTCCTGCCTTTCCCATAACTGGCATATACAGAGCCTCTGTTATGTGTTCATAAACATACCACAGGTTAGCAGGACCTACTAAGCCATATGTCATGTACACACGGCCGGACTTTTCGACCAAACTTGTGCGACGGAACGAAACCATCGGACAATTCGACCGTGGCTTCATCGGACCTGCAGCGGACCTTTTCTGTCGAAAATGTGACGGACTTTAGATTTAGAACATGTTTCAAATCTTTCCGACAGACTCGAGTCCGGTCAAAAAATCAGTTCGTCTGTATGCTAGTCCGACGGACGAAAACCGACACTAGGGCAGCTATTGGCTACTGGCTATGAACTTTCTTATTCTAGTCTGGTCGTACGTCATCACGGTCGAATCCGTCGGACTTTGGTGTGATTGTGTGTAGACAAGTACGGTTCAATGGAAGTCCGTCGAAAAGTCAGTCGAAAGTCCGTTGGAAAGTCCGACGTGATTCAGTATGTCGAAAGTCCGGTCGTGTGTACACAGCATTAGATAGTCACTGAACAGCTGTTCACATGGCAATCATATACTGAGCTCTACTGTCTACATCAGCTTGCCTCACCTTACAGATGTTTTATTTCAGGCTCCACTCTCTACTTATCTAAATTGTTCACATGGTTAATTTCCACATTGTTATGATTACTCAATGATGCCATGTTTTTTTTGATTTATGGATATATGAGAGCATTGGATCACGTGCTGTGCTTGGGATTTTGTGGATCACCACTGGGGTTAGACAAAGTTGTCAAAATTTTAACAACACACTGGGATGATTTAGGCGGGGGGAGGGGGGTAATTCAAACTTTTATTTTTACTATGTATTGTAAGTCTTAACAAACTATTGTATTTTTGCATCCATCCCTGATTACTATTTCTTTCAGTTTCTTTAATTGCCTTATCAGTTTGAGGTGGCTACACAGACACACACTAACATTGCATTGAATAGTTTTGCAGTAGGCGGAGATAATATTTTTTTTTTATTTCATGCACATTACAGATACACTGAACCTTTGTTCACAAGGTCATCAAATCATAGACGAGAAAAATCTACATTTCCCATTACAGCCAAATACTAATCCCTGGCTCAGTATGTTAAATATATTAAAGTTTAGGAGCACTTGATCTGCCTTGACCAAACAGCGAGCTGCTGTTAACATCACATATATCAAAATCCCAAAGTGCCTGCTCCGCCTATGACAGTCAGAAAGATACTACCCACATATCATAAAGGCCAAAAATGCATATATTGACTATGGTAAGCATAAACTGAGTGACTGCTTAAAGTGTTACTAAACCTGCTAAATACCTTTTCTCATCAGCAGTATATAGCAGTCTTGTGACTTCTATCAGTGTCTGGCTGAGCACTGGTTAAAGCTTGTAGGAGGAGTTTTCATTCTCTTCTGACTGTCCTGCGAGGCTGCAGGACCCCTGACCCTCTGTTGGACAGTGCCGATTTGCCCTGTGCTGATCACATGCACCCTCCCAAGAAAAAGAAAAAACTCTCTAGCAATACACACCAAACTGAACATGTGCAGAGTGTCTCCAAGGCTCTGTTCTATCAGCAGATGGATTGGGGACAGTAAAAGAAGGGGAGGATCAGAGAAGACAGGATCAAACAGCCTTTTTACACAATGCGGAGGATTAACCCCTTAGGTTCCACAGTGAGTAGAACACGCATGCTTTACTGCATATACAGACTGATTTTACTGTTGTGGGTTTAGTAACACTTTAATGATTATGATGACTAACATGTAAAAGGATAGTGCCTTATCCAGATAGTAAGCAACATGTTAAGCACAGACCTCGGGTACCTATTTTTCATTTAATAAACCCACATGGTCTACCTGTTCAATGTTAACTATCGCAAAAGTTTTACGAGAAAGATCACTGCTCAAATGTATATAGCAAAAGACCTGAAGTGTCTGCTTTATATTTGAAAAAAAAATTGGGTTACTGTTCAGTAAGGCACATGTACCAAACACTAGACGCACCTGTTCTGCTTTGGCCAGATAGTGAGTCACTTAGGATATGTCAATCATATCAAATGCATAAAGCACTTGTCTTATCTTTAAAAAAAGACACATACCATGCCACTGCTCAAAATTTCAACAATACCAAAGGGCAGAGACACATAGTACATCTTGCTAAGAACATAAAGTCACTTTACACATGCCAGGTACATCAAAGAAGGTCAGTAGTATCTATTTCACCCGTTAAAAGTCCCTGCAAAAAAAAACCCCTCTCAATATGGTAAACATTTGCAAGATTTAGAGCACCTACTCTGCATTGGACATACTGTGGGAACATTTCAATCAATCATCTTAAAGATCAGAAATGCTTTCTTCATTTTATTGCCAACATAGTGCACTACTCAATATGTCACCTATATCAAGCTCTGAATACAATCTGCCTGGCAAGGAGAACCCTAAATTATAGCCCATATGAGATTCCTATCAAAAAACCAAATATGTCTGCTTCAATTATTCCAGACTGAGACACTGTTCATAATGAAACATGCCAAAGGATACAATCACCTGATGACAATGTTTCCCTGGCAAACATGCCTAGATTACCTGCATCATGTTTTAGCCACTTTCAATATGCCATTTAAACTGAATGTGTCTGCCAATACTCAGGCCTGAAACTTTTAATACTAGAAGATCCAAAAAAAGGGCATAACTGGACATAATGTACAATATTATGCCTGGGCTTGTAACTCACAGGATATGCAGAGACCAGATGATGCCCTGTCATACATATAGTATACTACACTATATAATATAGTATTTATTCCTTCAACGTTATCATATTTTATAGATCCAGAACACTGAACCACAGTGGGTCTAATTTTTTTACACTGATTAACAGAAATAAAGCACTTCATTTCAAAATGAAAACAAATCTCTGCGAAGCAGATACCTACAGAGTATTACAGCGCTTCACCTTTGGGAATGCTTCTTTACCAGATATAGTATGTCCACTGGGTGGTAAAACACTGAACAAGTGATATTGTGGATGTCATCCTACCTAGTAATTTTTCAGCGAAAAGAGCTTAGCGTGACAGTAGTCAATATCACCTCATACTCAAACAATAAAAGTAGGAGTAAAATGCTTGAGTAGAAGGGGCAATTTCAACTTACAATGGAGATCATGGAGTATACACTAGCCACACCCTCTAACATAACTCCATGAGTGAGAATAACTTAAGCCTGTACACACACTAGTAGTCCTTTTTTCATTCAACCCAACAGGGCTGAACAAAAAAAAACTGACAGCTCACGAGGAGCCGCTGTACTAACTGTCTGACGTCAGTACAGTAATCTCCCCTGCTGTTCTATTGTTTTCTGACAGTGAAATGCCATTGGCTGAGAGTGGTAATCGGGAGCCGATCGGCAGACCGTTTTCAGTCATGCCCCTAACAGCCGGCTTTTATCAGACCGACTGCAGTACACACGGGCCAAATGTCAGCCGGTATCTATTGAACCAGCCGATGGTGCTCGAAATTTGGCCCGTGTGTACTAGGCTTAAAGGTAATGAGTTAGTGGCAACATTACATCCATACCCAAACAATAAAGGCAGAAATAAATACCCAAGAGAAGGGGGGAAATTTCAACTTAATATAATGACCTTTATAATAGCTTATGCATGCCAGAACCTCCAATATGACCCAATCCAAAAGGTATAGAATGCTCTGCTCCTATAGTTTTCACTCTATTTCTTATTAAAGTCAATCTGGCTTAGTCAGTAACTACATGTGAAGGGTTTGCTTAAAGCCATGCAACTCATCAGAAAGGTAGAGAAATATTTAGATGTAAAAATAGCTGTTAGAGAATCTTGCATACATTTCCATAGCACAAGCATACCACTGCTAAACAAGCTCTAAAGCTGCTATGGTGAACAAACTGTAGGAAGCCATTAAGAGGATTGGCTTGAAAATTCTAATTAAAGAGGAACTTCATCCTTTTCATTAAAAAAAACAAAAGCACCTTTGGAAATGGCAATCTACAGCTACCTATTGATAATTGCAAATCAGGGAGTAAAAACCCGGCACATTGCTTAGTAAAAACAGCACACAGTGCACACAGTAAACATTGTTAGGCACACAGTTAAACCTTTGATTGCCTCTAAATGTTAACCCCTTCCCAGCCAGTGCCATTAGTGCCATTAGTACAGTGACAGTGTATATATTATTAGCACTGATCACTGTATTAGTGTCACTGGTGATGTCAGTGTCAGTTCTCCCCCAGTGTCAGTTAGTGTCAGATTGTCCACCGCACTATCACAGTCCTACTATAAGTGACTGATCACCGCCATTACTAGTATTAAAAAAGAAAAACAATTCCAGTATATATACCATCGTTTGTAGATGCTATAACTTTCACGCAAACCAATTATTGTATGCTTTTGAGATTTTTTTTTTACCTTATTTCTTTATTGGGGATGTTTTATAGCAAAAAGTAAAAAATATTGGTAGTTTTTTCTACAAAATGTTTGGTCTTTTTTAATTTATAATTTTAAAAAAACTGCAGTGGTGAGCTCTATTTATGTGAAAAAAATTATATAAATTGTGTTTGGGTACAGAATTGCATGACTGTGCAATTACCAGTTAAAGTAGTTCAGTGCTGGGGGGCGTGGCCTGGACGGCGATGTGAGCGGACGCACGAGACTGTAGCTCCGCTGACGGCAACACATCCTTCATCTATCCTCCACGATAGGAACACCGAAACCCGCTTTAAAATAGCCAGGGACCGGGCACGAACCTCCGGGCACACCATGTCTCCGACGAAACGGACCAATACAGCCTCCTCATCCCTCGAGAGATACCGCAGGACGGACCGGGATGCAGAGAGCCAAGATGGCGCCGCGCCAACACAGCACGAGGCTTCTCCCGCAAGCCCAGCGCCTAACGACACTGACAAGGTACTTGAGGCAATCTCTTTATGTCAGTCCACCCTGACAACTAAAATAGAGGAGGTTAAGGTGGACATCTCACTGATCAGGCACGATATGACAAAGCTGAGGGAGCGGGTCACTGAGGCCGAGACCAGAATCGGGAGGGTGGAAGACACACTATACCCCCTGCAAAACTCACAGGAAGACATGCAGCGCCAGCTACAACAACTGGCACAAAAGCAGGATGATTTGGAGAACCGGACCCGCAGGTCCAACCTCCGGTTTATTGGACTGCCAGAGGGTTGAAAGACCAAGAGGAGACGCATGCGGAATGGAAATTCTTCTTTAGAATTAATCAAAACACTGCCTCTGTGGGACACATCTGGGAGTCATACAAATTGCATGTCCGCACTATTCTAACTTCCCGTATAAATAGAATTAAAACCTCCTCCAATTTACTCCTTGAACAGGCCTCCGATAGGATTGACACGTTAACAAAAGAATTCCACAAGGACCCCAGCCAGGAAAGGGCAGCAACACTCAGACTCCACACGAGACTACTAGATCAACTACACTACGATAAAGCTAAGCAGAAACTCTTCTTCCTACGGCAACGTGTGTTTGAGCAGGGAGAACGTGCTGGCAAACTATTAGCATACCTAGCCCACCAGAACACCAACCCCCCAGTAGTGGTAACCCTGACGGGACCCCGAGATACCAAAATCTCAGACCCCCCTGAAGTGGCAGAAGCATTTCGCAAATATTACGCAGACCTATACTCTTCTAAGGTAACAGCCACTACACAAGAAACTAGATCATTCCTGCAGGAAACCCCCTTTCCACAACTAACAGAATCCCAAATACAGGAACTAGAGGCTCCCCTCACACTAGATGAAATTACCCTGGCAATAGCCTCCCTGACGCCGGGTAGAGCGCCGGGAGGAGATGGTCTCCCATTAGACTTTTACGCGGCATACTCAGAGATATTAACCCCTGAGCTCCTTAAATTATATAATCACATATTTGAAACCAAAACCCTTCCTGAAACCCTCCGTCAGGCGGTAATTATAGTAATCCCCAAGCCGGGTAAAGACCCCCAACTACCAGAATCATATCGCCCTATTTCACTTCTCCAAGCAGACATAAAAATATTAGCCAAAATACTAGCCATGCGCCTCAATAAAAGCATTCTCTCCCTTATCCACCCAGACCAGACAGGGTTCATGCCAGGAAAAAACACAGCCATGAATTTAAGACGCCTCCACATGAATATTCAAGCAGAACATGAGAATGTGGGAGATAGAGCTGTGGTGGCGCTTGACGCCGCAAAAGCGTTCGACTCAGTGGAGTGGGGATACCTCTGGGAGTGCCTCCGGGGATACGGATTTGGCCCCAATTTTATACAATGGATACAGTTATTATATTACTCCCCAACAGCAAAAGTGATGGTAAATGGCTGGTTATCCGACCCCTTCCCACTGGGTAGAGGAACCCGTCAGGGATGCCCGCTGTCCCCTTTGCTATACGCTCTGGCGGTGGAGCCTTTGGCTATCTCCCTTAGACATAATTCACATATTCGTGGCTTACGAGCGGGACCTCTGACGGAAACTCTAAGTTTGTACGCAGATGATATGCTTATCTATCTAGAAGACACTGGTCCATCTCTACAAGCGACCCTCCTCACTATTGATAATTTTGGCAAACACTCAGGTCTAAGTATGAATTGGACCAAGTCTCAGATCCTCCCCCTAGATGTGACATCTCCAACACACAGAGCGGCATCTCTCCCCTTACAAAGGGTTGCGTCCATTAAATACTTAGGCATAGAAATCACCAGAGATCCACTGGAGTACACCACAAATAACATTGAACCACTCTTTTCCTATTTAAAATCCCGGACACAAACCTGGGCGAGGCTACCTCTTGGAGTAATGGGCAGAATTAATCTCTTTAAGATGATACTATTGCCAAAATTTCTTTATATACTATGGAATTCTCCAATTTCTATTCCCCTTAAAACTTTTAAAATTATCGATAAAATCCTTAACTCCTTTGTTTGGGGCTCTAGTAGACACAAACTTGCCTGGAATACACTCAAGAACCCTACTACTTCTGGGGGGGCCGCCCTTCCGGACATATACACGTACTATATAGCAGCTCAGCTTTCACACTTCTACTACATCCACAAAACAGACGAAGAAAGATACCAAACCTTAGTATGTAGGAAAGTTAATAAAGACTTATACTCCCCATTACAAGTACTCTTCAGAGGAGGTAACACCAAACACAAAAAAGAGGACCGCAACTTGCTACTATCCCAACACAGACGCGTATGGGAGAGAGCTGTCAAGCTCACTGGAAATAACATCTTCCACTCACACACTCCATTGTGGCACAATCCACAACTGAGGGAACTCATGTTTTTGCCCGGAGCCACTACCTGGGCCGCGAAAGGAATAGTGTTCCTGTTCCAGGTTACTACTATATTTGGTATGAGAAATTTTGAAACAATTCGCGAAGAGTACGACCTCTCTCCCCATATGCGATTTAGTTACATGCAACTGAAACATGCACTTCACACACAATTTGCAAGTGGCTTCCCCAACCCACAATCGCTAACAATAGTGGACGTGATTACAGGCCCAGACCCAGAAAAACTCATCTCCACTCTATACACCACCCTACGCACTGCATCGGTAGATAAAATTGCCGACAATGCAAGGCTTAGATGGGAAAATGACATAGGACCAATAGACTGCTCTGACTGGGAAGACATACTGGAAAACGTTAAAATAACATCACCCAAAATTTCAGAACGCCTGACCCAACTTTATATTATACACAAATCCTATCTCACACCAGCTAGAATTGCCAAATACTCCCCACAACAAAGCTCGAATTGCCCCAGGTGCTCCAGTAACTCCTGCACGTTCTACCACTTAATATGGCTATGCCCCGAAATACAAAAATACTGGACACAGATCATCAAATTCCTCCACGACCACATGGGATCACCGATCCAGCTAGACCCTAAGTTATGCCTACTAGGCCTATTACCAGACACCATTAAAGATAGATCCACAATCACATTCCTCAGTGAATCAATATTCCACGCTAGAAAATTGGTTGCTAAACATTGGATGGGCACAGACTCTCCTACCTTGCAGGCCTGGATTAGGGATGTGAATACGTCATTACCATACAAAAGGGCTATGTACAAGCACAGGGGATGCCCAAACAAATACTATAAAATCTGGAACAAATGGCTGAATAATGATAAGACATGCACTAATTAACCCTGAAACACTTTAAGAATTTATTGAATCTACCATAAACACCCCAAGATGGTATATTACATAGAACCAAGATACAATCCCCACTTCATAAATGTCACAAAATGATTCCAGTGTCTAGAAATGTACTGATGAAACTATGTTATATCATTGGCTGTCACCTGTCTACCTATAAAATGTATAACCTATACATGCACCTTCATGCCTTGTGGAAATACCCCCTCATGTGATTGTAAGTGTTGTACCATAACTGTATGCTTACATAATTTTCTCAAAATAAACATGTTTTTCTTTAAAAAAAAAAAAAAGTAGTTCAGTGCTATATAGCAAAAAAATGGCCTGGTCATGAAGGGAGTAAAACCTTCCAGGGCTAAAGTGGTTAACATGTTTCTAGTTTGAAGCATGTGCTTGGACATATGTTGATCTGGAGGTCCACAAACTGGCTTACTTTACTGGAAACAAGGTATTGCCAGTTGCCTTAACACCCCAAATGGTGTAAATAGAGCTTAAGCCACAATCATGGGTGGGAGTTTAGACAAGCACAATTAACCAGATCCCCCAGCTTCTGCTGTATATACCTAAGGCCCCTTTCACACTGAGGCGCTAAACTGCCAGTAAATCATTTGAACGATTTTGAAGAGCTTTTCAGGCGCTTTTGAAGAGCTTTCCATTCATTTCAATGGAGAGGGGAGTTTTTTCACCGCCCTGCCAGCCCACTGTGAAAGCATTCATTGATTTTAATGGAAATCGTTTTTCGTGAGCTTTTTGGGTGCTTTTTTTAGCGTGAAAGCACCTGAAAAGTGCCTCAGTGTGAAAAGGGTCTAATTTGTTAATGCTGTGCACTGCTGGTTACAGAAAAACTGCCAAACCAGTAAAAATGAAAAAGAGAAGTCATGCTGCAGCATTATCCTGTTCCAAAGGGAGAAACAATCACCAAGGGTAGCCATGCATTTGTTTTTTCTTTTTATTATGTGTCTGCAGTTTTTGTTTTTTGTTTCCAGTTTCAAATAGAAAGAGCCTTCTCTTTAGTTGCTATCCTTGAATATCAGAGGAGAAAAACAACTGATAAATAATCAGATTTAAGGCCATTACGATGTCTATTAAATGGACCAATGGCCAATGGTGACGTTGCTGTGCTAAAAGTATTTAAATTGTACCTTTTCTAATTTCTGTTACAGAAAGTGTTACCCGATTTTTCCTTGATTTTAGTGCCATTGCTTGTCCTTTTGTTAAGATCATTTTAGACCCCTTTCACAGTGAGGTGCTCAAAAACCGTCCATAAAACGTTGGGAGTTTTTGCGGCGCTTTTAAATCTATTTTACGGCATTAGCGGCAAGCCTTTTTTTATGGTCACGTGACTCAAAAGAACCATTTTTGCGGCACTTTTTAAGCGCTTTTTGTGTATTTTTCAGGTGCTTTTG
Organism: Lithobates clamitans; assembly: GCA_037952925.1. Classification (NCBI taxonomy): domain Eukaryota; kingdom Metazoa; phylum Chordata; class Amphibia; order Anura; family Ranidae; genus Lithobates; species Lithobates clamitans. Next base: position 720,760 of record JBBGZY010000100.1, on the reverse strand, counting down.
AAGCGCTTCCTATTAATTTCAATGGACAGGGGCGTTTTTCAGGGGCGCTTTTTTACGCGCTCCAAACATGCTCCAAAGATGCTGCTTGCAGGACTTTTTTCCCCGCCCCGCTAGCGCACTGCCTCAGTGTTAAAGCATCATTGATATTAATGAGAAGCAGTTTTCAAGAGCTTTTCAGGTGCTTTTTTTAGCATGAAAGCACCTGAAGAACGCCTCAGTGTGAAAGGGATCTAGTGATTTAAATTTGTATGCCCAAATAGAATAGTGTTCATTGAACTTGGTTATAGCTGAAGGGGCAAGCAGCAATATACGTTTTCACATGTACTTGTAATGCCTTGTACACACGATCAGACATTCCGACAACAAAAGCCATGTTTTTTTTCCGACGGATGTTGGCTCAAACTTGTCTTGCATACACACTAAGTTGGCCGGAAATTCCGAACGTCAAGAACGCGGTGAGGTACAACATGTACGCTAAGCTGAGAAAAATGAAGTTCAATAGCCAGTGCGGCTCTTCTGCTTGATTCTGAGCATGCGTGGCACTTTGTGCGTCGGAATTGTGTACACACGATCGGAATTTGCAACAACGGATGTTGTTGTCGGAAAATTTGAGAACCAGATCTCAAATTTTGTGGGACGGAAATTCCGATGGAAACTATCCGATGGACAGTCAACAGTCGGTGATCCTACACACAGTCGGCAAAAGGCTACCGTCGAACATTTTCCGTCAGAGTGTACGGGGCATAAGTTTATTATAATTCAAGCCTAAGAACTAATTCAATATTTTTGCAAGCTTATAGTATAAGACAGTTGACAGCATTTAACCTAAATGATACTCGAAGTTTAAATCAAATTTGCTACTTACATTAATTGCTGTTGGATTAATTGCTAACTTGCAGCCAAACCATATTAGGCAGGTAGTGGTAATAGAAAATGTTGATACATGTAATATCTGAAAATGAGAGATCTGAAAAGATATACAAATGATGAAATTAGAGAACCCCTAAACCCCTATGATTTACTGTCTTCTCTGTGCAAACTGTTTTCATTTGTTATTTCAGAATGTATCTCCTATATATGCGACTTTTCTCTCTGCAATACGCCTCTGAAGAAGGGACATCGTCCTGAAACATGTCAGGCTTCTAGAGAAAATATTCTATGAATGGAAGTATACAATATTCATTATAGGACAGCTAATTTTATTGTATAAATATTCCTGTTAAATGTATCCTGTTTTTATGATTTTTCAAATAAAGAAAATATTTTTTATCTAATTCATGTTTAAGTTCGCCTATAAAGTCCCATCATACTGGGGGGTACATAGATTCCCTAACTTAGGAGTCTTATTCTCTTTCCATGAAATTAGAGAAAGTCATACACAGCAATAAGATGGTAGATTAGATGGTAGATAGGAGATGGCTAAACAGAGGCCAAAATGAGCATCAAACAACATTTTTGCTTCATGGTTAATGCATTTTTTATTATTATCTGTCCAGCAAAATCATTCTCACTTGTGCTGCTGTATATCATGAAATATTACGGACACAATTATCTAAATTAATTAACCAATATGTCTGGTGACTTTAATGCCGCGTACACACGGGTGGACTTTTCGGCGGACTAGGTCCGGCGGACTTTTCGACGGACTTTCCGACGGACTTTCGAATGAACGGACTTGCCTACACACGATCAACAAAAGTCCGACGGATTTGTACATGATGACGTACGATCGGACTAAAATAAGGAAGTTCATAGCCAGTAGCCAATAGCTGCCCTAGCATACAGACAGGCGGACTTTTCGACCGGACTCGAGTCCCTCGGAAAGATTTGAAACATGTTTTATTTCTAGGACTGTCGGAATTTTGGGAAAAAAAAGTCCGCTGGAGCCCACACATGGTCGAATTGTCCGACGGAGTCCGGTCCGCCGGACCCAATCCGTCGAAAAGTCCGCTCGTGTGTACGCGACATCAGACTTCCAAAGTTTTGGGCCACCATTCTACAACTCCTACCGCTGATTGGGGCACATATTTAGACCTTCTGTATTATGAGAACTTGACATGGGTAAAAACTGTCTTTGAAGAGTCCCTTAAAGATACTCTATGAATAGACTTATAGCAATATCAGGTCATTTTCCCAATATCTGTGCAAATAGCGAAGGCAAATGGCCCATTTTTCTTTCCCATTAGATAAATGCAGGAATCCATCAACAGATCTTGTATGTCATGTCAGTACCTACACAGCAACTTCAGCAACTAGAATGCATGAAATCAATAATCATTGTGGTTTTATGTTAAAACTAACTAGCATTCAATGATAGCAGATCAAAAGAATATAATCCTTTAAAAAAAATGTATTTAAATTTTCTACCTAATGGGTGCTTAGATCATCGCTAATTGGGTTAAACATTACAAATGTGCCTTTTATTATTCAGAAGAACTTACCACATTCTCTTTGTTCTTCAACACTGCAAAACTTACAACAGCTGAAGCTATACACTGTAAACAAAACAAACAATTACAACAGCCTTTTTAACCATGATAATAAAATAACTAATATATTGACACTGGATTAGAAATCTCAACAAAGGACAAGATGAGAAATGTACAAGCACTCTATTATTGTATTATTATTATTATTAATAATAATAATAATAGTAATAATAATAATTAAAGCAGACATTGAGCCAGCAAGCCAAATACCAGCCAATAAATTTGTAACTATACTGTTAGGTTATGATTGCCTCAAAGGATGCTGGATACCAAAGGAATACAAGCAACACCCCTGCTCAGCATGTGATCCACCTCTGCTTCTGTTCCGTCAGGGGGATCAATACAGGAAAAAACAGTTCCAATAAAGTGTAATGGAATCATCTTAACCGCTTCAGCCCTGGAAGATGTTACCCCCTTACTGACCAGAACCAGGGCACTTTTTGCGATTCGACACTGCGTTGCTTTAATTGACAATTGTGCGGTTGTGCGACGTTGCACCCAAACAAAATTTTTTTTCCCACAATAGAGCTTTCTTTTGGTGATATTTGATCACCTCTGTGGTTTTTATTTTTTGTGCTATAAACAAAAAAAGAGCGTCAATTTTGAAAAAAAAAGCAATAGTTTTTACTTTTTGCTATAATAAATATCCCCCAAAAATATATTAAAAAAAAATAATTTTCCTCAGTTTAGGCCGATATGTATTCTTCTAAATATTTTTGGTAAAAAAAACAAAAAAAAACGCAATGAGCGTATATTGATTGGTTTGCGCAAAAGTTATAGCGTCTACAAAATAGGGGATAGTTTTATGGCATTTTAATTATTTTAATTTTTTAAGAGTAATGGCGGCGATCTGCGTTTTTTTTTATCGTGACTGCGACATTGTGGCGGACACATCGGACACTGTTGACACTATTTTGGGACCTAAATATTTTTGGTAAAAAAAAAAAAAAAAACGCAATAAGCGTATATTGATTGGTTTGCACAAAAGTTAAAGCGTCTACAAAATAGGGGACAGTTTTATGGCATTTTTATTTTATTTTTATTTTTATTTTTTTATTAGTAATGGCGGCAATCTGCAATTTTTATCGGGGCTTTGACATTTTGGCGGACACATCGGACATTTTTGACACTATTTTGGGACCATTGTCACTTATACAGCGATCAGTGCTATAAAAATGCACTGATTACTGTGTAAATTACACTGGCAGGGAAGGGTTTAAACACTAGGGGGCGATGAAGGGGTTAAGTGTGTTCTAGGGAGTGATTCTAACTGTAGGGGGGATGGGCTTCAACTCACATGACAGTGATCACTGCTCTCGATAACAAGGAGCAGTGATCTCTGTCATGTCACAAGGCAGAACGCTTACATGACACGATCGCTGGGAGATCGGCGGACATCGAGTCCACATGTCCCTTGGGCACGGTCACGCTGTACGCATCGGACACGCCTGCTAGCACTGCCAATTAAAGCGGACGTACAGGTATGCCCATTTGCCCACTGCTGCCATTGTGCTGACGTATATCGGCATGCAGCGGTGAGCAAGTGATTTTAGAAAATATTTTTTTTTGTAAATAACAAACATTGTATATTTACCTGCCCAGTGATTTTGCACAGAGCAGCCCCAAACCTCCTCTTCTGGGATCCTCCACTGGTGCTCTAGGCTCCTCCTCTTTTCAGTGCCCCAGCAGCCCTGAACCTCCTCTTCTGGGGTCCACTCCTCACATTCTAGGCCTCTCCTCTTCTCAGTGAGCCCCCACAGGAAGCTGCTTCCTATGGGTGCATACCTGTGGGCTTGCTCCTGAGTCAGGTTGTGTGCGTCCATTGACACACACACAGCACAACTCAGCCCCGCCTCCTGCTCCCTCCTCACTGGATTTCACTGACAGCAGCAGGAGCCAATGACTCCCGCTCCTGCCTGTCAATCCCTGTGTGAAGAGGGAGAGAAAACTGAAGTTTCTAGGCACAGAGCTAGCTCGATCCAGGAGTGAGGTAAGTGTTTAGAGAGGGAGGGGGGGGGGGGGGTACAGCCAGTCCTAAATCAATCTTGACCTTAATGCAGGAAATGCATTAAGGTAAAAAACATTTTAGCTTTAGAACCATTTTAACAAGTAAGAACAAACACACCCATTACACTGCACCATGTGTTCAATTATAATCATCCCCTTACAAATCTGCATCAAAATACACAGACAACACTGTACCATGCACCCAAATATACACAGCTCAAAGCGCCATGCATACCAATACATCAAGCACATTGTATTATGCACAGAACTGTACTTAAAGCTGATTTCCTGCTTCAGTTTACTGGCCCAACAAACTTTCCCTCACTAACAAGTGTGGTCACTGGGTGTGCTGTATAAGCTATATGCAGCTGAGGATACATACAGTATACAGCACTGTATTCTGGGTGCAAGACAAGACCTTCTTATCTCACACCTGGAACAAAATAGTGTTGGTCTAAGTGGTGCTTAGCCATTCATAGGGAACTTTGTATTCTATTAATGAATACAAAAGCTTTCTCTAGTTGGCTGAATCAGAGAGGCAGGCTGATGACATCACAATCTCTGACTCAATCAATCAGAGGAAGCTTTGTAATCATTGATAGAATACAAAGCTGCCTATCAGTGGCTGAGTGCCGCTCAGACCAACGCTATTTTGTTCTGGGTGTGAGACAGGAAGGTCTCATCTCATACCTGGAACACAGTGCCTCAGCTACATACAGTTTATACTGCACACTCAGTGGCCGCACATGTTAGTGAGGGAAATAGTTTGTTTGGACCAGAACAGATCCTTACCTTAATTAACAGGTACATCTTTTTAGAGCGGACATTATTTCCATTTCTTCACTTGGAGGGAAGCATGAACGGTGAACTACTTCTGGGAAAATCAGTAAGCCAATCACACAAGCTATCTATGTACAGAACACCTCCAGGTAGCCATATTGCATTGCATTTTACAGAAAATTACAGCACTGTAGATTGAAAAGGAAAGTCTTTCTTTTTAGGTCCTTTTCTGCATGAGACAGTCACGGACTCTACAGTGTTGCCAGTGTGTGAGAGACATTGCAGCCATCCATCCTGGGATAATCGTCCAAAAGATCTTCAGTGCAAGTAAAGGCCTTGGCTGGGCTAGGCTATAGCCAAATACCTGGTTTTGCTTGCTATCTGATAAGCAAGTTTTTCTTAAGGTGACGGTGCACTTTCTGATGTGAATCACTGTGGTGGCTTTGTGAAAAGGATCTACCCTATTATTCTCAACTATAGAAACATATTGTCATGATATGCAATCAAGGATCCATTTGTATCGATTGGGACTATTTTAGCGCTATTATTACATCTTGTTATGCCGCGTACACACAATCGGAATTTCGGCACGTAAGAGACGGATGAGACTTTTTCGTTGGAAAATGCGACCGTGTGTATGCTCCATCGGTCTTTTGCTGGCGGAATTCCAGCCAGCAAAAGATTGAGAGCATGCTCTCAATTTTTCGGTCGGGAAAAGTTCCTATCTGAAAATGCGATTCCGACGCACAAAATCCCTACGCATGCTCGGAAACAATTCGACGCATGCTCGGAAGCATTGAATGTAATTTTCTCGGCTCGTTGTAGTGTTGTACATCACCGCATTCTTGACGGTCATAATTTCAGCAAACTTTTGCGTGACCGTGTGTATGCAAGGCAAACTTGAGCGGATTCCCATCGGAAAAGCTGTCATATCTTTTTCCGACGAGAAAAACGATCGTGTGTACGTGGCATTAGAGCAGTGGGCTGAGACACAAGTAGAATCTGCTAAGCACTAATCAAAAATAATAAACCAAAAATGATATTTTCTGTTATTCCTGTTTCTTCAGCGCAAAATAATTACAAATGATAGTTTATGCGAATGATAAACGTGAATAAGCTTAAAGCAAAAAAAAAAATAATACTGCAAATGCTTACAGATCCAGCAGCACATCTCAGATAGTCCATTTCAGATGGGAACACGTTTCCTAAGTAAAGTGAAAATCCTGAGGTTCCAAGAAGACAACTCTGAAATCAAAGAATAGAGTTTACAAACAAAAAATATCAACAGCATTTCTGAAAAATGCCACTTCTAAAATATATGGGTGAATTTGCCCATTAAAGCATATCTATGGTCACATTTTAAAATTATACATTAATTTCCACAAGTAGAGCGTATTTAAATTATTTCTAGACTACTCCTATTAACCACTTGACCTCCAGAAGGTATACCCCCTTCATGACCAGGCCATTTTTTTGCGATTCAGCACTGTGCTACTTTAACTGACAATTGAGCAGTCATGCAACGCTGTACCCAAACAAAATGAACGTCTTTTTTTTCCCACAAGTAGAGCTTTCTTTTGGTAGTATTTGATGACCACTGGGTTTTTAGTTTTTTGCGATATAAATGAAAAAAGACTGACATTTAAAAAAAAAAAACAATGTTTTCTACTTTCTGCTCTAAAACATATCCAATAAAAACATTTAAAAAATAAAATTTCTTCAGAACTTTTGGCAAAAATGTATTCTGCTACATGTCTTTAGTAAAAAAAAAAATCCCAATAAGTCAATATTGATTGTTTTGGATGAAATTTATAGTGTCTACAAAACGATGGTATATATACAAGAAATGTATTAATTTTTTTTTTTACTAGTAATGGCGGCGATCAATGACTTATAGTGGGACTGACAATCTGACACTGGGGGGGAAATGACTAACTGACACTGACATCACCAGTGACACTAATACAGTGATCAATGCTAATAATATACACTAACACAGTACTAATGACACTGACCGGCAAGAAGTGAATATCTAGGGCGATCAAGGGGTTACCTATGTGCCTAACATGTGTTAATGTGTGTGCTGTGTACTGTTTTTAGCAAGCAATGTGCTAGTTTTTACTCCCTGCTTTGCAGGGAAAAAAAACGGCACATTGCTGCTGTCAGAAGAGAACAACACAGGGATCTCTTCTGTGATTACAGGACCTGATCGGCCAGGGCCGTCAACCAATCAGCGGCTGGCACACGGTGAATCACAGCACAGCTGGGGCGGCAGGCATGCCGAACGCACCCCCTACCTCAGCGCGTGGATTACGTACTAGGTACGTGATCCAGCACAGAGCAGCCGCACTGCTGCAGTGTATGTATTGTGGGTGGTCCACAAGCGGTTTATCTGAATGATTTTGAAATTTACAAAAATTTACTCTGTGAAGATCCCCATACACATTTACTTCCTTAAGTTCTGTGACATGCATTCAATATGTCCTTTGAGTAGACACTTCTGTGTCACACAATTAACAGAGCCTGTTTTTTGTTTTTGAACTACAGAGGTGCTGAAAGGAGGAGTTCCAGGAGCTGAAGTCAGTACAGGAATCACTACTTTAAGGCAGAAAGGTACCATGGGATATGTAGTCCCTAGAAACTGCAAAGTAAACAGCAGAGGGGAAAGCATGCAGGGAATACTGGATGTTGGATAGCGATGACATTACAGTATGAAAGAAGATCTTTCAGGTAAGCTTATATTGAATCATTAATAATCACTACTGTTTGTATTACTATTACAATGCTGATGTTATAAAATTAAAGTATATGTTGTGACCATAGAACTCCCTTAAATTTAAATAGAAATAGATAACACCATCAAAAAGGCTAGTACGACAATGTCGATCAGGGGCTGATCACACCGTAATGGATCAGTTTGCATGCACAGACATGCATTTTTAAATTGTGTTGTGGCACACTGCAATGCATTTTAACACGCCTTGCATTGCATTTTTAACCATTTTTTTCCCCTTTTTTTGGGCTTCCATGGTTTACCATGCAGCGCATTGCAACTCACTACAGCATATAACACATTGTGCAAAAATAAAATACAATCTTTGCAATTTTTTTTTCAGCGTACACCATCGCAGTGCATTGGTTTGAAAAGAAATCAATAGACTTAAAGTGTTACTAAACCCACAACAGTAAAATCAGTCTGTATTTACAGTAAAGCATGCTTGTTATACTCATTGTGAAATCTAAAGGGTTAATCCTCCACAATGTGTAAAAAGGCTGTTTGATCCTGTATGCACAGATCCTACCCTTCCTCCACTGACTCTAGAACATGTCCAGATAAGACAGAGCCTTTGGAGTCAGGCTGCACATGCATAGCTCCCAACTGTCCCGATTTTGAGGGACTGTCGCTGATTTGGAATAAAATCCCTCTGTCCCTCTTTCCTCCTTTATTGTCCCTCATTTTGGTCTGATCTATATAATTGTATATAAATTGCACTATTTATCTTTCAAGAAGTTTTCTCAGTGCTAAAACTTACATACAATTTCTAAATTGCCTTATTGTTAATTTTCAAAAGCCAGTATAAAGGAATAGTAGTGGTAAGCACTTGTAGGTTTAACTAATAATTCTTTTGGTATAATCCACCTTTAAGGGGACGTGGCAGGGGGTGTGTCCTATGCCTATGTGCTTTTGCTAATAGGTGTCCCTCATTCCCAACTCAAAAAGTTGGGAGGTATGCACATGCTCAGTTTGGTGTGTATTCCTAGAAAGTTTTTTTTTTCCTGAGAGAGTGCATGTGATCAGCACAAGACGATTCAGCATTGTCCAGACAGAGGGTCAGGGGTCCTGGATCCTGATAGGACAGCTCAGTGCAATATGAAAACCCCTCCTACAAGCATTACCAGGAACTGATAGTCACAAGAGTTTACATTTTTACTAAAATAATTGCATTTCCATGCTCTATGTACTGTGGGAGACCAGATATAGTGAATGCAGGGTCCTGGGTTTAGTAACACTTTAAGGCTTGTCCATGCGTTGCCCAATGCTGCTGGTGTAAATGATCCCTGAGCCCTGAACCTCTTTGCTACTGAGAGACTGAACTTGCTGACAGTCGCCTTGTGCAACAAGCAGTTAAGGCTCTGTTTCCACTACTGCAACTCCAAAGTCGTGCGATTTACAGTGCAACTCTGCAATGCGATTTGTGATGCAATGTCATGCGACCGGTGAAAACCATGTGAGAACAAGTTGCACCGAAGTTGGAACAAAGTAGTGCAAAAACCTTTTTGGGAGTCGCTGCAACTTGAGTCGCACCAATTAGAACAGGGACCATTGAAATACATGAGTTTTGACTTGTCATGTGACTTCACATGTGTCAAGTCGCACAACAACTCGCAGTAGTGGAAACAGAGCCTAATACCGCGTACACACGAGCAGACTTTACGGCAGACTTTTCGACGGACTTTACGACGGACTTTCTGAATAAACGGACTTGCCTACACACAATCAACCAAAGTCCGTCGAATTCGTACGTGATGACGTACGACCGGACCAAAATAAGGAAGTTCATAGCCAGTAGCCAATAGCTGCCCTAGCGTGGCTTTTTGTCCGTCGAACTAGCATACAGACGAGCGGACTTTTCGACCGGACTCGAGTCCGTCGGATAGATTTGAAACATGTTTCAATTCTAAGTCCGTCCAACTTTTGAGAAAACAAAGTCCTCTGGAGCCCACAGACGATCGAATTGTCCGACCAAATCCCGTCCGCCGGGCAAAGTCTGCCGTAAAGTCCGCTCGCGTGTACACGGCATAAACCTTTTAGTATCAGAGAGGTTTAATCAGCAGATACCCCAAATTAATGGAAATAAATGGAGAGCAACTCAAATGGCTGTTACAAAGCCCATGGGCTACAAAAGGCCCAGTGCAACAGCCCGACTTTGTCCTCGCAGGCATGTGACCTATGATCGCGGTGATGTGTACTACTTCCCCACCTGGCTCAGTCCCAAAATATTAAACTGCTATTATTGCTTTGTTAAACCACTGTTCTCTGTACAATTTTTTAAATCACCCACATTCAATTAAAAGAATGTTAACCAAATGGGTGATGTCCATTAGAATTATGAAAGCAATTCAACATCTATATACTGTATAAAGCAAAGGCAGATTCTAAAGATGCTTACACAGCACATTAAAAAAGATTTTGTCATTTTTAATACCTACCCCAATCAGCAGAGAAAACATCCAGGTTTTGTACTTGACACATGGATGCAACTTGTCAGACAATTTCAGATCTGCCTGGTACTTCCTACTCTCTGGAATTCCTAATTCCAAAGTAGCCATCCTATCATAACTGTATTCTTCATTATATCCATCTTCTCTGGTCATACCGATCTAAACAGAAGTACATAGATGCTTAGAACTTGACAACATTTGACTTCATTCAACTAATTGTCTTGTGACATTGAGGAATACTAGCAATGCCACAAAAAGCACTTTGAGTTTGCAAACGTAATAACTTAAAATTCAGTTCTAGGAATTGACAAAATACAAACTGCATCTCACACTCAGTTGCAGAAGTTAATTCTGTGAGACGTCACACATACTGAATATTAAATGCAAAAAATACTCAAAGGAAACAAGCTTTTGAATGCAGAGCCAATCAGTAAAGCTAATGGCTTCATTTGGTTTGCTTACCGTGACCTACTTTTCTCAGAGAAAAAAAAAAAATGGAAAGAAAAAGCCCCAAAAGTCCACCTAAACTTTTGTGTGAACAAATACTGAACTATGCTCAGCAGGCACAGGTTTATCTTGAAGATAAAAACATGGGGAAACATACCTATATTTAGATGAGTATCAAAAAGAGACAGTGTAGGGCGTTGTATGCAGCTTGGATAGATTCTGCTCAGTGAATCATGATGTATTTGAAGAGGTTGCTCTCTAGCTCTGCTGTGAAGCAGCATCTATTCACGTTAAAGACAAAAGCGGAGAAAAAAAATTGTACCTCAGCCAGAGAACACAAGCGCCTCTTGAATTTTAATGAAAAGCGTGGAAGAACTTTGAGTATTGCTATAATTGCATCGGCAAATTGTACTGATAAACAAAAACTTGGAGTGATTGTGCCATATTTACCCTATTTAGATTTGTTATAATGGAAATCTTTATAAACTACCACACATTTATTTTTCTATATAAATTCATTTAAAAAAGTGGGACATTATTGAATATCCAGCGCCTTGTCTTTTCTATACACTGATTTACTCTAGAGCAGTGTTCTCTAAACTGAAGCCCTTTGCCTGCCTTTACCCGGCCCTTGGGAATTTCTCCCACAAATATAAAGCGCTATTCCTCCCTCTGATATAAAATGTTGAAACATTATTTCTTTCAATGCTTCAATGCTTCCCACTGACACCAACAATGGGGCACTATACCGCCCACTGACACCAACAATGGGGGACTATTCCTCCCACTGACACCAACAATGGGGCACTATTCCTTCCACTGACACCAACAATGGGGGACTATTCCTCCCACTGACACCAACAATGGGGGACTATTCCTCCCACTGACAGCAACAATGTGGCACTATTCCTTCCACTGACACCAACAACAGGGGACTATTCCTCTCACTGACACCAACAATGGGACACTATTCTTCCCACTGACACCAACAATGGGGCACTATTCATTCCACTGAAACCAACAATGGGGCACTATTCCTTCCACTGACACCAACAATGGGGGACTATTCCTCCCACTGACACCAACAATGGGACACTATTCATTCCACCGAAACCAACAATGGGGCACTATTCCTTCCACTGACACCAACAATGGGGGGACTATTCCTCCCACTGACACCAACAATGGGGGACTATTCCTCCCACTGACACCAACAATGGGGGACTATTCCTCCCACTGACACCAACAATGGGGCACTATTCATTCCACTGAAACCAACAATGGGGAACTATTGCTTCCACTGACAGTGGCAATGGAGCACTATTTCTCCCACTGACACAAACGATGGGGCACTATTCCTCCCACTGACACCAATAATGGTTCACTATTCCTCCCACTGACACCAATGATGGGGCACTATTCCTCCCACTGACACCAATGATGGGGCACTATTCCTCCCACTGACACCAACAATGGGACACTATTCTTCCCACTGACACCAACAATGGGGCACTATTCAGTCCACTGAAACCAACAATGGGGCACTATTCATTCCACTGAAACCAACAATGGGGCACTATTCCTTCCACTGACACCAACAATGGGGGACTATTCCTCCCACTGACACCAACAATGGGACACTATTCTTCCCACTGACACCAACAATTGGGCACTATTCATTCCACTGAAACCAACAATGGGGCACTATTGCTTCCACTGACAGCGGCAATGGAGCACTATTTCTCCCACTGACACAAACGATGGGGCACTATTCCTCCCACTGACACCAATAATGGTTCACTATTCCTCCCACTGACACCAATGATGGGGCACTATTCCTCCCACTGACACCAATGATGGGGCACTATTGCTCTCACTGACATCAACAATGGGACACTATTACTCCCACTGACACCAACAATGGGACATTATTCCTCCCACTGGTACTGACAATGGAGCACTATTCCTTCCATTGACACCAATGATGGGCCACTATTCCTTCCACTGACACCAATGATGGGACACTATTCCTCCCACAGACACGAACAATGGGTCACTATTCCTCCCACTGACACCAACAATAGGGAACTATTCCTCCAACTAACATCAACAATGGGGTACTATTCCTCCCACTGACACCAATGATGGAGCACTATTCCTCCTCCTGCTGACAATAGGCACTATGTAATATTTTTTTACTCCCACTGACCACCATCCAGCCCCTCTGTCAGGAAAGACGTCTGCATTGCACAGCTGCCATTCCCAGACACACACATGTGCGCAGACACCAACAAAGAACGAGCAGAACAGCCATGGGCACATATGTGAACACATGCGTGAAAACGTCACCAGGACTGGCGCCAAACAGCCTATTTAAACGGAGCTTCAGCACTGTCTAGTTACTGCTTGATCTACAACATTTATCTGAATCCTGATTCCTGTGTTTGACTCCTGATCCGGCTTGCTCCCAACTACCTCTCTCTGCTTCCTGCTCTGACCCCTGGCTTAACTATGGACTCTGTCTCTGCCTGCTGCTCCTGTTTGCCCTGCATCTGTTGCCAACCCTGCCTGTGACCCGACTATGCCTCTGCCTGCCGTTCATGTCTGATTTACCTGTCTGTTACCGACTCGGCTCGCCTGACCCTGCTTTCAGCTCCTCCAGCTCTTTCAGGCCAGCACAGCATCTCCCGGTTCCTGCTTCCTGTTGTGCATCCACAGCCTGTCTGCTGCCTCATCTGCCTGCTACCAGCCAAGTCCGGCTTCCTGCATGCGAATTCCTGGCTACTACCTGCACAGACGTCTGGACTGATCCTAGGCACTCTTACCCCACTGTGCTCCAGTGGCTGCTGTCTCACCATGAGTAGTCCTCAAGCCGGAGCTGTACGAGAGGCCTTCCTCTACACGTAAGGCTCACCAACCAGGTACGTAACACCCTCTAAAGTCTGAAAGACAGTAAACTGGCCCTTGGATTAAAAAGTTTGGAGACCCCTACTCTAGAGGCACAGGTTATGTTACACAATCTTGAAAGGGTCAACAGAAGAAACACTTGACTTATTAGTGCCCTGCCGCTCCAGTTTGCAAATGTTGAAGGCAGATAATAATGAAAGTGCTCACTGCCACTTTAACCACTTCAATACAGGGCATTTTCACCCCCTTCCTGCTGGAATTAACCAAGAGTATTTAGAACTAAGCTGATCCCGTAGCCAATAGCATCCAATCAGCTCATAGCTTATATTCTTTAGACTGCAACACAGAAATGAAAGATAATTCTGATTGGTTACTGTGGTCAACTAGAACAGCCAAGGTCAAAATACTCGTATTTAACCACTTAACAATCGCGCCATGGCCGAATGACGGCTACAGCGTGGCTCGATAACTCTGGGAGGGCAAACTATGACGTCTTCCCAGAATCACACTCCTGCGCGCCCCCTGGGGTGCGCACACGAGAGTATCCGTGACCCCAGAACATCACGGTAAATTGCCGCTGACAGGGGCCGTTTACCACGTGATCGTTCTGTCAAATGACGAGGCGATCACTTGAAAACAAACCGCGTCATGTCCGGTTCCTCTCTCACCTCTCTGTACCGATCAGTACAGTGTGAGTGGAGAGGGGAGAGATTGGTTGCTGCAGTGCTGTGGGCTGGATCTGTAGTGCCCACAGCACTGCTCTGTGCCCATTGCAGCCTCATCCATTCATCCATGCTCAGCTATCCCTCTGTCATACTCATCCATCTATCCATGCTCAGCCATCCACACTCAGCAATACTCAGCAATCCATGTTCAACCATCCATACTCAGCAATACTCATCCATCCATCCATGCTCAGCCATCCCATCCATACTCAGACATACCAAGCAATACTCAGCCATACCCAGTAATACACAGTCATACCCAGCAATACTCAGCCATACCCAGCCATACCCAGCAATACTCAGCCGTACCCAGCCGTACCCAGCTGTACTCAGCCAGCCCATCCATACCCAGCCATACTCATTCATGCTCAGCCATCCCATCCATACTCTGCCACCCCCATTCATGCTCATCCATGCCACATCAGTTCTCATTCATGCCACTACAGTGCCTCACAAAAGTGTAATAGATAGTCAAATTAGATTTGAGAAATGTATGCCCCTAGAACACCTGATGCTGCTCCCTGCATGTTGTGCCTCTGTATGTGGCCAGGCTGTAGAAAAGTCTCCCACATGTGGTATCACCATACTCAGGAGGAGTAGGAGAATCTATTTTGGGGTGTCATTTTGGATATGTACATTCTATGTGTTGTGGACTCTATAACTTTCACAAAGACCAAATAATATATACCAATTTGGTTGATTTTTACCAAAGATATGTAGCAGTCATAGGCTAATCCCACCCTAATCCTGGGGCTGGCAACCTGTCAGTCGTGATCTACCTGTTGATCGCGGGAAGGTGAAAGGTAAACTGCGACCCCTTCTCGCCGACCCCCAGAACCTGGACATCGGGGGTGGGATCGGTACCAATATATGCCACCCCTTCACTCCCCCTGTCCCTCTTCTTTCTGCTGCCCTGGTCCCCCTTTGCTCCCCCCTCCCCCTATTATTTCAGGATGAAGAGTGGGGAAGAGGCTGGTAAATATGTCACGCACCCATTTGTGTTTGAGCTTTGAGGTGCACACCCTAATGCAATAGGCTGCACACACCTATGGTAGCACTATACATTTTGGCCAAAATTTATGAAGAAAAATGACTACTTTGCAAAATTTTATAACAGAAACAAAGAAAATGCATTTTTTTACAGAATTTTCAGTCTTTTTTCTTTTATAGCGCAAAAAACAAAAAACCCAGCGGTGATGAAATACCACCAAAAGAGAACTATTTGTGTGAAAAAAAGGACAAAAATTTCATATGGGTACAGTGTTGCATTAACGAGTAATTGTCATTCAAAATGTGAGAGCACTGAAACAGTGGCGTAGCGTGGGTTGTCAGCACCCGGGGCAAGGCAAGTAATTTGCGCCCCCTAACCTGCGGACTTTTAGCTATCCCTGAGTCCCTTCAAATACAATAGTACTGACCTACCTGATTCCTATACTGACAACTACACTGAGACCTACACTGTCCACTATACTACACTACACTGACCACCATACTACACTGTCCACTATACTACACTACATTGTCCACTATACTACACTATACTGACCACCATACTACACTGTCCACTATACTACACTACACTGTCCACTATACTACACTATACTGACCACTTTACTACACTACACTGACCACCATACTACACTGTCCACTATACTACACTACACTGTCCACTATACTACACTATACTGACCACTATAATACACTGTCCACTATACTACACTACACTGTCCACTATACTACACTATACTGACCACTTTACTACACTATACTGACCACTTTACTACACTACACTGACCACTATACTACACTGTCCACTATACTACACTACACTGACCACTATACTACACTGTCCACTATACTACACTATACTAACCACCACACTACACTGTCCACTATACTACACTACACTGACCACTATACTACACTATACTGACCACTATACTACATTGTCCACTATACTACACTACACTGACCACTATACTACACTGTCCACTATACTACACTACATTGTCCACTATACTACACTATACTGACCACTATACTGACCACCACACTACAATGTCCACTATACTACACTATACTGACCACTATACTACACTACACTGACCACTATACTACACTATACTGACCACCATACTACACTGACCACTATACTACACTGTCCACTATACTACACTACACTGTCCACTATACTACACTATACTGACCACTATATTACACTGTCCACTATACTACACTACACTGTCCACTATACTACACTATACTGACCACTATACTACACTGTCCACTATACTACACTGTCCACTATACTACACTATACTGACCACCATACTACACTGTCCACTATACTACACTATACTGACCACCATACTACACTGTCCACTATACTACACTACACTGACCACTATACTACACTGTCCACTATACTACACTACACTGACCACTATACTACACTACACTGACCACTATACTACACTATACTGACCACTATACTACATTGTCCACTATACTACACTACACTGACCACTATACTACACTGTCCACTATACTACACTATACTGACCACTATACTGACCACCACACTACACTGTCCACTATACTACACTATACTGACCACTATACTACACTACACTGACCACTATACTACACTATACTGACCACCATACTACACTGACCACTATACTACACTGTCCACTATACTACACTACACTGTCCACTATACTACACTATACTGACCACTATATTACACTGTCCACTATACTACACTACACTGTCCACTATACTACACTATACTGACCACTATACTACACTGTCCACTATACTACACTGTCCACTATACTACACTATACTGACCACCATACTACACTGTCCACTATACTACACTATACTGACCACCATACTACACTATACTGACCACCATACTACACTGTCCACTATACTACACTATACTGACCACCATACTACACTGTCCACTATACTACACTACACTGACCACTATACTACACTGTCCACTATACTACACTACACTGACCACTATACTACACTACACTGACCACTATACTACACTGTCCACTATACTACACTGTGCACTATACTACACTATACTGACCCCCATACTACACTGTCCACTATACTACACTACACTGACCACTATACTACACTGTCCACTATACTACACTGTCCACTATACTACACTACACTGACCACTATACTACACTGACCTCCATACTAAACTACACTATACTGACCACTATAATAACCACTATACTATACTAGCCACTATACTGACCACTATACTACACTATACTGACCACCATACTACACTACACTGACCACTATAATACACTGTCCACTACACTACACTGTCGACTACACTACACTGTCCACCACACTACATTATACTGACCACCATACTACACTGTCCACTATACTACACTGACCACTATACTACACTATACTGACCACCATACTACATTACACTGTCCACTATACTACACTGACCACTATACTACACTACACTGACCACTATACTACACTACACTGACCACTATACTACACTGTCCACTATACTACACTATACTGACCACCATGCTACACTGTCCACTATACTACACTATACTGACCACCATACTACACTGCCCACTATACTACACTACACTGACCACTATACTACACTGTCCACTACACTACACTGACCTCCATACTAAACTACACTATACTGACCACTATAATAACCACTATACTATACTGACCACTATACTACACTGTACTGACCACTATACTACACTGTCTGTTATACTACACTGTCCACTACACTAAACTGTCCACTACAATACACTGTCCACCATACTACATTATACTGACCACCATACTACACTGTCCACTATACTACACTGACCACTATACTACACTATACTGACCACCATACTACACTGTCCGCTATACTACACTACACTGACCACTATACTACACTGTCCACTATACTACACTGACCACTATACTACACTATACTGACCACCATACTACACTGTCCACTATACTACACTATACTGACCACCATACTACACTGTCCACTATACTACACTACACTGTCCACTATACTACACTACACTGACCACTATACTACACTACACTGACCACTATACTACACTGTCCACTACACTACACTGACCTCCATACTAAACTACACTATACTGACCACTATAATAACCACTATACTATACTGACCACTATACTGACCACTATACTACACTGTACTGACCACTATACTACACTGTCTGTTATACTACACTGTCCACTACACTAAACTGTCCACTACAATACACTGTCCACCATACTACATTATACTGACCACCATACTACACTGTCCACTATACTACACTGACCACTATACTACACTATACTGACCACCATACTACACTGTCCACTATACTACACTACACTGACCACTATACTACACTGTCCACTATACTACACTGACCACTATACTACACTATACTGACCACCATACTACACTGTCCACTATACTACACTATACTGACCACCATACTACACTGTCCACTATACTACACTACACTGTCCACTATACTACACTACACTGACCACTATACTACACTACACTGACCACTATACTACACTGTCCACTACACTACACTGACCTCCATACTAAACTACACTATACTGACCACTATAATAACCACTATACTATACTGACCACTATACTACACTATACTGACCACTATACTACACTACACTGACCACTATACTACACTGTCCACTACACTACACTGACCTCCATACTAAACTACACTATACTGACCACTATAATAACCACTATACTATACTAACCACTATACTGACCACTATACTACACTATACTGACCACCATACTACACTACACTGACCACTATACTACACTGAATGTTATACTACACTGTCCACTACACTACACTGTCCACCATACTACACTGTCCACCATACTACATTATACTGACCACCATACTACACTGTCCACTATACTACATTACACTGTCCACTATAGTACACTGACCACTATACTACACTATACTGACCACCATACTACACTGACCACTATACTACACTGCCCACTATACTACATTACACTGACCACCATACTACACTGTCCACTATACTACATTACACTGTCCACTATACTACACTACACTGTCCACTATACTACACTACACTGTCCACTACACTACACTGACCTCCATACTAAACTACACTATACTGACCACTATACTAACCACTATACTATACTACACTAACCACTATACTGACCACTATACTGACCACCATACTACACTACACTGACCACCACACTACACTGACCACTATACTACACTGTCCACTATACTACACGACACTATACTGACCACCATACTACACTACACTGTCCACTATACTATACTGTCCACTACACTACACTGACCTCCATACTAAACTACACTATACTGACCACTATACTATACTACACTAACCACTATACTACACTATACTGACCACCATACTACACTACACTGACCACTATACTACACTGTCCACTATACTACACGACACTATACTGACCACCATACTACACTACACTGTCCACTATACTGACCACTATACTACACTACACTGACCACCACACTATACTACACTGCCCACCACACTATACTGACCACTACACTGCCCACTACACTATACTGACCACTATACTGTCCACTACACTAACCACCATACTAACCACTATACTACACTACACTGACCTCCATACTAAACAACACTATACTGACCACTATGCCAACCACTATACTATACTACACTAACCACTATACTGTCCACTATACTACACTATACTGACCACCATACTACACTGTCCACTATACTACACTGACCACTATACTGACCACTATACTACACTGTCCACTATACTACACTACACTGACCACTACACTATACTGTCCACTACACTGCCCCCCATACTGACCACTACACTACACTGACCTCCATACCAAACTACACTATACTGTCCTGCCTACAGTCTCTCTCTCGCCCCCCCCCCCCGGCCAGTAACAAGACTCTCACGAGGGAGTTTCACTCACCTTCTTATCCTGGCCTGCATCGATCCGAATGAGGAGGAGAAGACAGCGGCAGCTCACATTCTTCTCTCCCCTGCGCTCTGCCTGCTGCCATGTTCAGCGCCCTGTAATTGGGCGTATGGGGGGTCATGTGCGGAGGCGGGACTTCAGGAGCGATCGAGGACAGGCCAGCCCTACGCCTCACATGACCCCCATACGCCCAATCACAGGGCGCCGGACACTTAACATGGCGGCCGGAGCGCGGGGGACACAGGAATTAGAAATTAGGAGGAGGCAGCCAGTGACACATACTGGCGCCCCCCTAAATGTCGCGCCTGGGACCACGGCACCCCCTGCACCCCCCACGCTACGCCACTGCACTGAAAGATGAAAATTGGTCTGGTGGGGAAGGGGGTTTGAGTGCCCAGTCGGCAAGTGGTTAATAACACCCCCTCTCCCCTCCCCATGTTCAGATGATGGTGCCCATGCTTTATAGGTGGAGAGAGTTCAAAACAAATGCAATAAAATTCACCTCCCCCTGCTTTCTGCACTGATACAGTTTAAGCCAGGAAAAAATAAATAAATGTATCAAGTGTTCAGAAACATTTTCTTCTGATAGCGGAGGTCCGCCCAAAAACAAAAAAAAAATGTCGGCACCGCAGCTGATGTTTCCATCAGCTGTCGGGGGCTGCCGCCGCCATTGCGGGTAAGGGTACCCGGCAGTGTAGCCTTTTGGCTTCACACCGGGAACCCTACTGTGCATGCGCGAGGCCCGCTCCTCTCTCCTACTGGCCCGGCAACAGGGGAAGGAGGAGGGAGGAGGAGGGAGCCCCAGCTGTGATGTCAATAGCCATGGGAAAGGATACCTGTCAAAGACTTAAAGGACCGGTGCAAATTGTAGCAGCAGTTTCTCCTGCGGCTTTCAGCGGGTAGGTGTGGCTGGTGGCCCCATTCACTACAATGACAGTTCGCTGGCAGCCACACCTATCCGCAGCTCTCTACACAGCCAGTGATTACCTAGAGTGATCACTGCTGGACACACTTTATCTGAGTCCAGCTGCAATCACTGCAGGTAATATCTGGCTGTGTAGAGAGCTGCGAATAGGTGCGGCCGCCAGCAACCTGTCATTATAGTGAACAGGAACGGCAGCCGCACCTACCCACTGAGAGCCGCAGGAGGAACTGCTCAACAGCTATCCTTTTTGGATTTTGGGCCTCCATATGCAGCTAGGCTCCTAAAAGTGCAGCCAGTCACAGTTCTCTGATCACCCCCACACCAGCCACAGTGTCACCAGACCAGTGTAGCTGGAATCAGTGTTCCTGATTTGCCTGTTTATTGACCACGTTTCTGCCTGTTGCCTGGACTGATCCTTTGATCATATGATTACCATGTCTTTGCCTCTGCCTGAACTGACCCATCTGCACGTCTGACTGACTATGTTCCTGCAAGGCACCAGTCTCCGCCTGCACTTCTTAAACCAAGGAACTCTTTTCATTTGCCTTTCTTTAGCCTTTACTTCCTGGCTAGTGAACATGGTATTCCTGGGGGCAGCCACGTACCAGTAGGCTAGACTTTCTTGGCTTAAAAGGACTGGGACTGCTATAGGTGAGGATACACTAAGGTATATTCCCTGACCACTTATAAAGAGGCAACCATGACAGTACACAGTTTTTGATACAATTGATTGATTTGCGTGATACACAAGATACAAATGTCCAATACATAATTAGTCCAGACAGTGAAAAAGTCTCACACATGTCGTATCCCCATACTCAAAAGTAGTATCAGAATGCGTTTTTGGTTGTAATGCCATATATACTCATAATGTGTGTAAAAAATAGCTCAGTAAAGTGGCAACTTAAAATAAATTTATTTTCGAAAAATTTGTGCCAAAAAATAAGATCTTCCACAGACTCAACATGCCTCACCTTGGGGTGTCTACTTTCCAAAAAGGGGTCATTTGAAGAGTGTTTCTACTGTCCTGGCATTTTAGGGCCTCTGATCTGAAAATGTGATAGGTAGTCATGAAATGCAATGTGTAATTAACACCTCTTGAAAGCCTGAAGGTGCTCATTGGATTTTGGGCCCCTGTACGTGGCTAAGCTGCCAAAATGTCTCAACCATGTGGTATCCCTATACTTGGGAGAAGTAGCTGAATGTGTTTTTGGGGTGTAAATCCACATGTGCCCATGACAAGTGTGAGAAATATCTAATTAAAATGACAACTTTGTGTAAAAAAAATGTTTTTTGTCCTTTTCCAAAAACTTGTGGCAAAAAATAAAATCTTCCATGAACACAACATGCCTCTCAGCAAATACCTTGGGGTGTCTACTTTCCAAAAAGGGGTCATTTGGGGTTTTTGATTTGTCATTACATTTTAGGGCCTCTAAAAACATTCCTTGTATGGCCAGCGTTAGGAGTTTCTGCCACACTCTTAACGTTGAGCATACATAGAATGTTCTTTTTTTCATTCAAAAAAAAAAAAAAAAAAAAAAAAGTGAAAAAAAAAAAAAAAAAAGAAAAAAAAAAAAATGTGGGTGAAGAAATCTCTGCCACACATCCACCCCACGCTTTTATTGTTAGGCACACATTTAATGTTATTTTTTTCGTTCACACCTAACAGATTCCTCCCTTGACATCAATCATTGTGGATGAAGAAATCTCTGCCAAAAAAAAGTGAAAATGTATATGGCGAGCAAAGGAGCTACCACCACCTGACCACACCACGTTCCTAATAATGGGCATACACATTCTTTTAATTTTTTTAGCTGCAAATGGAGAAATCTCCCCCTGTAGCGCTGAAGACACAGATCAGTGCTGCAGCTGACTGGTATTCCTGCAAAGCAAACAATGATAGTTAACAATAACATACAGTAACAATTTAATATTAACTCAATAAAATAACTTTATTTCACTTTTTTGTAAATTAACTTTTCAGAACAATAACTTTTTTCTTTGATTTTAGGGTCTCAAGATGTGATAGACAGTTTCCTGACTACCCAACATCTTTAGATATCCTTCTTGTGCAGAATTGTGTGGACCTCTATACTGTTCCGTGCTGTACCCTAGACTAACAGTTCACTAAGCTATGGTAGCAACGGAAGCAGTCTGTGTTTTTTCACCTTAATGCATCCTCGGCGAAGACGGGGTTCTCCACTCTTGATTGGATAGATTGATAGCAGCACAGCCATTGGCTCCCGCTGCTGTCAATCAAATCCAATAAGGGTGGGGGAGGAGTCTGGGATTCTGTGTCTATGGACGCAAATGCTGGACTCGGGAGCATGCCCGCAAGCTAACACCCAAGGAGAGCGCTTCTCCCAGGGGGTTTACCGGTGCGGGGGGGAGCCGCGAGCGCCGCCGGGGGACCAGAAGACGATGATCGGGGCTACACTGTGCAAAACGAACTGCACAGTGAAGGTAAGTATGATATGTTTGTTATTAAAAAAAAAAAAAAAACTCAAGGTTTACAATCACTTTAATGCAGAGGCCAGGTAGGTCAGGACAGGAGAGACAAAAAAAGGGTGTCACGGCTCTTTCCGCGTTTACCACAGAAACATCTTTTTTTGGGGTGACATTTGTATTGGGGTAGGTTGGAGGACATCCGGAAAATGCCTTTCATGCATCTGGATTTGGTCCACGGTGCCTTCTGGATACAAAGTGGGCTGAGATGACCGCTTCCTGAAATTTTAGGAAGGATCCAGTTCTTCCTGTAGCTTTGTAAAAAACAAACAGATTGTACAGAGCCAATTGAAATAAATAGTTTATATAGACACTTTTTTGTACCAGTGTCTAGCTTTGTGGGAAGCTAAATCCCATATTTAGATTATAGTCAGGGACGCAAAGAGGCTTTTCAATGACACCAGACGCCGTGTGATTTTGGTCCGGTGTGTCCGGGTGAATGGAAGACAGGAAGAATACATCACGTTTGCCCTTCCATTTTACTGCTAGTAGTTCTTCATTTCGCAAGCAGGCTTTCTCCCCCTTTCTAAGTGGGGTGTTAATGAGTTGTTGGGAGAAGCCCCTGTGATTAGGTCGCATGGTGCCACAGCAGCCAATTTTTTGAAGGAACAAGCATCTAAAAAGTGACACACTTGCATAAAAGTTGTCTAAATACATATGGTACCCCATATGGAACAAGGGTGACAACATGTCCCGCACTTACAACTCCTCCCCATGTAGTCTGGGCATCTGGGCATCTCCACTTGACTGTCTTTTACCTCATAAATTCTAAAGCGGTATGTACTGTATAGACTCTGGCCCTCTCACAGACCTTATACATTTTGACCCCACATCTGGCACTGATAAGAGATATAGAACTGGCTGTGAATCGAATTGATTCCGTTGAAGTTTCAGCTATATAAGTGACTGCTTTTGCCAATACCGATAAGGATTTGAGAATCTACTTTGTATGAGTGTTCCCTTTTAGAGGGGAGAATTTTTGTCCTAACTACAGATCCAGGGACAGTCCACCTAGTGGACAGGCCTGGTTTGAATGTAAACGGTACTTGCTTCCCAAGCCCTTCTTAGGTATCCTTCTGCTTTCCTATCCATAGGGTATTTAAGGGCTCCAGCATCCTTGAAAGATAAATCTGTCATCTTGGATACTTTGGACAGAGAAGCATCTCATTTAGGACATTTGTCCCACATTATGGCATCCTCCTCCTTGAAGGGGAATCTTTGTTTTAAGTTACTGAGAAAGAATTATCACCTCTCTGGCTCCTTCCATTCATGAAGGATGGTCTCTTTTAGTGTGGGATGTACTGTAAAAGGTTCACGTCTGGACTGCAAACCTGCATAAGATTTAAGCGGTATTAAACCCAAAACCAAAAATGTAATATGTTGCTGCTTACTAATCATTAGATTTACTGGTTGTAATCATTTTCTTTTTTTAGGCTTCTTTTTCCCTTTTTTCACCTGGTGATTTGGCCAGTAACAAACCTCCTGTATTAGAATGCCTCCACTCTGGATGAAGGAGCACGAGGGGGCACCTTTGGATAGCAGCATTCTTAATCAGGTGAGATGGAAGGGTTAGATGTACTAGCAGATTTAGATACACTAACAAATTGAAGCCAAACTCCAGATAGCACTGTATAAGCAGTTACAGAAAACAGTTTTTTTTTTCTTTTTTGAGATAAAGGTTTTACATAAATAAAGGCTGATTATTGTAAGCACCACTATTAGGGGTAAATGGTTTGTCTCATCCCTGTAACTTGATATATCTACAAGTGAGCTTGTTCTTTATAAAAACAACAGATTTCATGGCCAGATCACCAGGTGAAAAGAAATGAAAGAAAGCCTAAAAAAGGAAACTAATACAGCCATCACATCTAAGACTTGGTAAGCTGCAATATAATAAAGGTTTGATGTTGGGTTTAAAGTAATGCTAAATGTTAAAATGCGGTTCGGCCTCACATCCTGCTCTCTCCCTTTTGGCTCACTGGCTGTAATTGAGAACAGCAGGAGCCAATGGCTCCCACTGCTGTGTGAGTCAATGAGGAGGGAGAAACCCGGGAGAGCCGCTGCTCTCATGTACATCGCTGGATCGAGATGGGGCTCAGGTAAGTATAAAGGGGGCTGGGAGGGGGAGCTGCACCCAGAAGGCTTCTTTACCTTAAGACACTATAGTAAAAAAAAACATTCTGCCTTTAGGACCACTTTAATACCACTCTAATGGCCAGTTGAAGTGGTTCTAAAGGCTGAAGGTTTTTTACCTTAATGTATTCTCTGCAGAAGGGAAGGGAAAAACCTTCAGTATTCAGCTCAACCCCCCTCCCCCCTCCCCCCCATTATTCTTACCTGAGCCTGATCTCAGTCCTGTGATGTGCACAGGCTCTCTCCCCCATCATTGGCTCAGACACAGCAGTGGGAGCCATTTCTTCCTGCAGTTGTTGGTCACAGTCAGTGACATGGGAACAGCGCCAAGTCCCACGTCAAGTCAATAGACATAGACAGGGAAGCTCAGGAGCAGGCCCACACAACTGCCCCATAGCAAGTAGCTTGCTATGGGGGCACTCGGCGGTGGGGAGGAACCAGGAGTGCTAGCGGGAGATCCGAGAAGAGGCGGTTCAAGGATACTCTGTGCAGGTGGGTATAACTTTTTTCCATTTGACCTTCGGAAGATTTACCCCTCTTCATGACCAGGCCACTTTTTGCCATACCGCCCTACGTTACTTTAACAAGGCAGACCGCCATTCTGTCTGAGAGGAAGATCAGGGTCTTGTGTTTCTGCTAAGCAGAAACACAGATCTGTTTTCCTCCAGTTAAGCCATCCCCCATACAGTTAGAAATCACTTCCTAGGAGCACACTTTACCCTTTAATCGCCCCTGATGCTAACACCTTCCCTCTCAGTGTCATTAGTACAGTGAGAGCACATTTTTTTAGCACTAGTATTAGTGTCACTGGCCCCCAAAAAGTGTCATTCATGTCAGATTTATCTGCCGCAATGTCACAGTCCTGCTAAAAATCGCTGATCGCCGCCAATACTAGTAAAGAAAACACGATAACTTTTGCGCAAACAAATCAATTTAAGCTTATTGGGATATTTTTTAACAAACATATGTAGAAGAATACATTTTGGCCTAAATTGATGAACAAATTAGATTTTTTTAAAACATTTTATTGGATTTGTTTTATAGCAGAAAGTAAAAAATATTGTTTTTTTTTCAAAATTGTCGGTCCGTTTTTGTTTATAGCGCAAAAAATAAAAAATATAGAGGTGATCAAATACCACCAAAAGAAAGCTCTATTTATGGGGAAAAAAGACGTCAAGTTTGTTTGGGTACAGTGTCGCATGACCACGCAATTGTCAGTTAACCACTTCCTGACCGCTGCACGTCGATGTACGTTCCTACTTTGGGGACGGATATCATTGTTATGGCAGCAGATAGCTGCCATGACCCCGGTATCCCCGTGTTTGGCCGGCTACAAGATGAAAGTGGTCTCTACGGCAGATTCGCCGCAAGATCAGTTTTTTTGTGGCCGCCGCGATCCGGTGCCCTCTGCCGCTTACAGGAGCTGTCGGCAGCAGCGGAGGCGATCGCGTCTGTCTCCTTCCTTGGTATGGAGACGAGTGAGGCTAAGATGGCCCCCACACGTCTCCATACCATAGCAGGGAGGAAGCGACGTCAAAACGTCACTTCCGCCCATACGTTTTAAAGGCACATTTTTTCAATGTCATTTTTTTAAATGACAATTTTTTTTTTTTTTTTTTTATTGCATTTAAGTCCAAATATGAGATCTGAGGACTTTTTGACCCCAGATCTCATATTTAAGAGGTCCTGTCATGCTTTTTTCTATTACAAGGGATGTTTACAGTGTAAGCATAAAAAAAAAAAAAAAAAAATGTAAAAAAAAAAAAAATCAAGTAAAATAAATAAGAAAAAAAAATGTTTTTTTTAAAACGCCCCTTCCCGACGAGCTTGTGCGGAGAAGCGAACGCATACATGAGTAGCGCCAGCATATGAAAACGGTGGTCAAACCACACATGTGAGGTATCGCCGCAATCGGTAGAGCGAGAGCAATAATTCTAGCCCTAGACCTCCTCTGTAATTCAAAACATGCAACCTGTAGAATATTTTAAACGTTGCCTATGGAGACTTTTGAGGGTAAAAATTTGACGCCATTCCACGAGCGGGCGCAATTTTGAAGCGTGACATGTTGGGTGTCAATTTACTCGGCGTAAGATTATCTTTCACAATATTAAAAAAAATTGGGCTAACTTTACTGTTGTCTTTTTTTTTATTCAAAAAAGTGAGCTTGTAAGACCGCTGCGCATATACGGTGTGAAAAAAAAGTATTGCAACGACCGCCATTTTATTCTCTAGGGTGTTAGAAAAAAAAAACAATATATAATGTTTGGAGGTTCTAAGTAATTTTCTAGCAAAAAAAAAAAACTGTTTTAAACATGTAAACACCAAAATCTCAAAACGAGGCTGGTCTTTAAGTGGTTAAAGTACCGTATCGCAAAAATGGCCTAGTCATGAAGGGGGGGGGGGAATCTGCCTGAGGGCAAGTGTTTAATGTAGAGGAAATATATTTGAATTTGTACTGTTCCCAACTGTGGCCTCTCTTTTACAAAAGTCGAATCTTACATACACTGCACAACAGGTACAAAGCAGTTGTAAGAGTGTAGCAGCTCTGGTCACAGAAGGAAGGTCTATCACCATTCAGTCTAAGCTCTCAGTGGTGAGGGGCACACCACACCATCTACCACGTGTCCTCCCAATCCCTTCCGCATGGGCAGCGCGGCGCGTGATGAGGTCATCTATGAAGGGACTGCGCTCGTACGGAAATGTGTGACCGTTCCGCCCTTTATTAAGCCTGAATGCACCGATAGGTGGCGCGCTAGAGAACCACCTCCCGGAAAGTCTGCAGAGGAGAGCTGAAGGGGATAGGAGCAGCGGCAGCAGAGCGGTGTACTTTTGCGGAGAGCTGTTGTATAGTCGGGTGAGCCCGAGCCTCACACAAGGAGACATGCTGAGTCTTCTCAATAGGCTGGGCTCTTTCTTCTGGAGGAGTGTGGAGACCGAGGAGGAGAAAAGACATTTCTCTGGTAGGTATGGCCATCAGTCCTGAGAGAATGAAAGGCATAGAGTGTGTGTCCGTGTCCATCAGTGCTGGTCAGGTGACCTCTGATATCAAAGGGCCATGCAGGCAATATAATGGTAGAGAAAGCTCTCAGATATTACAGACATGCACCAGGAAAAGGGCAAGCCTGCAAATATACTGTAGGAAAGACATTTCCAAAAAAAGGTTCCCTCAGAGGTCGCTAGGGGGTTCCTTCAGCTGTGCCAACTGACCCATCTGATGGTGCCTGCATAGATCCAAGGGCCAATGCCACTTGGCAGAGCCAGGGACATGGTGCCGATGAGCTTTTTAAAGTGGTTGTAAACCCTAGGACAAAAAAACAGAAAAAAAAAAACGCAAGACAAAGGTATAATGAGCTAGTATGCATAGCATACTAGCTCATTATGAATTACTTACCTGAGATCAAAGCCCCTGCAGCCGCCCTCATCCACCGCTCCGGCAGCCGACATCGCTCCCGAAATTACTTCTGGGTATCGCGGGCTCCATCGCTGTGATTGGCTGGAGCCACGATGACGTCACTCCCGCGCATGCGCGCAGGACCCGCCGGTAATGGCACACTCACTGAAGCAACGTACGTGCCGTTGCTTCAGTGCGCATGTGCCGATAACGTCGGCACATACAAAGGATATCTCCTAAACCGTTAAGTTTTAGAAGATATCCAGGGTAGCTACAGGTAAGCCTTATTATAGGCAAAGTGTGTTTTAAGGGTTTCCAACCACTTTAAAGTGGTTCTAAAGGCAGAAGGTTTTTTTTTTTTTTAATTAACCTTAACCACTTGCCTACTAGACACTTTTACCCCGTTTCTGCCCAGGCCAATTTTCAGCATTGTCACATATGAAATTTTTAACATTTTTTTCACACCAATTGAGGTTTCTTTTGGTGGTATTTAATCACCATTTGGGTTTTTTATTTTTTGCTTAAAAAAAAAAAAAGACCGACAATTTTGGAAAAAAAAAAAACCCTTTTCAGTTGGTTATAAAACTTTGCAAACAGGTAATTTTTCTCCTTCACTGATGTGTGCTGATGAGGCTGCACTGATGGGCACTGAGAAGCGGCACTGGTGGGCACCGATTGTCAGCACTGGTGGTACTGCACTGATAATCAGTGCCCTGATTATTAGTGCCGATGTCCCTTTAACATAAGCCGGTTTTTGTCTTTCTTCTTCTCTCCTCATGCTGAAGAAAAGCCAATAACCGGCTTGTGTTTACATCCTGTGATCATCTATCATTGAAATTTTGAAAAAAAAACACAAAAAATGTTTTCTTAGTTTGTCAGTAAATTTTGTAAATAAGTAATTTTCTCCTTCACTGATGGGCGCCGATGAGGGGGCACTGATGGGCATTAATGAGGTGGCACTGATGAGGCAGCACTTATGGACATTGATGAGGAGGCACGAATATGAGTACTGATAGACGGCACTGTTGGGGACAGGCGGCAGTGAAGGGAAGCACTGATAGCCAGCACTGACTGGCATCACTAATGGCCACTGATTGCAGGCACATGTGGGCACAGATCGGTGGCACTTGTTGGCACTCATTGCTGGCAGTGGTGGGCAATCATTGCTGGCACTGGTGGGCATTAATTGCAATCAGGGCACAGATGATCTGTGCCCTGATTACATACCTAGCTGTCCCCTGTGAGGAGCTGCCTCTGTCAGTGTGAGGCGAGGAGCGCCGATTACTGGCATCTCCGTGTTTACATGTGACCGGCTGTAATTTGGACACAGCCGATCACATGGTTAAAGAGCCGTGGACGTGGCTCTTTACACAGATCGGGGTCACGCCCTGTCCTAGCAACACAACACGGCAGCGATTGCCACGCGACCCCTGGGGAGAGCGGTCGTTTTGGGAGGCCGTCATATGACGGCCACCCAGAACGAGAGCTGCACCGCCCAGCCGCCATTTGATGGTGGGCGGCGGCAAGCGGTTAAGGTAAAAAGCACTCCACTACCTGTCCTGCCCACCCCGGTTCCTAAACACGCCCCCACAGTTCATTGAGAACTACAAGCCGTCTGCCGCTGTGGCAGACAGGACTTATAGTTCATTCATTCACAGATCACTGTGAATGATGCAGCTGTGTGGGCAGAGCTCCACAGAGCTGTGCTGTTATTAAAGTGGTTGTAAAGCCCTAAGGTTTTTCACCTTAATGCATTCTATGCATTAAGGTGAAAAACCTTCTGTGCTGCAGCTTCCCCCAGACCCCCCCCCCTTTTTCTTATCTGAGCCTGATCTGATCCAGCGATTTGCAGCGGCTCCAGCAGCTGTCACGCTCCTCTTTGGACAGATGGATAGCAGCAGGAGCTATTGGCTTCCGCTGCTGTCAATCAAAAGCTGTGAGCAGGGCTGCAGGGCCGAGTCCCGTTATCTGTGTCCATGGATGCAGCAGTGGGACTCGGGAGTGTGCCTGCATGGGTGCCCCCATGGAAAATGGCTTTCCGTGGGGGCACCCGATGAAGTGAAGTGGCATGGAGTGCTGATGGTGGACCCCAGAAGAGGAGGATTGAGGCTGCTCTGTGCAAAACCATTGCACAGAGCAGGTAAGTATAGACATTTTTGTTATTTACAATTTTTTTAAAAAGCGAACGTTTACAATCATTTTAAATTGTGACAGTGGGAAATCAGGGGATGCGTGAAGGTGCTCTTTAGTAACATGTTACATGTTATACTCTAAATATGGGTGTAACATGCAACTAAAGTTCTTCTTTTTTGGTCATGCTCCAGGCCAACTGTTGATTGCAGTTGGTGAGGGTCTGCCAGATCAGATTCTGCTGGATGAACTCGGATATTCCCTAACTCCGGATCTGAAAGTCCTTAAAGGTTTTACACTATGCGAGTTCCATCTTCATTTTATGGTATGCATCCTCTATGAGCTGGTCCATAACTCTTGATGATTGGATGACCTCGCAAGTGGATACCGATGCAAGTCCCAGTTGCAAGTTTCAGCTGTTTTGCGAGTTATGATCCTCTGTAGTGGGGGATCATGGCTTTCCAGTAAGGCGTGACCCCTTCCATTCTTGGTGGTGGACTGCTTTTCACGGAGGAATATTTCATATTCACTTGGATGTTTTTTCATATAGATGGTTTTATTTTAGTTGCCACCATTTAAGACTATTATTTAGTTCACTTAGTTTTGGACTTTTAGGTTGCATGGGTGGTTAACCCTTGATGCCACCATATTTTTTAGCTTTATATTTCAGTTCATCTGGATTTGACACTGTTTTCACAGTCCCTATGCACTTTTTGTAATTTATTATTGCGAGCCTATTTGTTTTTCTAAGTGGCATGGAGTGCTGATGGGGGGACCCCAGAAGAGGAGGATTGAGGCTGCTCTGTGCAAAACCATTTGGATGGGAGTGGAGAGAAATTGGAACCCCTGTCAGTGTTTATTGCAGTCTGTGCCCCCTGTTAGGGAGATTTATTGTATCTTTTTTTTTTTCTTCTTGCTAGAGGAGAAAAGGGCACAAAAAAGAGGTATATGTTACCTGAATACACGAGTTGCAATCATACAGTGGATATAAAACAACTACACACCCCTCTCAAAATGTCAGGTTTCTGTGATGTAAAAAAATGAGACAAAGATAAATAATTTCAGAACTTTTTTCACCTTTAATGTTCCCTATAAACTGTACAATTCAGTTGAACAACAAACTGAAATCTTTTAGGTGGATACCCTTAACCTCCCTGGCGGTTTTCCCGAGTGTGACTCGGGGTTAAATTTCAGCACCATTAGCGGCAACTCCAAGCCACACTCGGGATTACATCTCAGGATCCTGGTGCAGTGTACTTACCTTGTCCCCAGGATCCTGCGATGTCCCCCCGCTGTGTCTGCGGGCTCTGTCCTCTGCCCCGATGTCCTGTGTTCCAGGCTCCGTTCCCTGTGAGTGTTGCAACGCACGGGGGCAGAGCCTGGCGGCAAATTCAAAAAAGTGAAAATTCATAACACATACAGTACACTGTAATCTTACAGATTACAGTACTGTATGAAATAATTTCACATCCCTTTTGTCCCCAATGCTTTGTCCAGTGCCCTGCGTGCAGTTTTATGTGATATATACTGTTCTTTCTGCCTGGAAACTGGAGATTGTCCATAGCAACCAAAAAGTGTCCCTTTACGTCAAAAGTGGTTTTAGACCAGCTAGAAAACAGCGATAGTAAATTAGAACACATGCAGAATTGAGCGATAGTGAATCGTGGGGAAATGTAATTTATTATTATTTTTTATAATTATTTATATTGATTTATTATAATTTATGATTTTGAGTTTCAAACTTCATCATACCCGGGATATCTGCTAGACTCTTGGTGGACAGATATAAGTGTGTTATTGCTAAGAATTACAGGCCTACAATATAAAACGCAAAATTTCTATGCAAAATAATTGTACTGCTTTGAGATCTGAAATAAAAAAAAAAAAATCTGAAATAATCATACCGCCAGGGAGGTTAAACTAATACTTTGTTGAATCACCTTTTGATTTCATTACAGCACTCGGTCTTTTTGGGTATGAGTCTATCAGCATGGCACATCTTGACTTGGCAATATTTGCCCACTCTTCTTTGCAAAAACTCCAAATCTATCAGATTGCGAGGGCATCTCCTGTGCACAGCCCTCTTCAGATCACCCCACAGATTTTCAATCAGATTCAGGTCTTGGCTCTTCCTGGGCCATTCCAAAACTTTATTCTTCTTTTGGTGAATCCATTCTTTTCTTTATTTAGAGGTATGCTTTGGGTTGTTTTCATGCTTAAAGATGAAGTTCCTCTTCATGTTCAGCTTTCTAGCAGAAGCCTGAAGGTTTTGTGCCAATATTGACCGTTATTTGGAACTGTTCATAATTCCCTCTACCTTGACTAAAGCCCCTGTTCCAGCTGAAGAAAAACAGCTCCAAAGCATGATGCTGTCACCATGCTTCACTGTGGGTATGGGGTTCTTTTGGTGATGTGCAATGTTGTTTTTGCACCAAACATATCTTTTGTAATTATGGCCAAAAAGTTCAACCTTGGTTTTATCAGACCATAACACATTTTCCCACATTTGGGAGACTTCAGATTAGGTGAC
Organism: Lithobates clamitans; assembly: GCA_037952925.1. NCBI lineage: Eukaryota > Metazoa > Chordata > Amphibia > Anura > Ranidae > Lithobates > Lithobates clamitans. Next base: position 686,455 of record JBBGZY010000100.1, on the reverse strand, counting down.
GGTCCGATATCCACATTTTTAGAAGAATCGCTATGGGTAGCAAATTATACTGATATTACCAATGTTGGTTGCCGTGGCCATCTTTTTGGGGCCCAGAAGCTTGAAAGGTTTGCGCTGGTGCACTACAGGCCCATTGCACAGGGGCACGCTGCACACGCACATAACGTCATTACGCCCCTGCCCACTGGGTCTAAACATTCTGAGTCTGGCAGGGAGTCCTGGCCTCCCTTGCCTCGCACCTGCAGTGCACACTATGAGAGGAGTTGGACAGACACACCAGCAGCCGCCCACCCACAGCAAGGTGCCAGGCCAGCCAGCCGCCGCCCACCCACAGCAAGGTGCCAGGCCAGCCAGCCGCCGCCCACCCTCAGCAAGGTGCCAGGCCAGCCAGCCGCCGCCCACCCTCAGCAAGGTGCCAGGCCAGCCGCCGCCCACCCTCAGCAAGGTGCCAGGCCAGCCAGCCGCCGCCCACCCACAGCAAGGTGCCAGGCCAGCCACCACCCACCCACAGCAGGGTGCCAGTTCAGCCAGCCCCCACCCACAGCAGGGTGCCAGCCAGAAAGCCCAGCCACCCACACACAGCAGGGTGCCAGACATTTTTAACCTTATCTGAACTCTTTCATATTTCAATGCAGATGGATGCAGAGAACTATTTCTCATCTTAAGCATCCCCAGGATAAGCAGCAGTGTGCTACACATGCACAAACAATATGAGCATGGGATCAACAACTGCAAAAACCAAAAATAAGTCAACTCTTTGGGCCCATCTAAGAGTTCATCATGTTGAATTATATAATGAAGCACAGAGAAAACAAACTGAATCACAAAGTGAAATACCACTATCCTACACAACAATAAAAGAGATGTTTCAGGGAAAAAAAAGCTAAGTGGCTAAATTCGGATGGAAGATCCCAACAGCTGGACAAAGCAATCACAGAGATGATGGTTACTAATAACCAGCCATTTACAATGTTGTCTGACTCTGGATTTCAGCAGTTGATGTCCATAGCTGATCCAAGATACGCACTGAAGAGTGAAAAGTATTCACCGAACCGAAATGCTGGGAAAAATTCACAAAAAGGTAGTTGAGAAAGTAAAGGCTATGCTGCAACCAGAGGATGCTGGCAAATCACTCTCATTCAGGACTGACTGCTAGTCAGGACCAACAGAGTCACTAATGAGTCTTTAAAGCCACTTCATTGACAGCGGATAGACAAAAAGGCAATTGGTGTTGAATACAAAGGTGAAGGATCCCACACTGGGAGTACATTAGAGAAATGTTTCTAGGCATGCTTGAAGACTGGGGAATAAACAAAGACCGAGTGATGCTCGTGCTTCGAGACAGTGGAGCAAACATGGTGAAAGGATTGAGGCTTGCTGAAGTGTCAGGGGGCAGAAGAGAATCTTCATTGTGGTCGAATTGATGCCATGTTCAGCATTTTATTGGGGCCTTATGCGGAGGATTCTTCTGAATGTGCATCAATAATCAGCCTGGAAGATGAACTTCATCTCTTTTTGAAGGATCAAACAAGGAAGACACCGCTCCAGGAGAGCAGTCACTACAGTCCGAATGCACTGGGTGCAAGCCACGGCCCGCCACCGATAATCAATAGGAAGAAAACGGCTGCACACCACAGGAACGTTCAAACGATTTTATCCCAAAAAATAGCAATAGCAAGACAAAGTGTCCAAACCCAGGAGGTAAGGCAAGGCGTACATTTCATACTGACCTCAGTGCTTCTTCAAACCAAATCTGGACCTGATATCAGTTATCGGCCTGAAGAGTGTCTGAAAACTCGGTATCTTATCAGCCCTGAAAAAAACATTGGTCGATCCCTACTTCAGATGTGTTTTTGCAAAATTTAGCCGGGCTTGGATGTTTTCCATCGTAAGAAAAGGCTTCCGTCTTGCCACGCTACCTGAAGAATACAGGAGATTGTTGTCACATGTACCACACAACCAGTACTTGCCAGATATTCCTGAAAATCCTCTAATGTTGCTGCAGGCCTCTTGGCAGCCTCCCTGACCAGTTTTCTTCTCGTCTTTTCATCAATTTTGGAGGGACATAGAGTTTTGGTAATGTCACTTTTGTGCCATGTTTTCTCCACTTGATGACTGACTTCATTGTGTTCTATGGTATATCTAATGCCTTGGAAATTCTTTTGTACCTTTCTCCTGACTGATACCTTTTTTAACAATGAGATCCCTCTCATGCTTTGGAAGCTCTCTGCGGACCATGGTTTTTGCTGTAGGATGCGACTAAGAAAATGTCAGGAAAGACCTATTGGAACAGCTTAACTTTATTTGGGCTTAATCAGAGGCACTTTAAATGATGGCAGGTGTATATTGACTCATATTTAACATGAGTTTGAATGTGATTGCTGAACACAGCTACATCCCCAGTTATAAGAGGGTGTGCACACTTATGCAACTACATTATTTCACTTTTGCCCCCCCAAAATATTTTAAGTTATTTTCAGTTGACATTTATAAGTCACGTTTAAAGGTGGAAAAAGTTCTGAAATGATTTAGTTTTCTCTTTTTTTTTTTTTTTTTTTTTTTTTTACGTCATAGAACCTGACATTTTAACGTGTGTGTGTGTGTGTGTAGACTTTTTATATCCACTGTCTGTACAGTTTTACAAACACATACGACAAAGTTGCAAAGCTGCTTTTGGGCATTAAGATTTGCTTTAGCTTTTATCATGAAGGGGTAAATGTTGCCATCCCTGTAGTGTCAGGAATATATGGCTCCCGATTCTCGAATGTCTTATTGACAGGCCATCCTGCTGACAGGAAACACTCTGCTAAGACCAAACCAGGTATTATTTATGTGAGTTGAACTATTGCAGCATGTCCTATAGGGAACTATTGTGTATTGAAATGCTTTATGCACTGTACTATGGGGTATGTCATTAGATTAATGTTAATAAAAATCTTTCTACAATCTTATTTTCTATTTTGGACTCCAGGGATATGAAAAAAATGCCATGTTGCAGTGAAGATGTCCCTCCATTATTCCTTCCCTATAATGTGTCAATGTCCTGTAAAGTGCATAAACTTCTATAATTGATAAAGTGTAGACACGTTGTGATGCCTGTGCTTGTCTTCTCATCAGTTCCTTGGTGTTAGTAGAGAAAGGTGAATGCAGGGTCTAGGCTGAGGCATAGGTAAGGATTAGAAGGTAATGCAGCTGCATAGTCAGCTCTTAAGTATCTGATTAAATTACTTTCTAAGGGTTTAATATCAGTTGAAAGCTAAAGAGAATAACCAGTTGCCGACCGTCGCACACCGATATACGTCGGAACAATGGCAGCGGTGGGCAAATGGGTGTACCTGTACATCCCCTTTAAGAGCCATGGATAGCAGGCTTGCCGTGTACAGCGTAACAGTGCCCATGGGACCGGTGGACTCAGTGTCCTCTGGTCTCACGGCGATCGTGTCAAGGAGCCTCAGACCGGTGAAGTGCCTATGTAAACAAGGCACTTCCCTGTTCTGGCTTGTCATGACAGAGATCACTGCTCTCTGTCATCGAGAGCAGTGATCACTGTCATGTGACTTGAAGCCCACCCCTCCCCACAGCTAGAATCACTCCCTAGGACACACTTAACCTTTTCATCGCCTCCTAGTGGTTAACCCCTTCACTGCCAGTGTTATTTACACAGTAATCAATGCATTTTTATAGTACTGATCACTGTATAAATGACAATGGTCCCAAAATAGTGTCAAAAATGTCCGATGTGTCCGCCAAAATGTCGAAGCCCCGATAAAAATTGCAGATTGCCGCCATTACTAATAAAAAAAAAAATAAAAAAAAAAAATAAAAATGCCATATACTGTCCCCTATTTTGTAGACGCTTTAACTTTTGTGCAAACCAATCAGTATGCGCTTATTGCGATTTTTACCAAAAATCTGTAGAAGGATACATATCGGCCTAAACCGAGGAAAAAATTAGTTTTTTTAAATATATTTTGGGGGATATTTATTATAGTAAAAAATAATGCTTCTTTTTTTTTTATAGCGAAAAAAACCCCGAGGTGCTCAAATACCACCAAAAGAAAGCTCTATTTGTGGGAAAAAAGAACGCCAATTTTGTTTGGGTGCAACGTTGCAATTGTCAGTTAAAATGACGCAGTGCCGAATCGCAAAAAGTGCTCTGGTCAGGAAGGGGGTAAAATCTTCTGGGGCTGAAGCGGTTAATCTGGTTATATTGTGCCTTCCCTTGCCCCACCTCCTTCCTGCTAATGAAATTTTTAAATAAAACCTTTCCGTCTTCATTACATACCTTATTTAAAACCACTTCCATACTGCAGTACATCATATGATGTCCTGGGCTTTCAGTGGGGATAACTGAATGATGCCTGTAGCTGGCATCATTCAGATATAATTTTTTTTTCAGCCGGCAATTAAGTGAAGTAATTGGGGGGCCTGGGGCAGCTGCTACACACAAAAAGTTTATTTATCTTAATGCATTAAATGCATCAAGATAAAAAAAAGTCTGCCTTTACAACTGAGCGATTTGTCGCATGTTTCCTAAGGCGTGACAATGCTCAACATGAAAATTCCCTTTTTTATTATAGTGGCGCCTGCTGCGCAAAGTAGAATGTGAGGTTTTTTTTCTGGCAGAAGTAGGCATTTTTGGACCCATAGACTTCAGTTAGAAAACCTGAAAATGCCAGACACAAGCTTGTTTTTGCCTAACAACTGGTCTCCTTCCAACAACCTCAGACCTGTGAACAAAATGAAGGGTTCAGTAATATTAAAACTGTTATATTTGTGACTAAAAAACATTTAGGCCCCTTTCACACTTGTGCTACTCCAAAGTCGCGCGATTTTGCGGCAATTTCACCACCGCGATTGTGACAAGACAGTCATACGACTGTGGATCCAACTTTGCCCCACGACTTGAAGTACGACTTCAATGAGCAGGGACGCGACTTTGATTACCAAATAATTAGGGGAAACTCCACGCTAATTTTTTTTTTTTAAAAGGCATGGGTTCCCCCTTCGTGAGCATACCGAGCCCTTCCATCTGGTATGGGTTTTAAGGGGAAACCCACGCCAAAAATGCGGCATGGGGTCCCCCCCAAAATCTATACCAGACCCTTATCCGAGCACCAGCCTGGCCAGTCAAGAAAGGGGGTGGGGACGAGCGAGTGCCCCCCCCCCTCCTGAGCCGTACCAAGCCGCATGCCCTCAACATGGGGGCTGGGTGCTTTGGGGCCGGGGGCCCTGCACCCCCCCCACCCCAAAGCACCTTGTCCCGATGTTGATGACAAGGGCCCTTTCCCGACAACCCTGGGCGTTGATTGTCGGGGTCTGCGGGCGGGGGGCTTATCGGATAAGGGGCCCCCAGGTCCCAGCCCCCCACCCTATGTGAATGAGTATGGGGTACATCGTACCCCTACCTATTCACCTGGGGGGAAAAAGTGTCAATAAAAAAAACACACTAGATGGGTTTTTAAAGTAATTTATTAGGCAGCTTCGGGGGTCTTCTTCCGACTTCGGGGGTCTCTTCCGACTTCTCCCGCTCTCCGGTGTCTTCTCCCGCTCTCCGCTATCTTCTTCCAGCTCTTTTACTAGCGTTGGCCCGGTCTTCTCTGTCGTCTTCCTCCCTCTTCTCTTCTTCTGATGTTGACACAACGCTCTCTCCCGCTGTAATGCCGTGTGCGCTGTGCGCAACGATTTTATATAGGCATGGGGCGTGGTCACCGGGTGATGTCACCTGGTGACCCCTCCCCCTTATGACATCAGAGTCCCATCATGCCCCGGGCTGTGACGTAATAAAGGGGTCACTGGAGACATCACATGGTGACCACGCCCCATGCCTATATATATAAATCGTTGCGCACCGCGCACACGGCACTACAGCGGGAGAGAGCGTCGTGTCAACATCGGAAGAAGAGAAGAGAGGAAGACAACAGAGAAGACCGGGCCAACGCTAGTAAAAGAGCTGGAAGAAGATGGCAGAGGAGCCCAGTAGAAGGCACCGGAGAGCGGGAGAAGAGAGCGGAGAAGTCGGAAGAGACCCCGAAAGTCGGAAGAAGACCCCCGGAGCTGCCTAAAAAAAATAACTTTAAAAACCTGTCTTGTGTGTGTGTGTTTTGCTTTTTTTTTTTTTCCCCAAGGTCAATGGGTAGGGGGCTCCCAGATTCCGATAAGCCCCCACCTGCAGACCCCGACAACCAATGCCCAGAGTTGTCGGGAAGGGGCCCTTGTCCTCATCAACATGGGGGCAAGGTGCGCCCCCCTGCCCCAAAGCACCCACCCCCCATGTTGCGGGCATGCGGCCTGGTACAGCTCAGGAGGGAGGGGGCGCTCGCTCGTCCCCACCCCCTTTCCTGACCGGCCAGGCTGGTGCTCGGATAAGGGTCTGGTATGGATTTTGGGGGGGATCCCACGCTGCATTTTCGGCGTGGTTTTCCCCTTAAAACCATACCAGACCAAAGGGCCCAGTATGCTTATGAAGGGGGAACCCATGCCGGTTTTTTCTTAAAAAAAAAAAAAAAAAATGGCGTGGAGTTCCCCTTTTATGCACAAGTCGCATGCCAAAGTCGGATCAGTTAATACTGAATCAGACTTTGATCCGACTTCAGAAAAAAAGTTGCGCAGGAACTACTTTAAAGTCGGCACGACTTAAAGTCCTGCCAGTATGAATGGTAGTCATTCAAAATCATGGAGAATGCCTTGTCATACGATTTTGTAGTCCAAGTGTGAAAGGGGGCTTAATAACATATACTATATATGCAATTGTGCAGCAATAGTGGTATCTTCAATAATAAAATCCATATTAACATTGGTAATGATGAAACCCCTCCTCAGCATAAAATAAAGTCCTATGCCATAGTATTCAAAGAAAATCCCAGAGGGCAAATGTGTTTCAGCAAAATTTCTGGAGCATGAGTGAGACTTTTATGACCATCAAAGTAAAAAAACACAGCAACCACAATTGAATCCGAGGTTTACCAGTATGTGGAAGCCTAGAGGTTATTCTGAGCGCGAGTATGGTACAATGCTCATACAGCATGTGGCCCTCCAGCTGTTTAGAAACAAGTTCCATGAGGCATTGCAAAGCTGACAGGGACTTGAGGCATAATGGGACTTGTAGTTCCGCAACAGCTGGAGAGTCACAGGTTGAGTACCCATGCCATACACTCATACAGGATTAATGAATAAATCACAACCGCCTTATCCACTCCCGATGGCACATTTGTTCAGTTCCTAGTTGTAAAGTGAATATGTATTTTTAGTTCTACTTTTATTATCGGCGTTGCTAGTCAAAATGATACCATGTGTGCCATAACCTCACCTGTGTGGTAAGTATGCAAAGTTTGAAATTCTAGTTCTTGGTGTTTAAAACTAAAAAAAAAGAATGCAAGTTCTTTTCATTTTAACTTTTGATTGTGTATCTGAAATCATTATTTTACGTAATTTTTTCTTTTTCTGTACAGATGCTGAATTTGTGAGGTACACGGATGGAGTAGTTACATGCTTTTGCAATGATTATGGAATGATCAATGATCAGATCTGTTTCACAACTGATGATGTGATTAGTCGAGAACCTTTAAACGTTGGTCAGAAAGTTAGTGTTGCTTACGAAGAGGACAAAACATCTGGTGGTTGGAAAGCAATTAAGGTAAGACTTTAGCAGATACTTTATTAGAATACAGCTTTGGAAATATTTTTTTTTGTTCGACAATGGTGTCTATATAAAAAAAACAGCAGTATGGTCATACAGTGTAGTTTACGCTATGTGCATTATGCTCAGCTGGCTTCAGGAGTTTGTATTTGGGGGGAAAAAGGGGGAGGAGATATCACATTAATCATGAAGTTCTGCTTTAAATAGAACCCCTTAGGATACTGCAGGTTGATACTACAGCTAACATTTTATGAATGGCCAGGCCAAGGTTTGCAGTAGTACTGCAAAATATATTATAGAGCAGATCAAGATTTCTACCCTCTGTTATAAATGAAACCCTTTTAGAAGTTCTCTTTATATGAATGGAAATAACACAATTTTTCTTCATCTTTTCTCTTAAACAAGAAAATTATTGTGGATCTATACAAAAACATTTGCGCAACCAGTCAGATTGTTGCTTTAATGTTTTTGAAGCTGAATTCAAATACCGTATATACTCGAGTATAAGTCGTTCCGAGTCATAGGTGTGCCGGGTGTGCCCAGGCACACCCTAATCACCCCCCCGTGCACATTAGTGTTATCGCTCTGTGTAGCAGTAGAAACAGGGGAAAGATCTCCCTCTTACTGGTTCTGCCATAAGAGAAGTGTTTATGCTCTTCTCTTTTCACTGTGCCGGCAGGGAGATCAATGTGCTGGGGTCATATATATGTAGACACCCTCACACGCATGTGTGTTTGAGCTTAAGGGTGCACACCCTAATGCAATAGGCTGCGCACGCCTATGTTCCGAGTATAAGTCGAGGCCCTAATTTACCACAAAAAAAATTGGGAAAAACGTATTCACCCGAGTATAAGACGAGGGTGAGAAATGCAGCAGCTACTGCAAGTGGAAAAAGAGGGTCAACAATGCCCACCTGCAGCTGTATACCTCACTGGGTTGAGGTTCTGTGCATGTGTCATGTGTCCTGTGCATATGTGTCATGTGTCCTGTACATATGTACCTGTGTATGTGTATATGTACGTGTGTGTGTGTGTGTATCCTACCTGTGTCCTGTGCATCCTCCGTGCGCCGCTCTGCACCGATCAGCGTGTAGTATTGGGCGGGGTATGAGTGTTTGTTTTTTTTTTTTTGTTGTTTTCTTGCAGGCTCTGCAAGGGAGAAAAGTGCGCACACTCAGTGGGAAGGATAGATCATTAATATGATCTGTCATATTTGAGTGCCATATTTACTTATCCTTTGCCTGTCTTGAATGAATACCAGGGTGATCTGTGTGGATAACCTGGTGGTCATTCATAAATATTGTAAGAGTAAACATGATCAGCCCATGTTTACTCTTTTTTTTTTTCTTGAATCAACAGGAAGCACTTTGTACAAAGCATGTCCTGTGCAGTAATACTGAGTTTGGCTGCAACAGAGAAAGATCGAGGACTCTGGTGCCATTCCTGGAACCTAAATTCACTTTGCTAACACATGTTGTGCACCGCAAAATACATGTTAACTTGATATCCATGCATTGTGGTGCACTGCATTAAAAAAAAAAAAAAAAAAAAGAACAAAAAAAGGTGTATGCACTAAAGCAACTTATGTGTATTGGACAGCCAATTTAAATGGGCTTCTCTAACGCAAGACCTGTTAATGCGCATAAAACACACATATGTTTCTGTAGCGTAGATGTGAACTACTCCCAGTTTCTCTACCTGAGTCGGATCCTGAAATGCCAGTCCTAGACAAGACAGGCACAGAAGGAGGATGCTGCAAACGTTTTTCTCCCACAGACTTATTGAACCGAAAAACTTCAAGCAACATGCTTGCTAATGTGGAAAGGCTAATTGCTGCCATCTGCAAGAGCCTTGGCATTGTGCAGCCATGCCTCTTTGGGTACAAAGAGACCTGCAAAATCTTTCAAAATATTTGAACATATACAGTGGGAAAAATTATTATTTGATCCCCTGCAGATTTTGTAAGTTTGCTTACTGTCAAGAAGTGCTCAGTGGAAGACACGTTGCTGGCCGAGCTAGTGCATGTCTGTGTGCGCCGGTGCGCACACACGCGATTCTCGGCGCCAAACGGCCTATTTAAACAGGATATGCAGACAGAACCAGTGCTGTCTGATCTGCAGCTTCCTGTGTCCTCTGCTCCTGTTAATCTGCTCTTGTGATCAGCTTCCCGAAGAACCCGGCTTGACCTTGGATTTCTTGTGCTTTCTGCCTGCACTTGACCTCGGCTCACCTCTGACCTTGAACCTGCCTGCCCCTTTGGATACCACGCTGTCTGCCAGTTACTGACCCGGCCTGTGAACCGACCTGTTTGCCTCTGGAACCTGCTTCAGCGTCCCCTGTCTGTGCTGGACCCAGCCTGCCGGCCTCTACGCCAAACCGGAGAAATGCGAATTCGAGCTTCAGAGCATCCGGTTTTTAGGTCTGATCATCTTCATTGAAGGAAATCAAGATGGACCCCCAGAAAGTCACTGCCATCTTAGACTGGCCAGCTCCTGTGGACAAGAAAGGTGTTCAGCACTTCATCGGGTTTGCCAACTTCTATTGGAAATGTATTAGGGGGTTTTCTAACATTATCGCCCCCATTACAGAACTAAACAGGCAAGGAATCAGAGTCTTCTGGTCTCCCAAAGCTCAGTCTGCCTTTGAAGCTCTCAAGAAGTTGTTCACTTCATCTTGAAGCACCCTGACCCTGCCTTACCGTTTTTGTTCTTGAAGTTGGCATATCGGAAATAGCAGTGGGAGCTGTGCTTTCTCAACGACAAGGATCTGAAGCCCTACTCTATCCCGTTGCATTCTTCTCCCGCAAACTATCAGCAGCAGAAAGAAATTATGATGTGGGAGATTGTAAGCTTTTGGCCATCAAAGCTGCGTAAGAAAAATGGCGTGATACTTTCTAAAAGGTGCAGCACACCCCATTTTGGTCTTATATGAGCCATAAGAATACCTGAGAAAGGCTAAAAGATTAAAACCATGGCAGGCAAGGTGAGCACTTTTTTTTTTCTCTAGATTTTCATTCCACGTAACTTACAGGCTGGGGTCGAAGAATACAAAACCGGATGCACTATCCCACATGTTCTATGACTCTGAAGGGTCCACGCCTCCAGACACCATCCTACCCTCAGGAAACTTCCGCGTATTACAGGAGAATCTTCTATCTCAGATCAAACAGGCCTCTTCTGAAACTACCTCATCCTCTGAAACCAGCTTATAGGCACAGGATGTCCTACTGTGGCATGAAGGTAAAATTGTTGTACCTAGAGACTTAAGGGTGGCAGTGTTGGGGCTCTGTCATGATCACAAGTTGGCACAACACTTCGGTGCCCTGAAGACGGCCGAACTTGTGCAATGCACGTTCTGGTGGCCCCAGGTGGTAGGCGACTGTAAGAAGTATGTGGAGTCCTGCACCACTTTCTCCCGAAGTAAGAATAACAAGGTAAAGGCTTGGGATTTGCTGAAGCCATTGCCTGTTCCAGAGATCCTGGAAAATTATCTCAATTGACTTCATTGTGGAACTTCCCCCAGCAGAAGGTTTTACTACCCTCTTCGTGGTGATTGGTAGACTTTCAAAAATTGCCCATTTTTTGCCCATGAAAGGGACACCCTCGGCTGTGGAAACTGCAAAAATGTTCATTAAAGAAATTGTAAGGCTCCTTGGAATTCCAGCCAACATCGTGTCCGACCAGGGAGTGCAGTTTACCTCCAGGTTCTGGAAAGCCTTGTGCCGGTCTCTAGAGATTGAATTGGCGTTCTTCTCCACATGTCATCCGCAGGCAAATGGAGAGAAGCAATCAGACACTGGAACAGTATCTGCGCTGCTTCTCATCCTTCTCACAAGATGACTTGGTCTCCTTACTCCCTATAGCCGAGTTCGCCTATAATTCTTCCCATTCTGCCATCACACAAACTCCATTCTTCGCCAATAATGGCTTCCACCCATCCTTCCTGCCCAGCACCATACCAGAATGCTCAATCCCTGCGGTCTCTGAAACGATGGACTTCTTCTGTAAAAACAACAAACTGTTACAAGAGACCATGACCAAGATGCAGGAGTACAATAAAAAGATCTTTGACAAGAAAAAACGAGGAGGACTAACCCTGGAACCCGGCAACCAGGTATGGTTGTCTACAGTAAACTTGAAACTGGCTTGCCCCTCAAGAAAATTGGGCCCTAAATTCGAGGGACCCTTTCCTGTAAAAAGGAGAATCAACGACGTAGCCTACAAGCTAGAATTACCTGACTCACTTAAGGTTCACCCCGTCTTCCATATCACTCTGTTGAAACCTGCTATTCCAGATCCTTTCCCTGGACGAAGTACTGGTCCACTGGAGCCTGTAGTGATCAATGGTGAGGAGGAATTTTAGGTGGAAACAATCCTGGATTGCAGGAAGAGGTACAATCATATTCAGTATCTGATTAAGTGGAAGGGGTATGGGCCTGAAGATGACTCTTGGGAGCCTGAAAGCATTAGCCCAGTTGGGCATCCGGAGGCTGGCCTAAAGGAGGGGGCAATGTCAGGAAGTGCTCAGTGGAAGACACATTGCTGGCCGAGCTAGTGCACGTCTGTGTGCGCGTGCGTGATTCTCTGCGCCAAACGGCCTATTTAAGCAGGATATGCAGACAGGACCAGTGCTGTCTGATCTGCAGCTTCCTGTGACCCTTGCACCTGTTAATCTGCTCTTGTGATCAACTTCCTGAACGACCCGGCTTGACCTTGGATTTCTCTTGCTTTCTGTCAGCACCTGACCTCGGCTCACCTTGAACCTGTCTGCTCCTTTTGGATACCACGCTGCCCGCCAGTTACTGACTCTGTAACCTGTTTGCCTCTGGCACCTGCTCCAGCATCCCCTGTCTGTGCTGAACGCAGCCTGGCTGCCTGCTCTCGCCCGTATCCACATCCCTCTGGACTATTCTACTATCTGCCAGCCCTAGCGTGTGTGTGTGTGTGTGTGTGTGTCCAGATGTCGGGTGTTCCAGCCTTTAGTCTGTCTGCTGTTCTGATCCTCCTCCCAGTTGGTCCTCATCTCTGCAGCATCAGGAACCTGGGAGCAGCCTTTCTAGCAGCTGACCCGCCAGGCATTCATACTATTCTGCACTCCCATGTCACATGTCTTCTCTACCAGGGGCCATGAGTCAGATTCGTTAGGAAGGCCTTCCTCTGCATTATCGGTCTCATCAGTCAGGTACGTAGGAACTTGACACTTACTTACAAAGTAATGAAGGGTCTATAATTTTTATCATATGTGTATTTTAAATAATAGGGACAGAATATCAACCAAAAAACACATGATATAAATGTTTTATAAATTGAGTTGCAATTCAGTGCGTAAAATAAGTATTTGATCCCCAAGCAAAACATTACATAGTACTTGGTGAAGAATCCCTTGTTGGCAAGCACAGAGGTAAGATGTTTGTTGTAGTTGGTGAACAGGTTTGCACACATCTCAGGAGGGATTTTGGCCCACTCTTCTCTACAGATCTCCTCTAAATCCTTAACCACTACCGGGGTTATGCTGTAATAACCCCGGTATTTTTGGGAATGGGGTGCGTTTCTCTTTTGGATAAAAGTGATCTCCGCGGTGGATTCACTGCGAGATCACTTTTTATCGGCGGCAGGAGAGATGTGCCCACCCTTTCCCGCCACTCTCCGGTCATGTCTGCCGCTTACCGGACTCACCGGTAAAATAAAATTATTTTTTTTTAAAGCGCCCTGTCCCGACTAGCTCGCGCGCAGAAATGAATGCATACGTGAGCAACGCCTGCATATGAAAACGGTGTTCAAACCACACGTGAGGTATCGCCATGATTGTTAGAATGAGATCAATAATTCTAGCCCTAGACCTCCCCTTACTCAAAAACTGGTAACCTGTAGAAATTTTTAAACATCGCCTATGGAGATTTTTAAGGGTAAAAGTTTGTCGCCATTCCACGAGCGGGTGCAATTTTGAAGCGTGACATGTTTGTACCAATTTACCTGGGCTAACTTTAGTGTCTTACACTTTTTTGAATTAAAAAAATGTTTTTTCCAGAAACCGCTGCGTAAATAGTTTGACAAAGTATTGCAACGGTGTTCGAAAAAAAGAAAATATGTGTTAACCACTTAAGGACCGAGACCCTTTTTTACAAGTTAAAATGTAAACCCTCCATATACCCAGTGAAGTTAATGGATTCAGATGATACACGGGGATGAAACAAATCTCCCTACATAAGTTTCCCATTTTCTGTCTTCACCTTGATATATTGTTTAGAAAGTGCCCGTCCTGTTAGAGCTCTCACTTCTTGATGCCCCTGTAGAAGGAGATCATTGCTAGACACTGTGAGAAAGCTTATTGGAGGAAAGGCGCGCACACACCCCCCTCCCCACACATGCAGAGGTTGCCTGTGTATAGTTTGGCTGGGTGCACCTCTTATTTTATAGCAACCTCCTCCCACACACACTTCTATCTGCCTTGGAGAGCTTGTCAAAAGTTATCATGTTGATAACAGGTCAAAGGAGTGGGACAAAGCTACCAGACACAGAGCTTTGAAGAGAGATGACAAAATACTACAGATATATGTGCCCAGCGCAAATTTCATGATTCGGGTTTACATCCACTTTAACTGCTTGCTGACTGCCCACGGTCAAATGACGGCGGGTGCATCTCTTGTTCTGGGACGACGTCATATGACGACATCCCAGAATGGCCACCCTCGCATGCCTGGGGGGGACGCGGCGATGACAGCCGCGCAGTGTTGCTAGGACACGGCGCGACCCCGATCTGTGTCCACGTCTCTTTAACCATGTGATCGGCTGTGTCCAATCGCAGCCGGTCACATATAAACACGGAGATGACGGTAATTGGCTCTCCTCGCCTCACACTGACAGAGTGTGAGGCGAGGAGAGCCGATCAGCGGTATCTCCTCGCAGGGGGACATGTAGGAATGTAATCAGGGCCCTGATCATCAGTGCCCTGATTACAATAAAGAAATATAGTGTCACAATACATTACCCACCAATGCCAGCATACAGTGTCCACCAGTGCCACCAATCAGTGCCCATTAGCCATGCCAGTCAGTGTTGGCAATCAGTGCCGCCTATCAGTGCTGTCCATCAATGCCCATCACTGCTGTCCATCAATGCCCATCAGTGCCCATATGTACCACCTATCCATGCCGCCTATCTGTGCCCGCCACTGCCGCCTATTAGTGCCCACCAGTGCCGGCTATTAGTGCCCACAGGTGCTGCCTATTAGTGCCCATCAGTGCCACCTAACAGTGCCCATCAGTGTGGCATATTAGTGCCACCTCATCAATGCCCATCAGTTCAGCCTATCAGTGCCGCCTCATCAGCGCACATCAGTGAAGGCGAAAAATTACTTACAAAATTTACTGACAGAAAAAAAGTAAACTTGTTTTTCAAAATTTTTGGTCTTATTTTTTACAAAAAAAAAAAAAACAGCAGTGATTAAATGCCACCAAAATAAAGCTCTATTTGTGTCAAGAAAATGATAAAAAATTTGTTCAGGTACAGTGTAGCATGACCGTACAATTGTCATTCAAAGTGCGACAGCGCTGAAAGATGGCTTGCGTAGGAAGGGGGTGTTAGTGCCTGGTAGGCAAGAGGGAAGGTTTTCATCCACGATTTTTCAATACATAGCCCCCTCCATTGGCCTCTCAATGTGGCAAAGTCGGCCTGTACCTTTTAGGCCCCATGTACACTGCTGCTGCTAAACGCACGTTCAGAGGTAGTTGGACGTTTTTTTCAACTTTTATGTTATCTTATGTAACCATGTACACCGTTTTGTTTACAGTCGTTTTTAGACAGTTGCGTTTAACAGCCTTTCTTTGAAGGCACAACAATGAGTTCAGACACCAGAGATTTCCACGTTTCAGACACCAAACGTGGCCAAACTCGGCTAAATGCGGTACTGGCGTTTAGCGTTTATAAGCGTTTTTAAAGGTACCAAAATTTTCGGACATTAAAACGCTAAAAAATGATGGAAAACGATGAGAAAACACAAAAATTTTTTTAAAAACTGGTAATTACCATATATAGCCTTTGATCCGATCCAAACACCACTAGCAATGTTGTTTTACAAAGTTTAATTGTAATTTGACCCATATGTTGTTGGATATGAAAAAGATGACCCCACCATTGAGCCTGACCACCGACGTGATCAAACATAGTCATGAAATTTGATAGTCACCAACAGACGTTCCTCTGGTGGCACACTCTTCCTCATGTTCGTGTCCAAGTGTGTCAGACTTGTCCGACATGCGTGTAAAATTAAAAAATTATCGGGGTAGGTAGGCAGCTGTACGTACATGTTGGTAAAATATCCTACTGACATGCGCTGCGCGATCAATGGATGGGTCCAGTAACGACGAACTCTGGTTCTCGGACGCAAATTTCGGCGTCGTTCTAGCCTTATCAAGAGCAACGTCAGGAGCATTTCCTCACATATGCTCATTATGGGATCCACTGTAAAAAAAAAAAGCACAGAAATGGGGACAAATACAAGGACACTGCTGCTCTCTCTGCTGCTGCTACTTACTCTGGTCTCACAAAATGGCTGAAATAGTTAAATAAAACCTTTTTTTGAGCTTGGGGAGGGTCTTAGGATATTATCCTTACTAAACGCTAACTGGGCTAACCGGCATTTCTAAACGCCTATTTTCAAGTTTTCAAAAAAAACGTTCAGAGGACTTTGCCTCAGCGTCCCGTGTACTTGGAGCCTTAGCAGAGAAACTGCACAATGTTAAAAACTGCACAATGTGAAAAACAAGCATAATGTTTCCATGCTACTGTAGGGATAGGGTTCTTAATAGTCAGCATTTTTCTTCCTCAAAACACGGCGAGTCGAGTTAATGCCAAAGAGCTCAATTTTGGTCTCATCTGACCACAGCACTTTCTCCCAATCCTTCTCTGAATCATTTAGATGTTCATTGGCATGACTGTACATGTGCCTTCTTGAGGAGGGGGACCACGCGCGTGCTGCAAGATTTCAATCCATGGTGGCATATTGTGTTAACAATGGTTTGTTTGGTGACTGTGGTCCCAACTGCCTTGAGATCATTTACAATTTCCTCCTGTGTAGTTCTGGGTCGATTCCTCACTTTTCTCATGATCAACCCATGATGGAGCTCCATACCGAGGGTGGTTGATGGTTATTTTGCATTTCTTCCATTTGTGAATAATCACTCCAACAGTTGTTTTCTTCTTGCCAAGCTTCTTGCTGATGGTCTTGTAGCCCATTCCAGCCTTGTGCAGGTCTATAATCTTGTCACTAGCATCCTTTGACATTGCCCATGGTGGTGAGGTTTGATTGGAAGAAAGATTTTGTGGACGGGTTTCTTTTATACACATAAGTTGTCATTAATAGCACCTTTTTTAAATTGACAAGACCAATCTGTGTACCAAATGAGCACATACTGTAGCCAGTCTTTGGGAGCCAGAATTATTGTTGGTTGGTAGGGAATCAAATACTTATTTTACTAACTGAACTGCAACTCCAATTTGTATCATGGATTTTTTTTTATATTCTGTCTCTATCATTTAAAATACCCCTATGATAACAACTATAGACCCTTCATTTTTTTGTAAGTGGGCAAACTTACAAAATCTGCAGGGTATCAAATAATTTCCCCACTGTAGAATATGAAGTTTACAACAATTAGATCACATCAGAAAGGTGTTGTCTAATTGTTGTGTGTGTGTGTGTGTGCAGGTGTGCAGATAAAAAGTTCAAGACGCTCTTAAAGAATTAGTTCATCTATTGCACATTTGCACATGCACCTATTGTGCATATGCACATATTTTCCAGCCTGTAAAGCATTGCACCCGTGATCAGCACATCACGGGTGCAATGCCGGGATCCTGCAGACTCTGTCTGCTGCCTGCCAGTACCTCCTGTATGAGCAGACAGTTACTTAACTGCAGAAAGAATCAATGAACTTTGAGAGTGCTTACCTGTCCACTTGCAGTTCATTGAGAACTACAAGCCATCTACCACATCGGTACTTGTAGTTTACTCTTTTAGAGAACTAAATGAATGACTATTGATCTGACTATATGAAAGCCATATGACTATGGCTATAATCGTGAAGTTATGCTGTCATCAAATTGTGACAGTGGGTGTGGGGAAAAGATACCCCATCTGCTGTCATAGAGGAGGGAGGTGGGTGTAGAGGGGCATGTTACACCCTAAATATGGGTCTAATATGTAACCTGCTTCTAAAGGCGAACTTATCTTTAAAGGCTCTCTTTAATCTTGTAGGTCCAGTCCTGCAACCATCTCTTGCTGCAATGTCAAACTGCAGCTAACTGGACTAGGGCAATGAACAATCAACATGAACCTGATGTCACAGGAGGGAAGGCTCTACTTCCACTGGGAGGATCCCAAAACCTCCCTCCTCAGGAGCTGCTACTTCCCCAAGAAGCAGAGCATCTAACCCCTCTGGGAAGGGTGTAGGTGTAGGTGTGGCGCTATTCCTCTTAAAGAGACTTAAATATTAAAGTGCTTGAAATAAAGTGCTGAAATGTATCCAAAAAACAATGTGGAAAACAAATTGGATGTGTGTGACAGTCTTTGCATATCTTTAAAGTGATTGGTGCTTATGTGTTACACCCTCTGCAGAGTGCAACACTTAAAAAGAGAGGGATGTCTTTGGGGTTAATGAGGATGTGTACTGATGGCGTGTATGAAAATAACAACCCCTATGTACTCTTAGGCCCCTTTTCACACTTATACGACTTCAAAGTCGCACGATTTTGCGGCCGCGATTTTGCCGCTATTTTACAGCGATTTGGGAGCAGTACTACTTTGCCACGTTTTTGGCATTAACAAATGAAAACATACAGTAAGTTGGTATGAATCATAAGGGGAAACTCCACGCCAAGTTTTAAATAAAAAAACTGGCGTGGGTTCCCCCCCAGGGACATACCAGGCCCTTAGGTCTGGTATGAATTGTAAGAGGAACCCCCTACGCCGAAAAATCGGCGTGGGGGTCCCCCCAAAATCCATACCAGACCCTTATCCGAGCACGCAGCCCGGCCGGTCAGGAATGGGGGTGGGGACGAGCTAGCGCCCCCCCCCCTCCTGGACCGTACCAGGCCGCATGCCCTTAACATGGGGGGGTGGGTGCTTTAGGGCATGGGGGGCACCCTGCGGGCCCCCCCACCCCAAAGCACCTTGTCCCCATGTTGATGAGGACAAGGGCCTCTTCCCGACAACCCTGGCCGTTGGTTGTCGGGGTCTGCGGGCGGGGGGCGTATCGGAATCTGGGAGCCCCCTTTAATAAGGGGGCCCCCAGATCCCGGCCCCCCACCCTATGTGAATGAGTATGGGGTACATGGTACCCCTACCCATTCACCTAGGGAAAAAAAGCGTCAATAAAAAACACAGTACACAGGTTTTTAAAATAATTAATTTATTAGGCAGCTCCGGGATCTTCTTCCGACTTCGGGGGTCCTCTTCCGACTTCGGGGGTCTCTCCGGCGTCCGCATCTTCTGCCGGCTCCACAGCTATCTTCTGGCGCTCTTTTGCCAGCGGTGGTCCGGACCTCTGGATCGTCTTCTTCCCTCTTCTCTTCCAGAGATGTTGACACGACGCTCTCTCCAGCCATAATGGTCTCTGTGCGCTCCGCACCGGACTTATATAGGCGGTGACCCCGCCCCCTTATGCCGTCACAGTCCCTGGGCATGCTGGGACTGTGACGTTTTAGGAGGCGTGGTCACTGGGTGATGACCACGCCCCCTTATGACGGCACAGTCCCAGCATGCCCCGGGACAGTGACCTCATAAGGGGGCGGGGCCACCGCCTATATAAGTCAGTTGCGGAGCGTTCAGAGACCATTCCAGCTGGAGAGAGCGTCGTGTCAACATCTCTGGAAGAAAAGAAGAAGGCAGAAGTCCGGACCACCGCTAGCAATTGAGCTGCAGAAGATAGCGGAGGAGCCGGCAGAAGATGCGGACACCGGGAGGAGACGGCGGAGAGACCCCCAAAGTCGGAAGAGGACCCCCGAAGTCAGAAGAAGATCGCGGAGCTGCCTAATAAATTATTTTAAAAACCTGTGTACTGTGTTTGTTTTTTATTGACGCTTTTTTTCCCTAGGTGAATAGGTAGGGGTACCATGTACCCCATACTCATTCACATAGGGTGGGGGGCCGGGATCTGGGGGCTCCCTTATTTAAAGGGGGCTCCCGGATTCCGATAAGCCCCCCGCCCGCAGACCCCGACAACCAAGAGGCCCTTGTCCTCATCAACATGGGGACAAGGTGCTTTGGGGTGGGGGGGGCCCGCAGGGTGCCCCCCATGCCCTAAAGCACCCACCCCCCCCCATGTTGAGGGCATGCGGCCTGGTACGGTCAAGGAGGGGGGGGCACTCGCTCGTCCCCACCCCTATTCCTGACCGGCCGGGCTGCGTGCTCGAATGAGGGTCTGGTATGGATTTTGGGGGGGGACCCCACGCCGATTTTTCGGCGTAGGGGGTTCCCCTTAGATCCATACCAGACCTAAGGGCCTGGTATGCCCCTGGGGGGGAACCTACGCCGGTTTTTTCATTTAAAACTTGGCGTGGAGTTCCCCCTCTGGATTCATATTAGACAGCTGTCAGCACTGCCTGTCGCTCATCGGGAAAGGAAAAAAGTTTTCATTTCCCGATCAGCGAGTCAGGCTTGTGCTTACAAAGTCGTACTGAAGTCGTGTCTATATTATTCAGGCACGACTTGCATGCTACTTCAGGGTTTAACATTGAGGTCTATGGAGTACAACTCGCATAGAAGTTGGACCAAAGTAGTGCAGGGACTACTTTCAAGTCGGCACGACTTAAAGTCGTGCCAATATGAATGGTAGTCATTGAAAATCATGGAGAATGACTTGTCATACGATTTTGCAGTATAAAATCGTGGGACAAGTCGTATAAGTGTGAAAGGGGCCTTACTCCTATTATACGTTCCACAGATGTTAGTAAAAAGTGAGAGGGTTTGACCCCCTGCTAATAAAAACTAGTTGTATAAACTGATGTTTACAACGTACAATAATTATAATTGATAGAAAAAATCAACTGAAATGTGTTTATCAAAAAAATTTTTGATAAAGGAAATGTGCACCAGAAATAATAATGTTAATAAAAAAACAAAAATTTATATAAAACTGAAAATATATAAAACAAAATTTTTTTCACATTTGAAGCAGTGGTAAACAAAAATAAACAAAGTGACTTGTGTGCTTTAAAAGTGTCCATTGCTTTGCAAAGAATAATGCTTTTTCTTATCCTCGA
Source organism: Lithobates clamitans (assembly GCA_037952925.1). Taxonomy (NCBI): domain Eukaryota; kingdom Metazoa; phylum Chordata; class Amphibia; order Anura; family Ranidae; genus Lithobates; species Lithobates clamitans. The sequence goes on along the minus strand of JBBGZY010000100.1, from coordinate 665,558 downwards.
GTCATAATAGTGCTGGTGATCTTATCTGTGCTCTTATTATGAATGCACTCACCAAATAGCCTTACCCCCCCAAGGGTACTGTGCAGCCACAGTATGTGCCACTGTAGCACTCTGAAAAGATCGGTCGATCTGTGGTTTGCTAATAGCATTCTGCCAGATTACCATATGAAGTAGAGAAGAATGCCCATAGCATTATACCGCTGTATAAACTATTTGTTAAAAACTGGAGATATACTCACATTTGCTCTAAAAATTACAGGCCGGTAATAAAAATGCAGGCGCAGAGAAAAAAAACCTATCTACGGCCCTGACCGGAAGTGACACAAAGACGTTCTGTAACTCCCCCCTACGGGTTTCATCACTCAAGACGTCATCTGGAGCGTCTTGAGTGATGAAACGCGTAGGGCTTTAACTTGACCTACCCCTGCCCCTGTCCAGCAAAAATGAAGTCCCTATCTTGGTGGATTTCAAGCCCAGCCCTAACAATAGGCAAAATAACTGCTTGTATTAGGGTTCCAGCAGAGCATTGTCAAAATTTTGGCGCAATGTCCATTCTCTTTTAAAGATCTCCAGCTTCACTTTCCCTTGTAAAAACTTTTCCTAAAGATGTGTCTTGCATTCAGCCTCTATTGCAGCACTCTGTGCTCCCTTGGGATCTCTGCTTGGATCTCTCTGCCCTGCAGAAACCACCCTTTGTACCCATCAGGGATATTCCCTTAGATGACCTCTCGTGCAATGTAGTTTTTGTTGTTTTTTTTTTTTGCTGTCATAGATGTCATATGTCTGAGTTGGCTGCTCTCTTGTAAGGTGGAGTTAGCCTTTTAATTTACCAGTCCTATTAGTCAATATAAATTTAGTGGATGTAAACCCGATTTCATGAAATTTTAGCTGAGCACATATCTGCAGTGTCTTTTTATCTCTCTCCAAAGTACTGAGTCCCTGACATAGGAGATAAAAGCAGCTGAAAATTTGTGCCAGGGTGGGTGTTATAAATAAATTAGCAGAGAGCTGGTCTGTTCACAGCACAGCTCTGCAAGCATCTGCCTATGTGGCAGGGGTGTGTGCCTTTCCTCCAATCAGCTGTCACACAGTGTAAGCCCAGACTTCCCTCCCACTGCTGGAAGAGGAAGTAAAAATTCTAACATGATGTGTTCTTTCTAAAGAATATAGAAAGCTGAAGACAGCAGATATACATGTAAAACTTATGTAGGGAGATTTGTTCCATCTCTGTGTATTATTTGAGGCTGTTCACTTCACTGGGTATAGAAGAGGGTTTATATCCACTTTAACCACTTGCCGATCAGCCGCCGCAGTTATACTGCTGCAGGGCGGCTCTATTGCGCGAATTGCTGTACCGGTACGGCGCTTCGTGTAAAAGATACAGCGGGCGCTGTCTCTCTGTCTGTCTCTGTCTGTCTGTCTCTGTTTGTCTGTCTGTCTGTGTCTCTCTCTCTCTCTCTCGCTCTCATAATAATATATATATATATATATATATATATATATATATATATATATATATATATATATATATATATATATATATATATATATATATATATATATATATATATTTCTCATTTAATTTATTATAGCACATAGATCTGATAAGCACATAATTGTATGATGCACGGTATCTGATAACTGTATCTGTAAGGGGAAATAGGTAATCTAGCATGTATCAATATGGGAGAGGATGAAATGACCCCCCCCAAATATCGCTTACAAATATATGTGCACTTGATGGTATGATGTCAGGGACCGGGAGCCGAGGAGGCATATTCAGCGTCGACAACCATCAGACAGCACCACGGACATATATAGGCGCACAGAGCACTCCTAGTGTGAAAGTAGGAACAATAGGTGGGTCAACCACGTGGAAGGCTTGTGACATGTGAAGGCTATGTGAATAAAATATTGATAATTGACAATGAGAGCTGTGATTGTGATGAGAATGGTGCGTGCAAAGGTGGAAGCTAGTGACGATTGGGGCTGAGCAAGAATGGAGGTAGGTGAAACAAAGTGAAAAAGGTTACCACCAAGACACCTGGAAACAGGAGTAGGTGGGGGGGGCAGAGGGAAAGGGTGACTCGTGAAAACCCAATAGGTACCTGGTGCTGTAAGAGTGGGAGGAAGACCTTGATCCAGAGTGAGACATGGAATCCAGTGTGTGAAGGACCCCTGAGTTCCCAGCCCATCCAGGGCAGGTGCATATATATGTACCAACATAGACCAACCCCCAACGTTGCACACATGTGCAAAGAGAAAGATCGCCTAGGCGCCTTCACCTAGGCGATGACTCGCACGGCAGTTAGTGCCATCACAGCCTCACACTGTTGCTCGTGAAGATGACAAAGCGGCGCCACGAGGACGCATAGCCACATAGCCTTCACATGGTTCTACTTGGTTGACCCACCTATTCTTCCTACTTTTACACTAGGAGTGCTCTGTGTGACTATATCCAACTGGGGTGCTGTCTGTCTGTGAAGGTTGCCACCGCTGAGTATGCTTCCTCGGCTCCTTTTACTGATGTCCTCAGGTGGCTCACGGTCCCTGACATCATACTATCAAGTGCACATATTAAGTGAGGATTTAGGGGGGATGTTTTTTATTCCATCCTCTCCCATATTGATACATGCTAGATTACCTGGATAACTTCTCTCCCATTACAGATACATCACGTGCTTTCTACTGAGGAGTGGCTCAAAGCCACGAAACGCATAGAGCTATCGGATGCTGTGTATCATACAATTATGTAGAGCTGCACGATTCTGGGTAAAATGAGAATCGCAATTTTAAAATTTTTTAGAAGATAGATCACGATCACGTAACATCATCTTTCACATTAAGCAAAAAAATTGGGCTAACTTTACTGTTTTGATTTTTAAAATTCATTGAAGTGTATTTTTTCCCAAAAAACTGCATTTGAAAGACCACTGTGCAAATACAGTGTGACCTAAAATATTGCAACAATCGCCATTTTATTCCCTAGGGTCTGCTAAAAAAAAAAAAAAAAATTATATGTATTATTTTGTGTAATTTTCTAGCAAAAAATACTGATTTTACCTTTGTAAGAAACAACTGTCAGAAAAAAGTTTAGGCTTGAGTGGTTAAACTTGCTGCATTTACACACAGTTTATCCCTTTTGATCTAAGAAGTAAGAGTTACAATGTTTTTAGTTATCTACTTATCTACAATGTTGTTAAAAACTTGACAGACTGTCCAATCTTTTTCGTTTGACAGCTGAGTGAGCAAGAGAACTCTCTACACTTGTTACATGAAAGAATAGGGCAACTCTGCAATAGAGATCGTGAGGGGGGTTGAATCGAGATCACAATTTTTTTAATGATTAATTGTGCAGCTCTACAATTATGTGCTTATCAGATTTTTGTATGTATATATTCTCGATTTACCTTGGCAGGGATTAGTGAGGCCATAGGTCATGCAGGTGTTACTTTGCAATATGAGTATGTATATATGGGAATTTTGGTGGATTTTGAAACCTTATCATGCAATTCATTTTTTACAACAATGTTATTACTATTTATAACTGTTTTGAAATTGACATCACGATTAAGTGTGTAGTTCTATGTATATGAAATATTTAATGTGTTTATGAAATATTACATTTCTTAATACCCACCATTCTACTCAATTGCAATCACGTGCTTCATTTAAAGTACCAACTCCTTCCTCATACAAGTATGTGGTGCCTGGAGTGATGCCTGTCTCGGCCTCTCAGTGAGCCGCTGAAAGCCTGAGACAGCCGCTTCCCGCCCCTCACAGTTCAGCGATCCAGTAAGCGTGGAGGAGCAGAGAGGGGAGTTGCTGATTGATAGTCTCTGCTCGGGGATCTGTGAGAACCAAGCCATCGGCGGTGTTCGATCGCTCAGTTCTCAGTGCAGAGGCGGCGGGGGACAGTTGCAGCATCGGACCCATACTTCTTTTAGCCCTGGTTCACACTGACTGCTGGAATGAAATTGTACAAGTTCAGCTGAACTCGCACGATTTCATTCCCGCATGTCAGTCCCGACTTCGGAGCGATTTCCGAGAAATCTGTGCAGGTTTCTGCACAGATGTCAATGAAAATCGCACCCCGAAATCGCCAAAACTAGTACAGAAAATAGGATTTTTATAACGGCTTACCTGTAAAATCCTTTTCTTTAAAGTACATCACGGGACACTGAGCCATAGTAGTTACTCTGTGGGTTATAGGCCACCTTCAGGTGATGGACACTGGCACGCCCTAAATTAAAAAGTGCACTCCCTGTATAACCCCTCCCACTGGTGGGAGTACCTCAGTTTTGTAGCAAAGCAATACACGTGTATACCAAAGAAGGGGGGGACCTCTGTGTCCCGTGATGTACTTCAAAGAAAAGGATTTTACAGGTAAGCTGTTATAAAAAAAATCCTATTTTCTTATCGTACATCACGGGACACAGAGCCACAGTAGTTACTATGTGGGACGTCCCATAGCAATGCCAACTGAAGGGAGGGAGACACAACAAAAGTAGGGCACCAAGAGACTAGAGGACTCATACTGCAGCCTGCAGTACACTGCGCCCAAAGGCGATATTCTCATGGTCTTTTACATCTACTTATTAGAATCTGGTAAATGTATGGACTGAAGACCAAGTTGCGGCCTTGCAGATCTGAGCCATGGAGGCTTGGTGATGCACTGCCCAAGAAGCACTAACAGCCCTGGAGAAGTACGCTTTAGTATGAACAATCACTTGACGAATCCATTTAGAAATGGTAGATTTCGGCGCTGCCTGTCCTCTTTTAGGACCGTCTGGCAACACAAACAAAACGTCTGTTTTATGAATCTGAGCAGACTCTTTCAATAAACTTTGACCGCTCTCACCACATCAAGAGAATGTAGTGATCTTTCTTCCACAGAATGAGTTTCTGGAAAAAAATTAAGGCAGAACAATATCCTGGTTTACATGAAAAACCGATACTACCTTCGGTAGGAATTCAGGATGAGGCCGCAATACAACCTCATCCTTATGAATAAACCAATATGGCTCTTTACAAAGGGCAGCCAACTCTGATACTCTTCCTGCAGAAGATATGGCAACCAAGAAAATTATTTTTCCTCAAGATAACAAGAAGATAACAGCCCAAAATCTTTTAGAATGTAGGTCTCAATAGCCAAACCGCTAAATTTAGCGTTTATAAGGTAGGATGGAATACCGGACCTTGCGAGAGAAGGTCTGGCCATAGCGGTAGGGTGTAAAGGTCCCCTACCGCCATTTTTACGATCTCGGTAAACCAAGATCTGGGCCACGCTGGGGCCACAAGAATCGCCTCCTTCCCTTCTTGCTTCTTCCCGCGAGAAGGTGCAGAAGCAGCAGAACAGGAGGGAACTTATAGAAAAACGGATCCCATGGAAAAAAACAAGGTATCTGTTCTGTATGCCATCGGATCCCTTGTCTTTGACATAAAGTTGTTGATCTTGTTGTTGAACCTGGACGCAAACAGATCCACGTCCGGAACTCCCCATTTTTGGCATATTGACAGAAAGATGTCAAGGTGAAGGAACCATTCTCTCTGGAACAATTGTTGGCGAATCAAGTAGTCCGCCTGCCAATTCTCTCTTCCTGGAATGAAAATTGCTGATAGGCAAGGAATGTTGTTTTCCCAAGATAGAATATGATTCACCTCTCTCTGGACTGCAGGACTTCTCATGCCCCCTTGGTGATTGATATGGGCCACAGCTGTGGCATTGTCGGATTGGAGCCTGACAGGACAAATCCGTACTCTGAGCGTCCAGGCCTTCAGGGCCAGACGTACTGCCCGAATCTATAGAATATTGATGGGCAAGGTCATCTCTGATTTGGACCATTTCCCTTGGACAGACGCTTCTTCCAGGACTGATCCCCAGCCCAGAAGGCTGGTATCTGTTACCACCTTCCAGGACAACTGGTAGAAAGGATTTCCTTTTTGAGGATATTAACCACCAATTGAGGCTCTGACGCACCTTGGGGGATAAATGCATTGGGAATTCCAGAGCTTGGACCTTCTTTTTCCAAGTTGACAAGATACTGTTTTACAGCAGTCTGGAATTAAACTGCTCATAAGGAACAGCCTTGAAAGAAGCCACCATCTTTCCCAACAATTTCATGCAAAGTCGAATAGAAGGATTCTTCTTTGTTTTGATCAACTAAATCAGTTCCCTTATGGAACTGATCCTTTCCTGGGGCAAAAACACCCTCTTCTGAGCTGTATCTATGATCAGCTGAAACATATCGGCCGAAAATGATGTTTTCGGCGCATTGCCGAAAGAAAAATTTTGCTGATAATTGGGGCGGGGCCTGGGCGGGGGCGTCTTTCTGGCTCGCCCCAGTCCTCCCTCCTCCCCCTCCCCACAGAGCGGCATCTCCGTGTGTCCTGGAGCTGTGAATTGTATTTCCCGGGTGGCTGCAGTAACAATGTCCCGCCTTCTGTGACAGATGGCACACTGATCCAATGGCAGGACATTGAATCAGCGTGACGTGATTACAGGAGGTGGGACATTGTTACTGCAGCCGCCCGGGAAATACAATTCACAGCTTCAGGACACACGGAGATGCCGCTCTGATCCGGGCACGGGTGAGGCTGCAACCAGACACAGGCAGGCTGCATGTGATGAGCACTAGCATGCTGCATCTGACAGGCACTGGTAAGGCTGCATTGATCTCTTGCATCTCTGACCATCTTCTGTACTAGGTCTGCATTCTCTGACCGTCTCCCGTAGTATGTCCGCAGTCTCTGATCATCTCCTGTACTATGTCTGCAGTCTCTGACCACCTCCTGTAGCATGTCTGCAGTCTCCGACCGTCTCTCTGACCGTCTCCTGTACTATGTCTGCAGTCTCTGATCATCTCCTGTACTATGTCTGCAGTCTCTGACCGTCTCCTGTAGCATGTCTGCAGTCTCTGACCGTCTCCTGTAGCATGTCTGCAGTCTCTGACCGTCTCCTGTAGCATGTCTGCAGTCTCTGACCATCTCCTGTAGCATGTCTGCAGTCTCTGACCATCTCCTGTAGCATGTCTGCAGTCTCTGACCGTCTCCTGCAGCATGTCTGCAGTCTCGGACCGTCTCCTGTATCAGATGGTTAGAGACTGGGGACATGATACAAGAGATGGTTGGAAACTGCGGACTGAATTTTCTTGAGCTTTTCTTGCACCAAAGGTGCCAATAATGGCCAACAATAAATTCATATTAATTTAAATTGATGATATTAATTAAAAAGTCGAATATAATACAATTGTATATAAAAATATAAATATTTTTTAAAAACGGTTTATTTTCGCTTCGCGGCCTAGTGTATTTTTCATTTTCGGTATCGGTTTCGCTGCCAAAAAACCCATTCCGTGCACCCCTAGTTTTTTTTTAACTTCTAACTTTTACATTATTTTTTCTTTTTTTTGCAAATAGTCAAAAATGTATCTCCATTAAAAATGCCTGTAAACTAATTGCGGCTAAACGAGAGTTACTGGGTTTACAAACGTTTAGAAGCTGTTACAGGCATTTGGCTTTTCAAATGCCTCTGAAAATCCGTCCTGAACGCATTTTTTTTTTGCTTTCCAAAAAACTGCCTAGATACAAACTATAAATGACCCTGTGTACATATACTGATAAGATCATATAGAGGAGAGTTCAGGGGCAGCTGAAAAATGCCCAACTGCTCCTAAACGTCCGTTTACCAGCAGCAGTGTACATGAGGCCTAAAGGGGGGGGGGGGGGACCTCAGCAAAGCATGATCCAGTTTTTCTCCAGCAGGGGAAAAAATTATTTCCTGATACCGCGGGAGGCAATCAGAAATTCCCTGGATCAACTTTACCTATAAATGTTAGTATCCAGTTATATTATGTACATCAGGGCAGCTGCTGGAGAGATCACTAGGTTCTCGCTTGCAGGACTAAACGTAGCCTACACACGCTATGTGTGACCAGCAGCAGCATTCAGTGACGGCTGTCAGAATTTTACTCTGTACAAATCAATGGCCAGAGTCACCTCTATTTGCATGTAACCACTCACCTGAGTGGTTACATGCAAATAAACCCTCCAACCGACCCAAAGCGCAGCCTGTGCACATTCAGGATAATTTAAAAAAATTTTTTTTTTTTGCTGAATTTTGCCCCCCCCCCCCCCATACAAACTGGCAGCAGCTAATTGGACAGTCTCATAGCTGCCTGCCTCTAAATGCAGCTATGCGACTGTCCAATTAGCTGATGCCTCTAAATGAAGCCAACGATTCGCCCCTGGCCGCCTGTGTGAATGTAGCCCTCCAGATGCTGAGGGTGCATTCACATTTCTGCATTGTGTGTGTGTGTGTGTGTGTGTGTGTGTGTGTGTGGTATGTTACAAGTGTGGTTGATGCACCTTTGATGAATCGGGAGTGCAGAAAACTGAAGCCAATGTGTAACGGTTTATCAGGCATGAGCTCAATCATGTTTGGAGATCCTGCCGGGACACTGTCAGTGCAGGCAGCCAATCCTAAGCAGCGGAGGCCATAGGTGTGCGCATCTCATTGCATTAGGGTGTGCACCCCAAAGCTCAAACATGCATGCCTTTCTCTGGACAGTGAATGAATGGGAAGTGCTATGTGCGGCTTCCTGTTCATTCACAAACAGAAGCATAGTAAACAGTTTACTATGCTTCAGTTATGTTAACACAGTGAGTGAGTGTGTTCACTGTGTTCATTTAGGCCTGGTTCACACCTATGCAGGTTGCAGTTTGCATTTTACAGGTGCATTTTGTATTTTTCAATACACGCTTTTGATCCATTGAAGTCTATGGAACCAAAAAAACTGAAAAAAGTGCCTGACCCTTTCCATAAAATGCACAGATATGATCTACATCCATAGGAAACCATGTTAAATGGACTGTAGTGTGTTTCTGCTAAACTGAAACCGCACTGCATAGGTGTGAACCAGGCCTTAGAAAAGGAAGGGACTGATCAGCCCCCCCCCCCCTCTCTATCCTGAAACATCCCCCGCAGCAGCCAGGGGGAGAGAAGAGGAAAGAAGGGAAGCCAGCAGCACTGCGTTGGGAAGGAGCACGACACGGGGAGTAGGCACTGCACAGAGTGATAAGGGTGTGCCCAGGCATACCCCCCTGCGCACGCCTATGGCAGAGGCATTAGGCCCAATTCACACCTGAGCATAGCGTTTTCAGGCAGAAAGTCGCATGATTTTTACTGCGATTTTTGCCGCGTTTTTTACCGAGTTTTTGCCACAATTTTGTACAGGTCAAAAGTTCGCCAATGTAAAAAAGCAGAAAAACGCCCAAATCTGCCTAAAAAAAAAAAAGTTCCAGAATTTGTTTGAGCTTCAGGCGTTTTGGAGCTTCAGGCATTTTGGAGTGGAGATGTGAACCATCTACATAGAGAATACCGTATTTATCGGCGTATAACACGCGCCGTCGTATAACATGCACCCCAAGTTTAGGAGGGATTTTTAAGGAAAAAAACTTTTAGGAGGGAAGTTTAAGAAAAAAACAAACTTACATTTAAATGCCCATCAATGCAGCCTCATCAGTGTCCATCTGTAGCCTTGTCCCTCATTGCAGCCTTGTCCCCCCCATTGCAGCCTTGTCAGTGCCCCCCATTGCAGCCTTGTCAGTGTCCCCCATTGCAGCCTTGTCAGTGTCCCCCATTGCAGCCTTGTCAGTGTCCCTCATTGCAGCCTTGTCCCCCATTGCAGCCTTGTCAGTGCCCATCTGTAGTCCCTCATTGCAGCCTTGTCAGTGTCCATCTGCCTTGCACTGTTTTTGAAAATGGCGCCGCCGTTCTCGGGCGCTCCCGGCCATTCTCAGCGGCTCTCGGCTGCTTTCGGCGGCTTTCGCCCATTCTCGTCGGCTCTCGGCCGCTTTCGGCCATTCTCGGCGGCTCTCGGCGAATGGCCGAAAGGGGGCGAAAGCCGCCGAGAATGTCCGAAAGGGGGCGAAAGCCGCCGAGAATGGCTGGCTGAAAGCAGCCGAGAGCCGCAGAGAATGACCGAGAGCGGCCAAAAGCCGTTGAGAGCCGCCAAAAGGCTCACAATCGGCGGGGGATCGGCGTATAACACGCACCCACGGTTTTCCCCTGATTTTAAGGGGAAAAAAGTGCGTGTTATACGCCGATAAATACGGTAATTATTTTTTTTCCTCTTCAGCATTTTGTAGCTTCAGGCTTCAAGCTACAAAACGTTCAGGTGTAAATGGGGCCTTACTCTTGAATACCTCCTCCGCTGACAATTGGCTGTCTGCAGTGACGGCTTCCACAGTATTCGCTCCGCTGCAGTTATGGTGTACATTTTTAGAGCATTTCTTGACTTGGAACATTGACACAATTGCTTGATTATTTAGGCGCAAGCTATTGGACAATAATAGAAACTTTTGCACTTTAAAAGTGATTTCATGTGTCTGGTGCAGCAACACATTGACCATGTATAAAAGTCCTGTTGATTTGGAGAATGTGCAGATATTTACAGTAAAAAATAATTCTTTCCCTCCCCTTCCCTTTTTTTTTTTTTTTAAACTTTTTCTTCACATGTATCAATAATTGTCACTAAATCCTACATGGGGTAAGGTAAGCTTTTCAGTTCTGTCTGAAAACAGCTCTGTATGTGGGTGGGGTTTAAAGGTTCTCTTTTGCACTTCAGACTGCTACTTCAGACAGGCTGCTCCCAAGGTTACAGCTGATTTTTCACTTGGGGAAAGAGCAGCTTCATTTTGCTTGTGAAGAGTTGTATTCCTTCTCCTTGCCTTTTAAAAATGAGTATAGATCTGTTTTATTGGTACTACAATCAGGTGGGTATTGCCTTTTTGTTTTTGAGGATATTTTATATTTCTATTACTTATAAATATATATACACACACTCTGGGGTTTACTAATACTAATGTGTCTGCCTGCTGCGCTGCATCTGAAAGTGGTTGCAATGCAGTCCCGTTTGCTTTAATGTGTTGTGTTTGGCGGTGCTACTGCCTGCTAAACGCAACGGGCGGAGAATAACTTTTGCCATACCTTGTGTACACCCTCGTCCGCTGCCTTTTTTGTGTTTACCCCCACCCCAATAGTTAGATGACAAGACTAAGGAGTCTTGTCATCTAACCGAAAACACTTTAGTACCTTTCATCACCCAGTGAACAGCTGATTTGGTTTAACTCAAGGCCCGAATAATCAATGCAAACAGACACGTGTGATCACGGAGCTAATCCATAGTTACAAGTGAGATTTTAGATAGTATTCACTGTGAAGGATTAAATGGATATAAAGAGGTTTTGTTTTATTCCAAATACTTCCTTTCACTGCTATAGGTGAACTAGCTTGGCAAGCGAACAAAAGTTGAGCCATACTGGTGCAGTTGCTGGTAGCAACCAGTCATGCCGCTTTTACAGAAAATTACACCTGAAGTCCTATTGCTTTGTGCATCAGCTCCATGTTTGCTTTTGATCTAATAAATCCGTTTCTTAAAAAAAAAAAAAAAAAAAAAAAAGAAAAAGTAACTGCATTTTTAGTAACTGTTCCTAGTTTGCTGCCCACCAGTTTGGAAATTGTTCTGTAATTGAAAGTGGAGAAAAATGGCTATAGCTGTCAGTCAGCCGTTTCCAAAAAGCGTTAGCAGCCTATTGGACCTTTTTTATAGGTTTTATCCTCCCAAAGAAAAATATCCCACTCTTCACAATTAAGCCTTATTTCATGTCATCACTTTTTTTAGCAGCACCTATATTTGTGAGCAGCTATTTTCAAGAATGAAGTACACGAAGGGCAAAATTAGAACCAAAACGCCTTGAGAATTCATTTAGAATTGCTAATCAAACCAGTTATTGATGCGATTATTTATCAGAAACCGCATCATATCGCACTAGTTTTATGTTGCCCTTTTTTATAATAAAAAAATATTACAAACCAAATAAAGATAATGTACCTGAGTAATAAAACTTTATCAGCGATTGTTCACTTGTGATCTGTACATTTTATGTGTGGCAATTCCTCTTCTTCCAATGTTGCCCAGGAAGGGCCCCACCCCCCCAATCAACAGGTCATCACCTAAAGCCCCATACACACTATTAGATTTTCTGCAGATTTTTGTCTCTAGATTTATCAAAACTATGTAGTGCAAGGGTCTTCCTGATTGCATCCAAATTGAAACTCTTAAGGTTTGACCTCATATAATACATTTTTTGGTAAATCTGAAGACAAAAATCTGCAGAAAAGCTAATGATGTGTATGCTTTAGGTTGATGGACCTGTTGATCGGGGGGGGAGTATTTTTTTTTTTTTTGGGGGGGAGTATTTTTTTTTTTTTTCACTCTTTAAATCGTTCAATATTTTTCTGACAGTTCTATCAGGATCTGACTGCTTACTCCCTTGGGATATTTTGTCATTTCTGGAATGGTTACCTTTGGCATGTACCTTGGTGATTGTACCTGGACCCCGCTATGTGAGGCAGGCCTGTAATGTTTGCTTCAAGCACTGAATCCTGAATTAGGCACCTACCTTGGCATGTACTGTGTGTGTGTAGTTAACTGCAGGGTGCTGTACAGCCCAGGGTCGTAGTTCCCTGACCTTGTAGACCGCTTTTTAGGGCTTTAGTGACACTCACGGGAACATTCAGATACAGTGCCTTGAAAAAGTATTCACACCCCTTTAAATTTTGTCATGTTACAATCCAAAAACGTAAATGTTTTTTATTGGGATTTCATGTGATAGACCAACACAAAGTAGCACATAATTGTAAAGTGGAAGGAAAATGATAAATGGTTTTCAAATTTTTTACAAATATCTGAAATGTGTGCTGTGCATTTGTATTCAGTCCCCCTGAGTCAATACTTTTGAAGAACCAACTTTCACTGCAATTACAGCTGCAAGTCTTTTTGGGGTTGTCTCTACCAGCTTTTCACATCTAGAGTGACATTTTTGTCCATTCTTCTTTGCAAAATAGCTCAAGCTCTGTCAGATTGGTTGGAGAGCATCTGAACAGCAATTTTCAAGTCTTGCCAGATTCTCAATTGGTCTGGACTTTGACTGGGCCATTCTAACACATGAATATACTTTGATCTAAACCATTTCATTGTTGCTCTGGCTGTATGTTTAAGGTCGTTGAGACTGCGGCGGAGGTTCACCTTCCAGCAGGACAAGTCTATTGCAGACTCTTAACAGGTTTCCTTTTAAGATTGCCCTGTATTTTACTCTGACCAGCTTCCCTGTCCCTGCAGAAGAAAAACATCCCCACAGCATGATGCTGCCACCACCATGTTTCACAGGGGGGATTGGGGTGTTTAGGGTGATGTGCAGTGTTAGTTTTCCGCAACACATATTGTTTTGCTTTTAGGCCAAAAAGTTCAATTTTGGTCTCATCTGAACAGAGCACCTTCTTCCACATGTTTCCTGTTTCCCCCCACATGGCTTCTCACAAACTGCAAATAGGACTTCTTATGGCTTTCTTCTTGCCACTCTTCCATAAAGGCCAAATTTGTGGAGTGCATGACTAATCGTTGTCCTGTGGATAGACTCTCCCACCTGAGCTGTGGATCTCTGCAGCTCCTCCAGAGTTACCATAGGCCTCTCGGCTGCTTCTCTAAATAATTCTCTCCTTGCCCGGCCTGTCAGTTTAGGTGGACTACCATGTCTTGGTAGATTTGCAGTTGTGCCATACTCTTTCCATTTTCGGATGATGGATTGAACTTTCAGGTGCTCCATGAGATGTCCAAAGCTTGGGATATTTTTTTTTTTTTAATAACCTAACCCAGCTTTAAACTTCTCCAACGTTATCCCTGACCCGTCTGGTGTATTCCTTGGCCTACTGGCCTTCATGATGCTGTTTGTTTACTAATGTTCTCTCAGAAACCTCCCTGAGAGCTTCACGGAACAGTTGTATTTATACTGAGATTAAATTACACACAGGTGGACTCTATTTACTAATTAGGCAGTTGGTTCACTAGATTTTAGTTAGGGGTATCAGAGTAAAGGGTGCTGAAAACAAATGCACGCCATACTTTTCAGCTATTTTATTAATTTAAAAAAATTGAAAACCGTTTATCATTTTCCTTTCACTTCACAATTATGTGGCACTTTATTTTGGTCTATCACAGTGATGGCAAACCTATGGCACGCGTGCCACAGCTGGCACGCCAAGCCCTCTCTGTCAGCACGCCAGGGGAATCCACCAGGCAGTCACTTCCACTGACGGTGCAGGCACGGAGGAGTCAGCTCCCTTCCTTGCATCAGTGCCAGTGACGTCTGCAGCTTATTGCCTCCCCTGGACCCTTACACCTCCGGTAAGGCATTCAGGCATTCCTTTCTGCAGGCACCCTATTCCAGCTCCCCCTGCTCCAGGACAACTTTGGTTCACTCTGTGTCCCTCTAGTGCAGCAAGTGAAACGGTGGAGGGGGACGGGCGGTACTCGTAGCAGATCATCCATGGCCATGGGGAGAGGTGCAGTGCAGTGGCTGCTAGCTGACCTCCCGGCGGCGGGGATATCGAGGAGCGGCTTGATGGTGGGGATTCCAACAATATTGCCCGGGAGAGATGGACGATGAGGCCATGGGAAGGTGGAGGATGGATCCTCCGATCTACATTGTACTGTGTGGGGGGATGGGGATGTGAGTATTGCAGGAAGTATGTCAGGTAGGTGAGTGCATGTTTCAGGTATAGGTGAGTTTAATGGTCAGGTAGGTCAGTGCATGTGTCAGGTAGGTCGGTGCATGTTGCACAGTGCATTCTGAGAACAATGCATTCCTGAACCCTGCATTCTGAGCGAATCTGGCAAAATCGTACATTTTTGGGCCCTTAGGGATGATCAGTCCCATCCTCTGTACAGAGCCGCTGGTAGGTTTAATTCTGTGTTGGTGCTTTGAAAGAAATAAGTTGGTTTTGCGTCGTGGTTTGGGTACTCAAGCTCAAAAAGGTTCTCCATCACTGGTCTATCACAAAAAATCCCAATAAAATAAATACATTTACGTTTTTGGCTGTAACATGACAAAATGTGGAACATTTCAAGGGGGTATGAATACTTTTTCAAAGCACTCTATAGCCAAATGAAATCTAAAAACATAATATTATAATTTTAAAATATGTGACCTATTCATAAAAAAAATGTATGTGACACACAAGAAAAACACGCTTGAATTATTGATATTATAGGAAAACTTGGGTCTACGTGTTTCACGGATAACACTGCTTCTTCAGGACCTTGGGATTAAAAAGTCAAGAACATAATCATAGGCACTTTATAACAAGATGAAGATGTCTCTTCTAGTATTAAAATTAT
The DNA here is from genome assembly GCA_037952925.1 of Lithobates clamitans. Classification (NCBI taxonomy): domain Eukaryota; kingdom Metazoa; phylum Chordata; class Amphibia; order Anura; family Ranidae; genus Lithobates; species Lithobates clamitans. Next base: position 650,319 of record JBBGZY010000100.1, on the reverse strand, counting down.
GGTATATCCATAAATAACATATGAACAAAACAAAAATAATGTATTGAAAAACCTGTCCACAACATAGGGTGAGAGGTATAGCGTGCCCAACGGCCCCATGTGAAAGATCTGTGGATACACCAAAATCGAAGGGGGGGGGGGGGGGGGACTTTTATGGGGCTAAGATATCACTATTATGTAAAAAAGGAAAGCAATGAACAAAACTTCGCCATATGATGTGAGTCTCTACAGGCAGAATAATACTAAAACTTCAATCTCTTTATAGAACCCACTCTGATCCTAAAAATAGTTCAGGAAGTATTGTAAACGTTAACATATTTAACCACAGTAGCCAATAGCTAGAATATCTGCAATAAAACAAGTACAATGCCTTGCAAAAGTATTCACCCTCCTTGGCATTTTTCGTGTTTTGTTGCCTCACAACCTGAAATCAACATGGATTGTGTGAGGATTTGCATTATTTAACCACTTAAGGACCAGCCTCGTTTTTGATTTTAGGTGTTTACATGTTTAAAACGTTTTTTTCTAGAAAATTACTTAGAACCCCCAAACAATATATATATATATATATATATATATATATATATATATATATATATATATATATATATATATATAATGTGTGTGTGGTTTTTTTTTTTTTCTAATACCCTAGAGAATAAAATGGCGGTCGTTGCAATACTTTTTTTCACACCGTATTTGTGCAGTGGTTTTATAAGCACACTTTTTTTGGAAAAAATTCACCTTTTTTTAATAAAAAAAAAAAAAATAAGACAACAGTAAAGTTAGCCCAATTTTTTTAATATTGTGAAATATAATGTTACGCCAAGTAAATTGATATCCAACATGTCATGCTTCAAATTTGCGCCCGCTGGTGGAATGCTGTCAAACTTTTACCCTCAAAAATCTCCATAGGTGATGTTTAAAAAATTCTACAGGTTGCATGTTTTGCGTTACAGATGAGGTCTAGGGCTAGAATTATTGCTCTCGCTCTACCGGTCACGGCGATACCTCACATGTGTGGTTTGACCACCTTTTTCATATGCGGGCGCTACTCGCGTATGCGTTCGCTTCTGTGCTTCTGTGCTCGTCAGGACGAGGGGTTTTAAAAAATTTTTTTTATTCTTATTTATTTTAAATTTTATTTTTACACTGTTTTTTTAAAAAAAAAAAAATGTGTCACTTTTATTCCTATTACAAGGAATGTAACCATCCCTTGTAATTGAAAAAAGCATGACAAATATGAGACCAAAAGACCTCAGAACTCATATTTACACTAAAATGCAATAAAAAAAAAAGTAATTTAAAAAAAATATACTACTACTAAAAATATAAATAGATTCTCAGAGAGCTTCTCTTCTCATAGCACAGCTCTGAAAGTATCTCCATTCCTCTGCCTATGTGAAAGGGGGGTACCTTTCCTCCAATCAGCTGTCACACAGTGTATGCCAAGAATCCACTCCTACTGCTGAATGAGGAAGTAAAAATTCTACCACAATGTTAGAATTCTAAAAAAATATAGCAAGCTGAAGACCAAAGATATGCAAGTAAAACTTTTATATAGGGAGATTTGTTTCATCTCTGTGTATGAGGTCTCTGTGTCTCTGAGGCTGTTCACTTCACTGGGTACAGGAGAGGATTTACATCCACTTTAACTGACAATTGTGCGGTCGTGCGACACTGTACCCAAATTGAATGTATGCCTTTTTTTTCCAAGTCATCTTCCACGGCAGGCTTACAGAGAGAGATAGGCTCCTCCCACCTAGCACAGGATACGCATGATCCACATCATAAAAGCAGCACACATGTATTAGCCCCTCAGTATTTGTGTTTCCTTCGGCCAGTCAGGAACTCCAAACAGATGTTTATTTTTCCGGCCTTCGTGCTAGGTGGCAGGGGGCCTCCCGACGTCCATACCCAGGGCAAACAGGGGTAGTACTCCTGGGGTATGAGTCAGTTTGGGCCACCCAGAGACCTGATAGGCGGTCTGGGGTGAAAGTAAGTGACCCCCTCTCCCGATTGACGGTTGTAGCCTCAGTGAGATACCTGTGAGGAGTGGAGGAGGTGATCCAGTGGGCCCATCTGAAATGGCATAGCAGGGTGTTCTCCTAGGGGAGGCGCAGGCCGCCGCATGGTCCGGGTACCTTTTTTCTGCTGTTTACAGAGATCTGCATGTTGCAGGGCTTCTCTATCCCCAGCATGTGGATCGTGCTGGTGGTGCAGAGTGATGAGGTAACTTCCAGCGCTGGTGACAGGAAGTGACATGGCAGGAAGTCCAGCGGCGGCAGTCTTGGTACACCCAGATGCCGGGAAGTGAAGCCCTAGCTAGGATATCAGGGCTGTGCCGGAGGGCGGCGTCAGATTCTCCACACCTCCTTAAATAGGGGCCTGAATAACAAGATGGCGCCGAAGGCTTCCAGTAGCATGGTGATACCAGGATCCATGGAAGCGGGTCTGGAGGCGCCATCCGTTGATTCAGGCTCTAAGGTAAGAAAATAGGGGGCAGACTGCTCCTTCCCTTTTCTTATCCGCCTGTGGTGGGGGCACAGGGGGCATTGTGTGTTTGTTTGTTTTTTTTTTTTTTTTTTTGTTTTTTTTTCTCCAGAGCCTGTTTATTGATATGCTTAGGGTGGACAGGTGTCGCACATACTAGCATAGGCTCCGGTGGTGGGTACTTTTGAAAAGGTTCTTAGATTAGAATTTTTGTTATCCACAGGGTGTTTTTGTAATGGGTATTGTCAGTGGCAGTACAGTGGAAGTAATGTGCTGGCGTTTGTCATTTGATTAATTTCAGGACAAAGCCCACGAGCCCAGAGATAGCAAAACAGACACCCAGAAAAAGGTGCCCGATGTGCACCAAGAAAATGCCTTATGGGTGGAAGAAAAGTGTATGTCAGGACTGTATAGACAAGCTCATCAAAGGAGAAACAGGCCCTATCCTCAAGAGTTTTATGGACTCAATGAAAAAAGGGATGAAACAGACTTTACAGTCCTTTAAACCCAGAGAGCAGGAAGCTCTTGCTGTACCTATCCCCTGTACTTCCGGGACCAGTACTAGTGTTAGGCCAATTGTCCTGACCCAGGCACGGGCAGCCCATCAGCAAGGGGTACTGGAGGAGAGCTCAGAGTCAGCCTCAGAGCCTGAGGAGGGAGACTGTAATGAGGAAAGACCCAGCAAGGTTCAAAGATCCCTTTTTCTCTCAGAGGAAACAGAGGAGCTATTAAAGGCTATATACGACACCCTGGAGGTGGAGGAACCAGAGGACCAGGAGTTGTCTGTACATGACCTTTTTATATGCAGGCCTTCAGCCTAAGCAGAGCAGAACCTTTCCGGTACATACGTCCCTAAAAGAGACAGTACTTCAGGAATGGAGGAAACTGGACGCCCCAGACTGGACGCTCCCCTATCTAAAGTTTCAAAAGGTTCAGAGATTTCTTTGAAGACTCAGCAGGCACCCTAAAGGAGCCAATGGACAGAAAGGCGGAAGGGTATTTAAAGAAAGCGTGGGAAGCCTGCTCTGCTAACTTTAAGCCGGCACTAGCCACTACATCCGTGGCTCGTACGCTTGATTTGTGACTTAAATGGCTCCGCACTCTTCTGGAGTCAGATACTCCCAGGGAAGAAATTTTGGATGCTTTACCAACGCTTAACAAGGCAGTAGCCTATATAGCAGATGCGCCCATGGAGTCTGTAATATTCTTGGCCAGGTCTACAGCATTAATTATTGAAGCCAGGAGGGCTATCTGGCTGAAGTCCTGGGGAGGAGACAGTGTCAAAGGTCAAATTCTGTTCCCTCCCCTTTTAATGAAATTTGCTCTTTGGTAAAGAGCTAGAATCTGTCCTAGAGAGGTCGGCCGATTAAAAAGCAAGGGTTTCCTTTCCCCAAAAAACAACAGCAAAAAAGACATTTTCGTCCCTTCCAGAGATCAGGTGAAAGGAACTATCATCAGGGGGACAAAAGACAGCATAACAAAGGTTTTGCAGCCACGCAAGACCAGAAAAGAGGGTGACAATACAGAAGGGGAAAGTGCAGAGGTGGCTTCCTTTTTAAATCTTGGTTTGATGACAGCAGCCATCCCAGGAGTCCAGTGGGCACAATTCCATACTCGAGCACTTTAGGCGTTCATGCTTTGTGTCTGGGATGGAAGGAAGGAATCCCTTCAGAGGCATACAGAGATCCCGCAGGAAGTAAAACTCTTAATAGAGTGGTGGTTGATCCCTGCAAATCTCTCTGCAGGTCGACTTTGGTCCCAACACAGCCCTCTGGCGGTCACCACGGACGACAGCGGTCAGGGGTGGGGAGCCCATTCAAGCGCATAGATGGCCCAAGGGGTCTGGAACCGGCAGGAAGCCAGCCTCTCCTCCAATGCAAGGGAGCTGAGAGCAGTTCTAAAAGCTCTAGTAGCCTGTGGTCAGACTCTGAGGCGAACGTGCAGGTCCTTTTGGACAATATTATCACAGTAAGTTACATCAACAAGCAGGGAGGTACAAGAGTCCCAGGTCTTATGAGGATAGCAGAAAAGGTCCTTCAGTGGGCGGAGGCAAATCTTTTATCCCTGTCTTCAATTCACATAAAAGGGGAATTAAATACTCTGGCAGATGTCCTAAGCAGGGAGATTCTGTCTCAGACAGAATGGTGCTTGAATCGAACAGTGTTCGAACAGATGCAGAAGTGGGGAATCCCATAGATAGATCTTTTTGCTACAAGGCAGAACAGACAAGTGGAACAATTTTTCTCCCTACAGAGAGATCATCTCAGTCTGGGCCTTAGATGCCCTATCCCAGTCCTGGGAGGCAAATCTGGTGTATGCGTTTCTACCTTTTTGCCCTCATTCCAAAGATTATCCGGAAGATAAGGGTATTAAGCACAAAGCTTATTTTGATCGCACCATTCTGGCCAAGGAGGTCTTGGTTCTCAGGGCTACTAAGACTGCGTCACGGAGCCTTGGAGACTGCCTTACAGGACAGAGCTCGTATATCAGGGAGAGGTGAATCATCCAGAAGTGAGCTCTTTCTCTGATGGCCTGGCTTCTGAGAGGGAGCTGTTAGAGCAGAGAGGGTTATCGGCAAAAATAATCGATACCATTCTTAGCAGCCGGAAGCCGTCCACTAACGCAATTTTACAATAAAATCTGGAAAAAAATTGGGGCCTGGAGCCTGCTCAATAACAGAATGTCAGGAGCCATGATCCCGGCGGTCCTAGATTTCCTCCAAGCCGGAGCAGATCTAAACTTAGCAGTCAGTACCCTTAAGGTGCAGGTATCGGCTCTGTATAGCTTTTTAAATCAAAGACTTTCAGAAGAGCCACTGGTCAAGAGATTTTTTTGCATCCATCAGCTGTAAGCGGGTCCCCAAGTCAAGGAGGTTCCCTCCTTGGGACTTATCCACTGTGTTGCAAAGTCTTTGTAAAACACTGTTTGGGCCAATAGACGAACTGCCCATAAATCTCTTAACCTTGAAAACAGTGCTTTTGGTGGCCCTAGTCTCCGCTAGAAGGGTTGGTGAGATACAGGCGCTTTCAGTGATTGAGCCCTTCTGCATCATCTTGCAAGACAAGATTATCCTCTTGCTGGACCCGGCATTTCTCCCCAAAGTACCCCAAAGGAGATGCTTGATCGCTTACAAAGAGCACACCAAGGAATGGCGACGTTCCACCAGCCTGTTTGTGTTGTTTGTAGGTTCAAACGGGTAAAAGGGCATCTAAAAATACCATTGCAATGTGGATGAAGTCGGCCATCGCGGAGGCATACAAAGCAGCATCCCGGACACCTCCGTTAGGAGTAAATGCTCATTCCACAACAGCGGTTTCTACTTCTTGGGCTGAAAGGACAGGAGCGTCTCCCCTCCAGATTTGCAAGACGCAACCTGGTCCAGGTTCCAGACGTTTGTAAAGCATTACAGACTGGATCTGCTTGCCAGCCAAGACCAGTCTTTCGGCAGGAAAGTGCTGCAGGCTGTGGTCCCGCCCTGATCAGGTAGTCCTATTTTATCCTCTCTGTAAGCCGTCCTGGAAGATGACTTGGAAAAACAGTGTTGTTAACTACTTTTTCCAGGAATCTTCCAGGCCTCCCTTCTTGGTTGGTGATTAGCAATGTAAAACATAGAGTAAAGATGAAGCTTCGCTAATGAAGGTTTAAGGATTGCTTATTCTGAAGCCTTCGGTTTTTTGTTAATCCTGAGGGGCTAATACATGTGTGCTGCTCTTATGATGTGGATCATGTGTTTCCTGTGCTAGGTGAGAGGAGCTTATCTCTCTGTAAGCTGTCCTGGAAGATTCCTGGAAAAAGTTAACAGGTAATAACACTGTTTGTCCCCCCCCCCCCACAAATAGAACTTTCTTTTGGTGGCATTTGATCACCTCTGCTTTTTATTTTTTGCGCTATAAACAAAAACGGACAATTTTTTGAAAAAAAAAAAAAAAACTTTTTACTTTCTGCTTTAAAACCTATCCAATAAAAATTGAAATCAAATTTCTTCATAAATGTAGGCCAATATGTATTCTGCCACATATTTTTTGGTACAAAAAAATTCCAATAAGCGTATATTGATTGGTTTGCACAAAAGTTATAGCATCTACAAACGCTAGGATATTTTTATTTATTTTTTACTAGTAATGGCGGGGAACAATGACTTTTATAGCGGGACTGTGATATTGCGGCGGACATGTTAACACTGACACTTTTTGAGACGCAGTGACACTAATACATTCTACACTTCCGGGTTTTGGACGCGAGTGCCTGCCACCGGCTCGCTCCTGCTGTGATTTTACACAGCGGTAATTGATCAGCGGGTCCCATGGACCCGATGTCTGCTTAACACGTCGATCGTTGGGCAGACTGGCATTTTGTCAGTTTACCGATGTAAACGAGGCATATTGTCATTCTGTCAGTACAGAAGACATGGATCCTGTGTTTCTGTAAAAGCACATACCCCACAGTAGTAAAGGACTGGTCAGGCACACAGTTAACCCTTTGATCGCCTCTGATGTTAACCCCTTCCCTGCCAGTGTCATTAGCACAGTGACCGTGCATATTTTTAGCACTGATCACTATATTAGTGTCACTGGTCCCCAAAAAAGTGTCAAAAGTGTTGTGTCCAATTTATCCGCTGTAATATTAGTAAAAAACAATAATTAAAAAATAAAAATATCCCCCCCCCGAAAAAAAAAAAAAATGTAGTAGAATACATATTGGCTTAAATTGAGGAAAACTTTTTTTTTCTCAATTGTCAGTCTTTCTTTGTTTTTAGCGCAAAAAAAAAAAAATGCAGTGTTGATCAAATACCACCAAAGGAAAGTGCTATTTGTGAGAAGAAAGAAAATATATTTTATTTGGGTACAGTGTCGCACGACAGAGCAATTGTCAGTTAAAGTAATGCAGTGCTGTATCGCGCAAAAAAATGGCCTGGTCAGGAAAGGGGATAAACCTTCCGGAGGTCAAGTGGTTAAAAGGTAAGTACCGTATTTATCGGCGTATAACACGCACTTTTTTCCCCTTAAAACCAGGGGAAAATCGCAGGTGCGTGTTATACGCCGATCCCCTGCGATCCCGACCTGTCAGATTTGCAAAATCGCCGACCGCGATTTGAAAATGGCGCCGCCGGCGCCGAAATACACAGAGCCGGTTCTCGGCTCTTTCCGGCGGCTCTCGTTCATTTTCGGCTCCACTCGTAGTCCCGAGCGGAGCTATCCGAACCTACTCGGCTAGGTTCGGATAGCTCCGCTCGGGACTACGAGTGGAGCCGAAAGTGAACGAGAGCCGAGGACTGGCACTGTGTATTTCGGCGCCGGCGGCGCCATTTTTAAATCGCGGTTGGCGATTTTGAAGCCCAGAATGGCTGGGATCACTGGGGAAGGCTGCACTGGGGAAGGCTGCACTGGGGAAGGCTGCACTGGGAAGGCTGCACTGGGGAAGTCTGCACTGACAAGGCTGCACTGGGGAAGTCTGCACTGACAAGGCTGCACTGGGGAAGTCTGCACTGACAAGGCTGCACTGGGGAAGTCTGCACTGACAAGGCTGCACTGGGGAAGTCTGCACTGACAAGGCTGCACTGGGGAAGTCTGCACTGACAAGGCTGCACTGGGGAAGTCTGCACTGACAAGGCTGCACTGGGGAAGTCTGCACTGACAAGGCTGCACTGGGGAAGTCTGCACTGACCAGGCTGCACTGGGGAAGTCTGCACTGACCAGGCTGCACTGGGGAAGTCTGCACTGACCAGGCTGCACTGGGGAAGTCTGCACTGACCAGGCTGCACTGGGGAAGTCTGCACTGACCAGGCTGCACTGGGGAAGTCTGCACTGACCAGGCTGCACTGGGGAAGTCTGCACTGACCAGGCTGCACTGGGGAAGTCTGCACTGACCAGGCTGCACTGGGGAAGTCTGCACTGACCAGGCTGCACTGGGGAAGTCTGCACTGACCAGGCTGCACTGGGGAAGGCTGCACTGACCAGGCTGCACTGGGGAAGGCTGCACTGACCAGGCTGCACTGGGGAAGGCTGCACTGACCAGGCTGCACTGGGGAAGGCTGCACTGACCAGGCTGCACTGGGGAAGGCTGCACTGACCAGGCTGCACTGGGGAAGGCTGCACTGACCAGGCTGCACTGGGGAAGGCTGCACTGACCAGGCTGCACTGGGGAAGGCTGCACTGACCAGGTTGCACTGGGGAAGGCTGCACTGACCAGGCTGCACTGGGGAAGGCTGCACTGACATGGCTGCACTGACATGGCTGCACTGGGGAAGGCTGCACTGACATGGCTGCACTGGGGAAGGCTGCACTGACATGGCTGCACTGGGGAAGGCTGCACTGACAAGGCTGCAATGATGGGCATTTAAATGTAAGTTTTTTTTTTCCCTTCAACTTCCCTCCTAAAAGTTTTTTTTCCTTAAAATTCCCTCCTAAATTGGGGTGCGTGTTATACGCCGGTGCGTGTTATACGCCGATAAATACGGTAAATAAATAAATTTTAATACCAGAAAATAATTGAACGTTTTTTGCAGGTAAAAAAAATGTGCATTTACTAATTAACCACTAGCCGACCAGCTCACGCAGATATACTGTGGTAGGTCGGCTCTCCTATGCGAACCGACGTACCTGTACGTCGTTCCGTGCAAGAAGGATAGCTCCCACGGACTTTATGTCCGGCGATCGTGGTTAGGAGAGGCAGAATGGGGAACTGCCTATGTGAACAAGGCAATTTCCTGTTCTGCCTAGTGGCATGACAGATCTTCTGTTCCCAGTGAATGGGAAAGGTGATCTCTGTCACGTCATGGGCAGCCCATCCCCCTACAGTTAGAACACGCTGAGGGAACACACTTAACCCCTTGATTGCCCCCTAGTGTTAGCCCCTTCCCTGCCAGTGTCATTTTTACATTGATCAGTGCATTTTTACAGCACTGATCAATGTAATGTCACTGGTCCCCAAAAAGTGTAATTTGAGGTCAGATTTGTCCGCTGCAATGCCGCAGTCCCGCTAAAAATCGCAGATTGCCGCTATTACGAGTAAAAACAAGAAAAAAATAAGAAGTCCCTAAATCTATCCCATAGTTTGTGAATGCGATAACTTTTTGCGCAAACCAATCAATATACGCCTATTGCGATATATCTACATATTTTTGAAAAAAAAAAACGGCCTAAACTGATACATTTTTATGTATTTTTTTTAATAGCGAAAAAAATAAAAACGTGATTCAATGCCACCAAAAGAAAGCTCTATTTGTGGCAAAAAGAAGACGGCAATTTTGCTAGGGTACAGCGTCGCACGACCGCAATTTTCAGTTAAAGGGACGCAGTGCTGTATCGCAAAAAATGGAAGGGGATAAAACCTTTCGGGGCTGAAGTGGTTAATGTAAATAACTATATCCACCCCCCCCCCCCTTTTTTGAGCCTGGAAAGCATTGCAGTGCAGGACTCCTGCCCTGCAGACTGTCAGTGTAATATGTCTGCCCATACATCGGGCAGGAAGAATCAATGAGCTACCAGAGTGCTCAACAGCGCATCCGCAAAGGATGCCGGTACTTGTAGTTGATTCAATTCACAGAACTCCTTTCCAAAAAGGGACAGCTGATACAGCGGTATTTTCCTCCCTAAAAATGGGTGTAACATGTTCCTGAAGGTTAACTTATCCTTTAACCGATTCCCGCCCGCCGGCTGTCAAATGACGCGGGTCTCTTTCTGGGTGGACGTCATATGACGGCCTCCCAGAATGACCGCTCTCTCGTGCCCCCCGTGGGGTGGAGGCTCTTTACCACGTGATCAGCCGCGTCCAATCACGGCTGATCACAATGTAAACAGGATAGCCAATGATCGGCTTTTCCTCACCCTGCTCTGACAGACGTGAGTAGAGCCGATCAGCTGCTCTCCTGACGGGGTCTGTGCTGATTGTTTCTCAGCGCAGTCCCCCTCTGATGCCCACCTAGGACCACCAGGGATTGGCTCTACCCTGGGCCACAGAGTATGCCACCCTAGACCACCAGGCAGCTGCCAATCGGTGCCCATCCCCAATGCCTGCCAGTGCCATCAGTGATGCCCATCAATGCCATCTATCAGTGCCCAGCAGTGCTGCATATCAGTGCTGCCTATCAATGCTAATCATCAGTGCCTATCGTTGCCACCTAATCAGTGCTGCCTTATCAGTGAGGGAGAAAACTTACTTATCTACAACATTTTATAACCGAAACAAAAGAATAACCTTTTTTTTTTTTCTTTCAAAATTTTAGGTCTTGTTTTTTTATTTAGCAAAAAATAAAAAATGCAGAGGTCATCAAATACCGCCAAAAGAAAGCTCTATTTGTGGGAACAAGATGATAAAAATTCTGTTTGGGTACAGTGTAGCATGATGCCGCAATTGTCATTTATACAGCGCTGAAAGCTAAAAATTGGCTTGGACAGGAAGGGGGTGTAAGTGCCTGGTATAGAGGTGGTTAACCCTTTCGTTGCCAGAGCCGGTTTGCACATATTTATCTACTTAAGGACCGAGCCTCTTTCCGAGATTTGTTGTTTAGTTTTTTTTTTTGCTAGAAAATTACTTGGAACTCCCAAACATTATACTTTTTTTTTTTTTCTAACACCCTAGAGAATAGAATGGCGGTCATTGCAATACTTTGTCACACCATATTTGTGCAGCAGTCTTACAAGTACACTTTTTTTGGAAAAAATAAATTTTTTTTAATTAAAAAAATAAGACAACAGTAAAGTTAGCCCAAATTTTTTAAATTTTTTTTTTTTTTTTTTTATATTGTGAAAGATAATGTTAAATTGATACCCAATATGTCACGCTTCAAAATTGCGCCCGCTCATGAAATGGCGACACTTTTACCCTTAATCTCCATAGGCGATATTTAAAAAATTCTACAGGTTGCATGTTTTGAGTTACAGAGGAGGTCTAGGGCTAGAATTATTGCTCTCACTCTACTGATCGCGGCAATACCTCACGTGTGGTTTGAACACCGTTTTCATATGCGGGTGCTATAGAACAAAGAGAAATACCCCCTAAATGGGACTTTGAAAGACCACCAACTCTGATGTAAAAATAAATCTTTAACCGCCTCATGCCCGCCCGCCATCATATGACGTGACGGACTTTGAGCGGGGATATCTGAATGATGCCTGTAGCTACAGACATCATTCAGATATTGCCGTTTTCAGACGGCGATTCCCTACACCATAAGAACGGTCATAGCGACTTTACCGCCGATTGATCGTTCTTACATCAGGCGAGAGGGGACTACCCCCCCCCCCTCCTGCCGCCCTCTGGTGCTTCTACCGACTCACCGCTATGATCAGTGAGTCGGACACAGGATCTGCCGGCCTCGGAAGTTGATCATAGAGATTTCCGGCGGACCAGATGATCGCCGGAGTCTCAATCGTCGGAGGCCGGGCGCGATGTTATGACGTCACGCCCGACCTCTACATTCATAGTTGCATAGTTACATAGTTAGTCAGGTTGAAAAAAAGACACAAGTCCATCCAGTTCAACCATAAAAAACAAACAAAAAAATAAAAAAATATCGTACAATCCAATATACCCAATACTATACCCACAGTTGATCCAGAGGAAGGCAAAAAAAACCCAGCAGAGCATGCTCCAATTTGCTACAGCAGGGGAAAAAAATCCTTCCTGATCCCCCAAGAGGCAATCGGATTTTCCCTGGATCAACTTTACCTATAAATGTCAGTACCCAGTTATATTATGTACATTTAGGAAAGTATCCAGGCCTTTCTTAAAGCAATCTACTGAGCTGGCCAGAACCACCTCTGGAGGGAGTCTATTCCACATTTTCACAGCTCTTACTGTGAAGAAACCTTTCCGTATTTGGAGATGAAATCTCTTTTCCTCTAGTCGTAAAGAGTGCCCCCTTGTCCTCTGTGTTGACCGTAAAGTGAATAACTCAACACCAAGTTCACTATATGGACCCCTTATATATTTGAACATGTTGATCATATCCTCCTTTATTCTCCTCTTCTCAAGAGTGAACAAATTCAGTTCCTCTAATCTTTCCTCATAGCTGAGCTCCCCCATGCCTCTTATCAGTTTGGTTGCCCTTCTCTGCACTTTCTCCAGTTCCCCGATACCCTTTTTGAGAACTGGTGCCCAAAACTGAACTGCATATTCCAGATGAGGTCTTACTAATGATTTCAACAGGGGCAAAATGATATCTCTCTCTAGAGTCCATACCTCTCTTAATACAAGAAAGGACTTTGCTCGCTTTGGAAACCACAGCTTGGCCTTGCATGCTATTATTGAGCTTATGATCTACCAAAACCCCCAGATCCTTCTCCACTACGGATTCCCCCAGTTGTACTCCCCCTAGTATGTATGATGCATGCATATTTTTAGCCCCCAAGTGCATAACTTTACATTTCTCAACATTAAACCTCATCTGCCACATAGACGCCCAATTAGACAGTCCATTGAGGTCAGCTTGTAAATTGGAGACATCCTGTAAGGACGTTATTCCACTGCATAGCTTGGTGTCATCTGCAAAGACAGAAATGTTACTTTTGATCCCAGACCCAATATCATTTATAGAGATATTAAAGAGTAAGGGTCCCAGCACTGAACCTTTGGGTACACCACTGATAACCCTAGACCATTCAGAGTAAGAATCGTTAACCACTACTCTCTGAATTCTGTCTTTTAGCCAGTTTTCTATCCATTTACAAACTGATATTTCCAAGCCTGTAGACTTTAACTTACACATGAGCTGTGTGTGCGGAACTGTATCGAATGCTTTTGCAAAATCCAAGTATACCACATCCACAGCCACCCCTCTGTCCAAGGTTTTACTTACCTCTTCATAAAAAGAAATCCGGTTTGTCTGACAACTTCTTCTGTCTTTCATGAACCCATGCTGTCTGTTGCTTAAAATTTTTTTTTCCAGCAAGAACTAGTCTATGTGGTCTTTTATTAAATGCTCCAGTATCTTCCCGACTATAGATGTTAAACTAACAGGTCTATAGTTACTTGGTAAAGACTTTGATCCCTTTTTTAAATATAGGCACCACGTTCGCCCTGCGCCAATCCAGTGGTACTATTCCGTCATTAATGAGTCCCTAAAAATTAGATACAATGGCTTTGAAATTACAGAGCTCAATTCTTTTAGGATCCGTGGGTGGATGCCATCAGGTCCAGGTGCTTTATCCACCTTTATTCTGTCTTAAATATTTCTGGACCATATCCCTTTTGAGCCATTGTGGATCATTGGGGGCTGTGTCAATACCACCCCCATTATGGACATGAGCTTCCCCATGCTCTTTTGTATACACAGAGCTGAATAAAGTATTTAATAAATTAGCCTTCTCCTTGTCCCCAGTCACCCACTCTAGATTATTTTGTAAAGGGCCTACATGCTCACACCTGACCTTTTTACTATTAATATATTTGAAGAATTTTTTGGGGTTTGTCCTACTATTTTTTGCAATCTGTCCATTTTTTTTTTTTTTATTTTTTTTTGCGATCTGTCGTTCAAAAAAACTTTTCAGCCTAGTGGTGAGATGTGGGGTCTTATTGACCCCATATCTCACTTTAAAGAGCACCTGTCATGTCATATTCCTATTACAAGGGATTAGGGATTCCTTGTAATAGGAATAAAAGTGATCAGATTTTTTTTTAATTAAAAGTCAAAATAAAAAAAAAAAGAAAGTATAATTAACAATAAAAAAAAAAAGACAGACATACATACATACATTAAACAAAAAAACAAAACACAGAAAAAAATATTATGCAAAATGACATCAATACTCTCCAATGGGTAGTGTACCCTGATACCCAACGCGTTTCCAGTTTAACACCTTTATCAGGGGTAGAGAGTGGAGTATACAATGTGTTTCCAAAATATGTATGGCACTGACATGGAGGGGTGACGCTCCACGCGGGATCTTGGCTTCCACAGGACATATGAAATCAGGGGTTCTTGGATTCCATTCGCTTACTGGTGGCTACATTGAAGCTTTAGATTTATCCTGTCATGAAGAATAATCAGAAGTATTGACCGTCTATGGGAGGAGTCTGATTGCTGCCAGCACACTTGCTGCCATATATATTTTGGAAACGCATTGTATTTCAAGCATCCAGTTATCCTGGTCTGACGTCCGTCTATGTGCCCACTGGAACAGTTGCCTCTTATGCCTTTTTTAACATGGAATCATTCCAATTGAACCAAAAAATATTTCTGACTATACTCCACTCTCTACCCCCGATGAAGGTGTTTAAAAAAAAAAAAAAAACTGGAAACGCGTTGGGTATCAGGGTACACTACCCGTTGGAGAGTATTGATGTAATTTTGCATAATATTTTTTTTCTGTTTTTGTTTTTTGTTTTATGTATGTATGTATTGTGTAGATGTTATACGTTTTTTTTACCCAGTTGTATAGATTTACGTTTCATTATTAAAGATATTTATTTTTACATCAGAGTTGGTGGTCTTTCAAAGTCCCATTTAGGGGGTATTTTTCTTTGTTCTATTGCACCAGGGATGGGACCACCACACTCTTTATCTGACATGGTAGAGCTCTCCTTTTCTTCCATATGCAGGCGCTACTACACTGTTTACTTCTGCACGCGAGCTCGGCAGGACGGGGCTCGTTTTTTAAAATTGTATGTATTTATTTTTTTATCTCATTTATTTTATTTTACCTTTTTTTTATTTTTACACTGTTCTTAGGAATAAAAATGACACTTTTTTTTTTTTTTTTTTTTTTGTTTTAATTACAAGGAATGTAAACATCCCTTGTAATAGAAAAAAAGCATGACAGGACCTTTTTAAATATGAGATCTGGGGTCAAAAAGACCTCGGATCTCATATTTACACTGAAATGCAAAAAAAAACAAACAAAAAAAAAAATTGCCCTTTTAAGAGCTATGGGCGAATATGATGTTTTGATGTCGCTTCCTCCCTGCAATGGTATGGAGACGGGTGGGGGCCATCTTCCCCCTCACTCGTCTCCGTACCCAGGAAGGAGAAGAATCTGACCGCTTTCGCCCCCGATAAAAGTGATCTCGCGGCAAATCCGCCGCAGAGACCACTATTATTGGAAACCGGACCGCCAGCCGAAGAAGAGGATACCAGGGTTATGGCAGCTAGCTGCTGCCATAACAAAGATATCCCTCTTCAAACTTGGGACGTATATGGGCGTGTGGCAATCTGGAAGTAGTTAAATAATTTTAGGCCTGAAGATTACATAAAACCCCCAAAACATATGTTTTCTAAAAGAAGGCACCCTAAAGCAGAGGTGTCAATTTCACTACAGGCCGCATAAGCAATTTCATTACAGGCCGCATAAGCATTATGGTTGCCCTCAAAGAGCGGGTTGTATCTGTTAGACTAGATGTACAGAGCACCCCACTTTTCTTACATCAGATGTTAAGAGCTCCCCCCACCAATAGAAGTCAGGAGTCCCTCACCCTCTTACATCACATTGCACCCCTCTTACCTTGTGTTGCTGATGTTGGGGTAAAGCTGGGAAGTAGTGCAGGGTCTGGAGGAGGACCAGACGAGGGCTGGAGTCAGCTGAATGCTGAGACCAGGGGAGTGGGAGACAAAGGGGTGCTGCAGCAGCACAGAGAGGCGCAGGATCTGTAAGAGGAGTTCTGTCCTCTTTTCTGCTGTCGACTGCTAAAACAAGGTGGAACCGGAGACCAGGAGAGAGCTGCAGGAGAAGTGTAAGGGCCACATTAAATGGCCTGGAGGGCCAGATTTAGTCTGCAGCCTTGTGTTTTACACATGTGCCCTAAAGTATAAAATAGTGGTAGTTCAAATCTTTTTTTTTTTTTTTTATGTAACACGATATTAATCGTGCAAAGGTCTAGGAAATGCAAAATTTCAGTGAAAAACACGCTAAAGTTAATTTTAGGGGGCAGAAACGCTATAAATTACCCAATTTTTTGGTAAAAGCTAAGAGCAGAGTTTGCACCGAGTAAATGGATACCCAACATGTCAAACCTTACCCAACATGTCAAACCTTAAACGGTAACTCCACTTAGTGAGGGGAAAAAAATAGCAAATGAGTAAAAAATTAATATAGCGTATACAATTGCGACACAAGTAGTCATATTGTAATTGAATGTCATTAAAAATTACCTTTGCTTTTCAATCTGCAGCCGCTATAATTTTCTGCAAATGCAATGCAATATGGATACCTGGAGGTGTCTGTACACAGAATGTATATAGAATGCCCCCCAGAAACATAATTTCTCCTTTTGTTATTGGCTCACCAATTTTTCCAGAAGTCTGCCTAAAGATACAAGTCAGATTTCAGGCATCCCCTGCAACAAATTTGTAATTTTTGATGAGATACTCCCAATAGCAGTGATGGTGAACCTTGGCACCCCAGATGTTTTGGAACTACATTTCTCATGATGCTCATCTACACTGCAGAGTATACAAGCATCATGGGAAATGTAGTTTCAAAACATCTGGGGTGCCAAGGTTCGACATCACTGCCCTATAGAAATTGTCTAAACTAGGGATGCAGGCCCAGCAGATTTCCTCATTTTAATGCTCTGATAATTATGAAACCACTATCATTAGACCCACTCAGCACAGGGGAACAAACAGGGATTTCTTCAGAATAACAAAAGGTAGGAATCTGTATCAAAGGTTGTTATAATTCTTGCAATGTACATAGATCACTCAGAGGGGAATGTATTTTTTTTTCTCAACAAAAGTGGAGTTGCGTGCGCCTGTGAAGTAGCGACAAATTTAAGCACCCTATATTTTCTATAGGCGATGCTTTAAAAGTCACCAATAGGTCATAAGTTTTGCGTTACAGAGGAGGTCTTGCACGGTTATATGTAACCTTTGTATCACAATCAGTGTTTTTCATGCATAGGTGCCCTGACGCACGTGTGCGTTTGGGGGTGGAGGGTGCCTCCAAAATATTTTGGGGCCCGGGATTTTATGTTCTACTTTATTTTCAGGTAAAGTGTGCATTTTATTTATTTCTTTGGAGCTTGTAAAGCATTGCACCAGGGATCAGCAGAACGCTGGTGCCATGCAGGTCTCTTGCAGATCTTTCTATGTATCTGTGGGCCCATACATCCCATAGGTGCAAGCAGATACACGGACAGGAAGTATCAATGAACTACTACCATGGCTCTCTATTACTTTTCTGGGGACAACTCAAAATGTGTGATTTTTTCTTTTACTTTCCCTTTTAATGATAATGGTAAACAGGACAAATGGAGAGGATGAATCTCCCTAATGGGGGCACAGACAGCAGTAAAAACTGACAGGTATTCTAATCCATCACCCCTCTAAACAAGAGCTTGCCTTTATTTATTTAATTATTTATTTATTTCAGTTACTTATATAGTGCCGTCAATTTAAGCAGCACTTTACATATACATTGTACATTCACATCAGTCGCTACCCTCAAGGAGCTTACAATCTAAGGTCCCTAACTCACATTCATACATACTAGGGACAATTTAGACAGGATCCAATTAACCTACCAGCATGTCTTTGGAGTGTGGGAGGAAACTGGAGTACCCGGAGGAAACCCACACAGGCACAGGGAGAACATGCAAACTCCAGGCAGGTAGTGTCGTGGTTGGGATTCGAACCAGCGACCCTTCTTACTGCTAGGCAAAAGTGCTATCCACTACACCACTGTGCCGCCCATAGTGCCTTTAGTTCTACTTTAAACCTTTTTTTTTTTTTTTTTTTTTTTTACAGCTCTTTACCCTCTTAGTTCTCCTGTATCCCCTTAGGATCTCAATTAGGCTCAAATGGCAGCTGCTGAAAAAAACACCTTTTATCCGGTTTCTTTCCTTCCTTTCCTTCCTTTCCTTCCTTTCCTTCCTTTCCTTCCTTTCCTCCCTTTCCTTCCCTTTCCTTCCCTTTCCTTCCCTTTCCTTCCTTTTCCTTCCTTTTCTGTCTTTTCCTTCCTTCCTTCCGCTCCTAGTTAACTCTAAATTGATGAGCTGTAACGGCTCATAAGCGTCACCTATGGTGATTTTTGGGCAACATGTTTTTTGGCAATATCGGGGGCGCATGCAATCTTAATAAATGAGATGTTGGATATCTATTTACTCAATGCAACATCATTTTAACCAAAAAAATGGGTATTATATGGCTTGGTTTTGCACTAAAGTTAATTTTACTTATTTTTTCCTAGAAAATTTACATTTAATAAACAGTTGCGCAAATATCACGTGAAACAAAAATTTGCAACAATCAACTTTTTATTCTACAGGGCCTCTGTGTCCAGAATATATATATATATAATGTTCTGGGGGTTTATGTAATTTTATTGCCAAAAAGTAGGATTTTTACATGTATGTGACAGAAAAAAATTTGCTCTGGAGCTGAACTGGTTAAATGGGCTGCTTTTGGATGTCTTGCCCTGTACTCCAAGAAACTGATTTTACTGGTCAAAAAGTCAAAATTGCTATTTTGCAAAAAGCCTGTGCTCTAATCCCCAAAACCAAATTTACTGCCAACTCAAAAATTCTATTTTTTCTGAGAGTGGAGAACCTGTAGAATTAAGTATTGGCAGTTTCACTTTTTGATGTCATATGATACTAGCACAGTTGTTGTTCAAATCTATATTTGCATTAAAAAATACTCAATAACAATAATCTATTTAATAATTTATTGCACTTGTACAGTGAGGGGGAAAGAGTATTTGATCCCCTGCTGATTTTGTACGTTTGCCCACTGACAAAGAAATGATCAGTCTATAATTTTAATGGTAGGTTTATTTGGTGAGAGAACATTTACTTGTTCTCAGAGCTAGCCAGCACAAATGATATTGGCATCACAGATATGGGTGTGTATACAGGCTGAAGTGGAAATCTCCTCCTACTTAAACTCTCAGCGCTGGAGAAACTGTGCAGTTTATCATTGACCGTGGTATACAGAAAAAGGTATATAGTGGCAATATGTAAAAAGAAGACTTAGAAGCTGTGGAAACTGTGTGGGGGGACAGAATTACCACTTTCATATTACTGGGTTTTGTAACGCTTTAATCCCAAAGAAAATATGTGGAGGGAGCTGAAGGTTTGAGTTACCAAACGTCAGCCTCAATACCCTAATGACTTGGCGAGGATCTGCAAAGACAAAATCCCTCCTGAGAGTGCGCAAACCTGGTGGTCAACTACAAGAAACCTCTGACCTCTGTGATTGCCATCAAGGGTTTTGCCACCTAGTCATGTATTGCAAAGGGGTCAAATACTTATTTCACTCATTAAAATGCAAATCAATTTTATATCTTTTTTAAAAAAGCGTCTGGATATTTTTTTTGTTCGGTCTCATTGTCAAAGTAAACCTACTATTAAAATTATAGACTGATCATTTCTTTGTCAGTGGGCAAACGTACAAAATCAGTAGGGGATCAAATTCTTTTTTCCCTCACTGTATCTATACAGTAAAAATGGCATATAGTACTGGTTCTGCCTGTTTTTAAACTGGTGATGTCTTTTTAGGTACAGTGCATCTCTGACAAGTGGGAAATTGATGCTACTAGTAATTCAAAGCCATTGGATCTTGACGTAAAAGTTTTAATTGGAAGTGTCACATTCTGCAACAAAGACGGTGGCAGAATTAATCAGACCACATCTTTTTCGATAAGTGTTGCCTGTGAAGGTAATATATTTTATATACAAATATAATTAATATTGTAAGATGCTCTTATAGTGTGTGATGTAAGGAATGTAGGTATATTTGTCTGCATCGTCCTTTTGTTTGTTACTGGTCATGTGTAATACCCTCTAATGTTACAAGTGACCACTAAGTCAGGCCTGTGTGGAAGGCCTTTTGACTATACTGAAAGATAAAGATAGGTTACACATCAAAAGTGGCACAAGCCTTCCTTAGGACTACATAGTTTACACATTTATCCACCTGGCTTATGTAGCTAAACATAAGCTTAATAAAGCTTATGTTTAACGGTAGGAGATTGTTTTTAGTAGAAAAGCAGAGATGAACTTTATTTCCATAGAAAACCATCAGTTGATGTAATCCTTAACACAGGTTTGTTTTTTGTTTTTTTTGTTTTGTTTTTTGTTCTTAAAAGAGAAGTATGGCCGTTTTTTATCAATTATAAAATTCCTAAAGCGCTGAAGTGGAATAAAATTTTGTAAAAATAGTGGAAAAATATTATAGAAATAGTGAAAAAATAAAAAGGTAATACAGCTGCAATCAATTAGTGACACCCCACAGTTTGTTATAAAAATAAATAAAGTGATGCGCTTGTATTATCTAATTGTTGTAATACTGCCTCTCGTGCCTATCTGATACTTCTAAAGTAAGTGAAACATTGTATAAAAACTTTTTGTTAAATACTAACTTGTGTTAAACAATACACCTTGACAACTAAATTGCATAGACACATATAAAGAGATATGTTCAGGAGATACTGTGTTCCGAGCCTTTTTGTGAAATTCCCCTATTGCACACTCCCAAAACCTTCAGCCAGTGAATACTAATAAAAATTTCTAATACATGAAGCATATAATTATGTGATCAAAGTCAAATCATAGTGATTAGTCCACCAAATTGAATTGAAATGATACCTCCTCCTCTGTTAAGCCCAGGCTTAGTGAGTCTGTATCAGCGGTGGAGCGGCTTGTATCTAATCAGCCGCCGGCATAGAAGAGATGTTTCTACTGGTCTTCCCCCATATAGAAGATAAAATTGTGAAGAAACACCATTGTGCAGATATCAGCCAGATTTTAAATAACATAAAAAACCACTTATTACCACTCACGTGCTCCCTTAGACAGATCGTGTTTTTTCAGGATAATAGTCAGTCACATTCAGCTCTGTGCTGCTGCTAATACACTCACAGGCAAATCGCACTCCAACTAGAGCGTCACAGGCTAATTCTCCCCACGCTTATCACTGACACGTGACTTTTTCAAGGGTTATATATATATATATATATATATATATATATATATATATATATATATATATATATATATATATATATATATATATATATATATTTATTATGCAGGGCTTTTTTTCAGGGGGAACTTGGTGGAACTTGTTTGAGAAAAAAAAGATCTATCTATCTATCTTTATTTCCCTATAAGAGGAAATGTTCACTTTTTTTTTAATTAAAAAAAAAAAAATCAACTTATTTTTTTAAATGATAGGTGATGGTTCTTCTCATCTCTCCTCTTCTTCTTCCTTTTTTTTTTTTCTCTTTTTTTTAGGATATACACCATATAAAGGAGACTGGGTGAGAGCAGAGTATTTCATCAATCCTTCAACATGGATCAGCGAGGCATGCTCTGTAAAGCCGCTTAGGTGTAAACGCGTAGACAAGGTCAACAGCATTTTATTTCTTTTCATTTAGAAAAATTATGACCTCCCTATATTTTACCTTTGTTTTTAAAAATCTGTTAGCATTTGACAGTGTGACAGTAAAATGTAGTAGGTAGAAAACATCATATGTTTTCCTATCTGTAGTCTTTATGTATAGTGACCAGGACTAATGTACTATGTGTCTCCAGCCGATGGTAAATTATGAAAGGGCTTTAAGTCTCCCTTTCTGGATAGCATCTAGTGGTAGGAATGTATTAAAGTCCCTGTCAGATGAGGTGCATTATTTCGCTTCCGAATTCTGCTCTATTAGTTTCAGTAGAAGGCAGGTGAGACAACAAGGGTTTATTGAGCACTAATTTCTCGTAAAATAGGGTAGGGGTCCCCAACCATCAGGCCGTAGCTCACTACTCTCTGCAGCCGGGCCGCGGGTGCAGTGGGGAGTGGGCGGCATGAAAGCGGCGGGCGGGCATATGAGAGAAGCGGGTGGGTGGATGAGAGGAGCGGGTGGGCATGCAGAGAAGACATCTCTCTCCGCCCGCCCCACCGTTCTTCTGCCCATACAGCCGGGCTTCTTAAATTTTGGAGGTGTGACGGGGAGTAGAGAGAGGACATCATCTCTCACCGCCCGCCCCGCAGCTAGGGGTGCTGAAATCGCAGCATTGATGCTGCAACCGACATAATCGATTGGCGGGTGATGTCATCCTGACTTGCCCCGCCCCTCCTGGGCGCTCTGAGCGTACTCTATAGGTGTTAAAACAACTTTGTCTTAATGAATCCTGTCTTTTATACAGTCAGGTCCATAAATATACACCACCACAATGGATTTGAAATGAAACGAACAAGATGTGCTTTAACTGCAGACTTTCGGCTTTAATTTTTGAGGGTATTTACATCCAAATCAGGTGAACGGTGTAGGAATTACAACGGTTTGTATATGTGCTTCCCACTTTTTAAGGGACCAAAAGTAATGGGACAATTGGCTGCTCAGCTGTTCCATGGCCAAGTTTGTGTTATTCCCTCATCCCATTTACAAGGAGCAGATAAAAGGTCCAGAGTTCATTTGAAGTGTGCTATTTGCATTTGGAATCTGTTGCTGTCAACTCTCAATATGAGATCCAAAGAGCTGTCACTATCAGTGAAGCAAGCAATCATTAGGCTGAAAAAACAAAACAAACCCATCAGAGAGATAGCAACAACATTAGGTGTGGCCAAATCAACTGTTTGGAACATCGTTAAAAAGAACGCACAGGTGAGCTCAGCAACACCAAAAGACCCGGAAGACCATGGATTGGATTGGATCCATGATTTGGATGTAAATACCCTCAAATTAAAGCTGAAAGTCTGCAGTTAAAGCATGTCTTGTTCATTTCATTTCAAATCCATTGTGGTGGTGTATAGAGCTAAAAAGATTAGAATTGTGTTGGTGTCCCAATATTTATGGACCTGACTGTAGTACATTAAGTGCTTGACTGTATGTGCTATTTAAAAAATATATAGCTATGCATCGCATTTCAGAGTGTCCACGCCGCTCATGTGATTGCCCGGCCTGCGTGTCTTCTGATCTGGTCAGCGGGTGGGGTTGAGAACCCCTCGTGATGTCAACCGGAATGAGAGAGGAGAGTGGCGGGCTGGGCAGTCACATAAGCGGCATGGACACTGAAAAATGCAGTATGTAGATGCATATTTTTTAAAGAGCACATACAATGTATTGTAACATGGGATTCATTAAGACACAGTTATTTTAACAGGGCTGTTTGTCAGCTGTGGATTCTATCCCTCTTGACCTCCCAGCAGCAGTGTGTTTTCCTCCTATGTGAAGCCTATATACCCTGTAGTACAGCGGATAAGTGCACTTTGTGAAGTGATACTCTTTTTTTTTTTTTTTAAGTCAAAGCAGAGTTCCACTAGTTTTTTTTTGTTAAGTGAGCAGCTACAAAAAGTGTATCTACTGACTTTTAATAAAGACACTCCCCTGCCCCAGAATCCAGTGACATGGCCACCCAAACCCTCCATTCTCTCCCCTGCCTGTCCACGGCACCGGCAATACTACTGTGGGCACCCTGCTGTGCAGCTTCACAGCCGGGAGCGCATGTCTCACTGCACTGTCCTGAATGGCCAGGCAATTTTCTGGCCATTGCCTTTTTCCTGCTGTTCCTTGTGGATTCCATAGCCTGCTACACCCATCTGGTCCTTATTTGATGTTATGACTTGACAGTCACTACTGGGTGGTTACCCATACCCCCTAGCTTCAGCCCTTAACTACATGGGCTGGTGCATTTTTGCATCTTTCAAACAATCAGTTTTTGATTGCTATCACCCTTTGGAGACTGAAGTTTGGAGTGTCATCCGTCAAACCATTGGGCTATGATCTGTCTATGGCACAGTCATTGGTTATAAATACTTTTTACTAGTAAATTCTGTAATCCGTGCTTTCCCTCTCTTGCTATGTTCTAAGTCATTGTCCCCATTTTTTGCATATGCCTTGTACATTTTTTGATTAATTTCTACTTATGTATTTTCTATTATAGACCATACAGTGTATCTTCTAAAAACCTACCCAAAGAAGGAACTGTATAAACAAAATTCTGAAACATGTTGGGTATTCTGACTGTCATGTTTAATTGTGTTCTCTCACCTTAGAGTCCTCTCCGACATGCTTCAGGAGATTAACTGTATGAATTGTTCATTTTATTGTTTTTAATCATGTATCCTATGTATTTTGAATAAAATTTGTATTTTTTTATTACTCCCAAACTTTTCTACTTGCCTTATATGCACTAACCCCCACCCGTACAATCCCAGGGGGAATTTCTCCTTTTTCACTTTTGGGTGGAACTCCACTATAGTAAAATATCTTTATACAGAAAGCACTATGACATCCCCAACCCTAGACTCCAGGAGGAGACCATCACACCCCCAAACCCTGCCATGTACACAGGGGATCCTCTACCTCTGATATTCACCTGCAGGACTCCATGATGACCATCTTAACATTCCTCCCTTTTGATTCTTCCATCCTTCAGTCCCCCCCCCACCACCACCACCACCATTTTTATCTTTGAACTCTTCCATACTCCTGTTCCTATCCATGGATTCCTCCATCTCCATCCCCATCCTTTTTCCATCCTTCAGTTCCTATCTCCAGACTCCTCCAGCCTTCCATTCTATATCCATGGATTCCTCCTTCTCCAGACTCTTCCATCCTTTTCTTATTCATGGATTCTTCCATCCTTCAGTTCCTACCCCTCCCTCATGTCCTGGACTCATCCATGTCCTTGTCCTGCC
Organism: Lithobates clamitans; assembly: GCA_037952925.1. Classification (NCBI taxonomy): domain Eukaryota; kingdom Metazoa; phylum Chordata; class Amphibia; order Anura; family Ranidae; genus Lithobates; species Lithobates clamitans. The sequence goes on along the minus strand of JBBGZY010000100.1, from coordinate 625,259 downwards.
ATATGCAGGAGGTGTGTTCCCCCCCCCCCTTTTTAAATTTAAAAAATTGAGTTCTTCCAAATGCTTGAATTTATTTATTTTTTTTTTTGATGGAAGCCATCGTCAGTAATCGTGATGCATTGCGGAATTGAATCTCAAAATCTCGAATTGTTGAACAGATAATCGTAATCTAATCTAATCAAGAGACCAGTGAATGAAGATGCGCACCTCCAATCACCGCTCACCTGCCCTCACTTAAAACAACCACTGCACAGAGGCCTGCCTCTGTGCTAAATGGACCAGTGGCCACCAATGCAGTGTCAATCTACATCTGGTGGCACTGGCAGGCGACGTGGCAAGTGACAATTCACATCTGGTGGCAGGTGGCATTCCGCATCTGGTGGCAGGCAACGTGGCAAGTGACAATCCCCATCTGGTGGCAGGCGACGTGACTATCCACATCTGGTGGCAGGTAGCCTGGCAAGTGACAAACCGCATCTGGTGGCAGGCGACGTGGCAAGTGACAAGCTGCATCTGAAGGCAGGCAACAGTGACACGCTCATGCCTCCCACTGATTCTGCGTTATGGTGGGTTGCACTATTTCATTTTACAATGTAATGATAGAAATAATGCTCTTCAATCACCTTGACACCATATCAACCATGGTGCTGGGATGATTGAAGCGCTAACACCAGCCATTGCCCTGACAAATTGCCAAAATCGCTTACCCCCCAATCGCCCCCGGGCCTTGGCACAATTGTCTTCCACACAGCCGGTCCCCAGTGCCAAAAAGGTTGGGGACCACCAAATAGGGAACTTTTGGTTCTCTATGTGATAAAAATTGTTAAAAAGAAAAAAAAAAATCTGAAATTTTTTGTTGCATTGGTACTGCTTGAACCAATGTAACCATGCACATACCATACCTGTGGGATCCCTCTAAAAGTTGGAAATCAGTGAAGTAGACCGTTACTGCAGTGATCTCCACTAGCTGCCGGGTACCATGCTAAGTGGCTGCACTTTGAATGCAGAAGGTTGCCAACTCGCCACAGGTGCCATTTAGAGAAAATTTCAATTTATTTCAAAAAAAGCAAAGCATTTGCTGATTGGACAAGGCAGGAAATGTAAAGCATTCCCTAAGTGGTGCCCGTACCGTGTGACCGACCTCTTGTGTTCAGAATGCAGCAGTGTCTACAGTGATTTTCAGCTTCTAGAGGATCGTACAGATATGGTATATGCATTTTTACATTGGGCCAATCTAACTATGTAAAAAATTAACTTAAATCCAAGCACTTAAACCCCAACCCCACCTGCATGCACATACGAACGTAAATGCACGTAAGAGCATGCACGAGGCACCGCTACGCTCTCCTACTGGCCCGGTGGCGGGGGAAGGAGGAGGGAGCCAAGCTGTGATGTAATGCACCGTGGACTCCCGGAAGTGGGGATAGTATACCTGTCAAAGGTATTTACTACCATCATTTTATTCTCCAGGGGACTTTGCTTTCAGAAAATATATAATGTTTTTGAGTTTTAACTAACCTTCAGGCCTGAAATGATTTTTTAAATGTGTGTTTTTTGATCACCACTGGGTTTTATATTTTGTATTATTATAAATATATAGAACATTTTGGAAAAAGATTTTTTTAATTTTTGTTCTAAAACATATCTCATAAAAAAAAATGTTAAAAAAAAAAATCTAATTTCATCATAAATTAGGGTCGAAATGTATTCAGCTATGTGTCTTCTGGTAAAAAAACAAAAAAAACCCCAATAACTGTATATTAACCACTTAGGGACCGAGCCTCTTTGTGAGATTTGGTGTTTACAAGTTAAAATACATGTTTTTGTTTTTTTGCTAGAAAAATACTTATATATATATATATATATATATATATATTCATATCTTTTTTTTTTTTTTTTTTTTTTTAACACCCTAGTGAATAAAATGGCAGTTGTTGCAATACTTTCTGTCACACCGAATTTGCGCAGCGGTCTTACAAGCGCACTTTTTTTTTTTTTTGGAAAAAAACTTTTTTAAATTAAAAAATAAGACAACAGTAAAGTTAGCTCATATTTTTTTAATACTCTGAAAGATAATGTTACACTGAGTAAATTGATAGCCAACATGTCATGCTTCAAAATTGCATCCGCTCGTGGAATGGCGACAAACTTTTACCCTTAGTTTCCATACGCGGCATTTAAAAAATTCTACAGGTTGCATGTTTTGAGTTAGAGGAGGTCTAGAGCTAGCATTATTGCTCTCTCTCTAACGATCGCGGCAATACCTCACATACGGTTTTCATATGCGGGCGCTGCTCACATATGTGTTCGCTTCTGCACACGAGCTCGGCAGATCGGGGTGCGTTTTTAAATTTTTTTTTTTTTTTTTTTTTTAAATTTTATTTTACCTTATTTATCTCAGATCTCAATTCTCAGATTTAAAACACAGTCCAAAAAAAAAAAGAGCTCTTTAACCAGTTGCTGACCGCCGCACGACGATGTACGTCGGCAGAATGGCACGGGCAGGCATAAGGACTTACCTGTAAGTCCTTGCCTGCCCGCGGGCGGGGGGTCCGACCCCTGCCTGCAGGGGTCGGATTCTCGTCAGGGGCGATCAAAAGTGAGGGGGAGGCCACTCATTCGTGGGCCCCCCCTTCGCGATCGCTCCTGGCGAATTAAATGCTTCCTCGGCTCCTGTATAGTAAACAGAAGCGAAGGAAGTGATGTCATCGCTGCTCGGTATTTTCTGTTCCGGCGCTGAGGAGAGAAGACATCGATGTGAGTGCACAAACACTACACACACAGTAGAACACGCATGGCATACTGTACACCTCCCCACCTGTCACACTGACACCAAGCAGTTTTTTTTTTTTTTGTTTTTTTCTGATTACTGCATTGGTGTCAGTTTGTGACAGTTAGTGTGGTAGGGCAGTTAGTGTTAGCCCCCTTTAGGTCTAGGGTACCCCCCTAATAAAGTTTTAACCCCTTGATCACCCCGTCGCCAGTGTCACTAAGCGATCGTTTTTCTAATCGCTGTATTAGTGTCACTGGTGACCCTAGTTAGGGAGGTAAATATATAGGTTCGCGTTTTATAGCGTCAGGGACCCCCATATACTACCTAATAAAGGTTTTAACCCCTTGATTGCCCCCTAGTTAACCCTTTCACCAGTGATCACCGTATAAGTGTTACGGGTGACGCTGGTTAGTTAATTTTTTATAGTGTCAGGGCGCCCGCCGTTTATTACCGAATAAAGGTTTAGCCCCCTGATCGCCCGGCGGTGATATAAGTTAGGTTTTAGGGTCTGATAGGGTCTCCATCACCCCAGGCAGCGTCAGGTTAGCGCCAGTACCGCTAACACCCACGCACGCACCGTACACCTCCCTTAGTGGTATAGTATCTGATCAGATCTATACTAGTGTCCCCAGCAGTTTAGGGTTTCCAAAAACGCAGTGTTAGTGGAATCAGCCCAGATACCTGCTAGCACCTGCGTTTTGCCCCTTCACCCGGCCCAGCCCAGCCCACCCAAGTGCAGTATTGATCGATCACTGTCACTTACAAAACACTAAACCCATAACTGCAGCGTTCGCAGAGTCAGGCCTGATCCCTGCGATCGCTAACAGTTTTTTTGGTGAACTGGCAAGCACCAGCGGCCTAGTTAGTACACCCCGGTCGTAGTCAAACCAGCACTGCAGTAACACTTGGTGACGTGGCGAGTCCCATAAGTGCAGTTCAAGCTGGTGAGGTGGCAAGCACAAGTAGTGTCCCGCTGCCACCAAGAAGAAGACAAACGCAGGCCCGTCGTGCCCATAGTGCCCTTCCTGCTGCATTCGCCAATCCTAATTGGGAACCCACCACTTCTGCAGCGCCCGTACTTCCCCCATTCACATCCCCAACCAAATGCAGTCAGCTGCATGAGAGGCATTTTCTTTGTCCTCCCGAGTACCTCTACCCAATGAACCCCCCCCCCAAAAAAGATGTTGTGTCTGCAGCAAGCGCGGATATAGGCATGACACCCGCTATTATTGTCCCTCCTGTCCTGGCAATCCTGGTCTTTGCACTGGTGAATGTTTTGAACGCTACCATACACTAGTTGAGTATTAGCGTAGCGTACAGCATTGCACAGACTAGGCACCCTTTCACAGGGTCTCCCAAGATGCCATCGCATTTTGAGAGACCCGAACCTGGAACCAGTTACAGTTACAAAAGTTACAGTTACAAAAAAAAGTGTGTAAAAATATATATAAAAAAAATAAAATAGTTGTTTTGCGCTTCCTCTCCTCTCCTCTCCTCTCCTCTCCTTTCCTCTCCTCTCCTTTCCTCTCCTCTCCTCTCCTCTCCTCTCCTCTCCTCTCCTCTCCTCTCCTCTCCTCTCCTCTCCTCTCCTCTCCTTTCCTCTCCTCTCCTCTCCTCTCCTCTCCTCTCTCTTGTTCTGCTCTATTTTACTGTATTCTATTCTGCAATGTTTTATTGTTATTATGTTTTATCATGTTTGCTTTTCAGGTATGCAATTTTTTTATACTTTACCGTTTACTGTGTTTTATTGTTAACCATTTTTTTTGTCTTCAGGTACTCCATTCAGCTGCAGCACGGATTTATTTATCTTGACAGCAACAGTGTTTGCTCCCACGATATATAAAGCCGTGACTCCAGCGGAGGTGATATATGCCGAAGCATGGGGGCAGCAGGGGCGGAGGAGCGATTTGCTCCTACCTTTTGCGGGAGGATGCCCCCATGCTTCGGCATATATAAATGGTGCATGAAGGGAGGTATGAAGGGAGGTATTCTAATGGTGGGCATACCCACCGATCAATGTCTTTTTTTTCGTTCAGCCAACAGGCTGCATGAAAAAAAAAAAGATTACAATATATGCCCAACAAGGACCAGCAACGTACTGGTATGTTGCTGGACTTCGAGTGGTTATACCAGAATGATGCCTGCAGGTTTAGGTATCATCTTGGTATCATTCTTTTCAGCCAGCGGTCGGCTTTCATGTAAAAGCAATCCTAGCGGCTAATTAGCCTCTAGACTGCTTTTACAAGCCGTGGGAGGGAATGCCCCCCCCCCCACCCACCATCTTCCATGTTTTTCTCTGGCTCTCCTGTCCCAACAGGGAACCTGAGAATGCAGCCAGTGATTCAGCCAGCTGACCATAGTGCTGATCAGAGACCAGAGTGGCTCCAAACATCTCTATGGCCTAAGAAACCGGAAGCTACGAGCATTTCATGACTTAGATTTCGCCGGATGTAAACAGCGCCATTGGGAAACCATTTTATCACAACGATCTTGGTGTGGTCAGATGCTTTGAGGGCAGAGGAGAGATCTGGGGTCTAATAGACCCCAATTTTTTCAAAAAAGAGTACCTGTCGCTACTTATTGTTATCATAAGGGATATTTACATTCCCTGAGATAATAAAAATGATAAAAAATGAAAGGACCAGTTTAAAAATAAGATAAAAAAGCAAAAAAATAATAAAGGGGAAAAAAAAGCACCCCTGTGCGAACGCAAGCGTCATTCTGGCGTCAAATGTAAACGGCAATTGCACCATGCATGTGAGGTATCACCGCGAAGGTCAGATCGAGGGCAGTAATTTTAGCAGTAGACCTCCTCTGTAAATCTAAAGTGGTAACCTTTTAAAGGCTTTTAAAAATGTGTTTAGTTTGTCGCCACTGCACGTTTGTGCGCAATATTAAAGCATGTCATGTTTGGTATCCATGTACTCGGCCTAAGATCATCTTTTTTATTTCATCAAACATTTGGGCAATATAGTGTGTTTTAGTGCATTAAAATTTAAAAAATTGTGTTTTTCCCCAAAAAATGCGTTTGAAAAATCGCTGCGCAAATACTGTGTGCAAAAAAAAAAATGAAACACCCACCATTTTAATCTGTAGGGCATTTGCTTTAAAAAAAATATATAATGTTTGGGGGTTCAAAGTAATTTTCTTGCAAAAAAAAATAATTTTTTCATATAAACAAAAAGTGTCAGAAAGGGCTTTATCTTCAAGTGGTTAGAAGAGTGGGTGATGTGTGACATAAGCTTCTAAATGTTGTGCATAAAATGCCAGGACAGTTCAACCCCCCCCCCCCCAAATGACCCCATTTTGGAAAGTAGACACCCCAAGCTATTTGCTGAGAGGCTTGTCGAGTCCATGGAATATTTTATATTGTGACACAAGTTGCAGGAAAAAGACAATTTTTTTTTTTGCACAAAGTTGTCACTAAATAATATATTGCTCAAACATGCCATGGGAATATGTGACATTACACCCCAAAATACATTCTGTTACTTCTCCTGAGTATGGGGATACCACATGTGTGAGACTTTTTGGGAGCCTAGCCACGTACGGGACCCCGAAAACCAAGCACCGCCTTCAGGCTTTCTAAGGGCGTAAATTTTTGATTTCACTCTTCACTGCCTATCACAGTTTCGGAGGCCATGGAATGCCCAGGTGGCACAACCCCCCCCCCCCCAAATGACCCTATTTTCGAAAGTAGACACCCCAAGCTATTTGCTGAGAGGTGTAGTGAGTATTTTGCAGACCTCACTTTTTGTCACAAAGTTTTGAAAAAAGAAAAGAAAAAAAATTTTTTTCTTGCTTTCTTTATTTTCAAAAACAAATGAGAGCTGCAAAATACTCACCATGCCTCTCAGCAAATAGCTTGGGGTGTCTACTTTCCAAAATGGGGTCATTTGGGGGGGGGTTGTGCAATCTGGGCATTCCATGGCCTCTGAAACTGTGATAGGCAGTGAAGAGTGAAATCAAAAATTTACGCCCTTAGAAATCCTGAAGGCGGTGATTGGTTTTCGGAGCCCCGTACGCGGCTAGGCTCCCAAAAAGTTCCACACATGTGGTATCCCCGTACTCGGGAGAAGCAGCTAAATGTATTTTGGGGTGCAATTCCACAGATGCCCATGGCCTGTGTGAGCAATATATCATTTAGTGACAACTTTGTGCAAAAAAAATAAATAAAAAATTGTCACTTTTCGCAACTTGTGTCAAAATGTAAAATATTCCATGGACTCAACATGCCTCTTAGCAAATAGCTTGGGGTGTCTACTTTCCAAAATGGGGTCATTTGGGGGGTTTTGTGCCATCTGGGAATTTTATGGCCTTGAAAACTGTGATAGGTAGTGAGGAGTGAAATCAAAAATTTACGCCCTTAGAAATCCTGAAGGCGGTGATTGGTTTTCGGGGCCCCGTACGCGGCTAGGCTCCCAAAAAGTCCTATGTGGTATACCCGTACTTGGGGGGGAAAAGCAGCTGAATGTATTTTGGGGTGCAATTCCACTTATGCCCATGGCCTGTGTGAGCAATATATCATTTAGTGACAACTTTTTGTAAATTTTTTTTTTTTTTTTTTTTTTGGTCATTGTACTCGGAGTCAATCTGTGGATAGTGTAGGAAAGGAACAAAGAGCAACAGAGAACATAGACCTAAAGTGTGCCTGGGTCACGTGGTCAGTATGCCTAAAAGGGGGCAAAAATAACCCAGTAGGACGAAAGCTTAACAACCAGATTTATACACACTGAAATAACACACAATCTGCCAGATTGACAACCGCTTGTGGTATCTCAAAAGTGGCTCTGGGACATGCCCAGATAAACAAGACAACCTCCAACTACCCAAATACCAAATAAGGGCCGGGGCCCCCTGGCGCAAAGTCACAGAAGCTGCTCCTACCTTGAATGAATGCCAAAGTATGCCTTAGGGTCCAGACACTGATTGGCCAAAAAAGGGGGCGCAATGAAGTATGCATTGAGCTACGGAGAGGGGAGTGCTAGGAAAAAGCAACAGAGGACCATCCCTGGGTTTATCAGATGTAGCACTGCCGAGCTGGTTTAAACCCAACACCGGGCACCACGCCTTGCCCGGCTCCAAGAACCTGACGACAGTGCCGCCTCCCGATTGCTGCGTCTTGCAAGCATGCCGATGTAACAAAAGGCCCGGGGTGCAAAACCAGTTGTTTGGCCAAAAGTAATTGAGACCCTGGGCCAGAAGAGCAACTCCCCTGGCCTCAGGACCCTCAAAAGGCCAGCTATAGCGCTGCTTTGAGCACCAAGTTGGTAACCAACGCAAAAGGAGACCTTGAGAGCATGATAGATACGTCACGAAAAATATGACCCACGATGGGAAGTCTGCTGAGCACAGCAGGAGGGCTACTCTACAGGATCCCTGAGGATGGCTTAAATAGAGTGTGCAGAAAAAAAAAAAGAAAGGCCTGTCGGGGTCTTCCAACAACATGAAATGCTAAGTCCAAGCCAGATACAACATGATAGTGCTGTAGGCGGATATGATTTGGAAGAGGCAAAAAACAGAAAACAAATAGGAACTGGATGTTACCGTCAGAACTAGGAAACCTTGACCGGAAAGCTTGGAAAACATCCCAAGCAGTGTCATGAGCCTCCCTGGTATTCAAAATAAAGACTTACGGATCAAGGCTGCTGCGTCAGCCAAATAGAAACCTAATCCATCACAAAATGCTAGAAACCGAAAAAAAGGCGTGGCGCCAGCATCTGCGTCCGAGACCTGGGCCTAATGATACCGGCCTAGGCACAGAAGGTTCCGGAATCCACTAAAGCCCCTGAGCCAATAGAATCTGCTGGAGCTACCATACCAATAGTTCCATACTATTGCCACTCCTGGCCGGGCGTAGGTAGGAAATTAAAGGTAGTGTGCATTTGGGACAGGGAAGAAACCGCAACCGCTGGGTAACCTGCTCCGCACTCGCGCTTGACGAGCAAGGGAACAGTAACTTAAAAAGCTGAGCTTTCCGTGCCGAAGCTGGGAAAGCAATCCAATGCGTTGAAATACTGCCATTGGGTCAAGAGTTGAAGCTAGCTAAATGTGAAAAATGAAGCCTTAGGACGGACCAGGTTCTGAGAGCGGGTGAGCTACTGTGCTCCGACCCAACCAGCTGGAGAAGGAGGGGTAGAAGCGAAGTCCCCAATATCCATTGCTTGAGGCATGTCCTGCATACCCGGAACTTGCAACCTGAAAATGTGACCGGGTGCTGAAGTAAAACTCAAGATGTAAATTTATGAAACGGAACCGAGATATAAGAATGTAACCTGGATGAGAAGATCTTCAGCTGCCCACGCCAATTAAAACCAACCAACTCAACCGTGAAGACAAAACCTATGAACGGTACCCCGCAAAATGATGAAAATAGTAACCATGAACTGAGTGGAAATGACACACCACTGGGTCAGCAACATAACCTGCAAGAGAAACGTGAGCAGACTGAGAAACCTGTGACAGGAACGTAAGCTGCTTGAAGGAATCAAAACACATGCATGGCGCGAGCTGATGAAAACGTGAGCAGCATGAGAACCGAGGCTGCCAGAAAAACGCAAACTGCATAAGAAACGCCGGATGCACGAGAACGTGAATTGATGAAAAACGTGAGAAACTTGAGAAACGAGAGTAACCATTGGGAAAACATGAGAAACCTGGGAAAACGAGAGAAACACGAAAATGTGAGTTGGCATAGAAACGTTAAATTGCATGAGAAACGTAAATTGCATGAGAAACGTGAGTTTGAATGAAATATGTAAGCAACGTAAGAACAGATGAGGAGACTTGCCACTGAACAAGCCAATTAAAAATTATCACCTCAATCTGATAAACCCATAGATGTGATGGGTAACCTGCAGTGGAAGAACATGGACAACCCAGCTGTGTAAAAGCGACCAGAGAACATTACAGACAACCAGCTAATGATATAACAACACCCCTACTACCTGACAAGTATGAGGATGTGGGTGCCGGAATGACAAGACCAACAGCGCATGAATGTGAACCTAATGACAACACCACCCTACTGTATGCAGTAAGCAAGCCCGAGCAACCTGCAGCGCCAAGACAGGAAAATTAAAAACGAACACTCAAGGCTAAGGTCCCCACAGACTGTGGTGGGTAGTAGTAAAGGTGTAATGGTGAAGTGGACGTATGACGTATGAACTACAGGCGAGAAGAATGTGGGACGACAATCAATTACAAACGAAACCTCAGCCTGTATGGATCTGTAGACGTGAGAGATCCTGGATGTAAGCACTAACGAAAATGCAGCGAACGTAAGACAAAGACAAAAAATGTGAGAAACATGGGAAATGTAAGCACCATGGGAAATGTAAGCACCATGGGAAACGTAAGCACCATGGGAAACGTAAGCACCATGGGAAACGTAAGCACCATGGGAAACGTAAGCACCATGGGAAACGTGAGAACCATGAGAAACGTGAGAACCATGAGAAACGTGAGAACCATGGGAAAAACGTGAATTTGCATGAAAACCATAAACTTACCTGGAAAAAAACGTAAATTACATGAGAAAATCGTAAAATTGCATGAGAGAATCGTAAATACAAGAGAACGTAATTTGCATGAGAAAGCGTAATTTGCATGAGAAAGCGTAAATTACATGAGAAACCATAAAAATGCATGACAGATTGTAAAATGCATGAGAAACCGTAAAATGGATGAAAAACCGTAAAATGCATGAGAAACCATAAATTACATGAGAAACTGTAAATTGCATGCCCCCAAAGGACCCCCACAGAATATAATGAGAGGATAGGTGATGACAAACCCACAGCCTGAATAACCCCTGTAACTCATACTTATCGTGCAAGCGTGGTAACGAGGTAACCGGGCGCTAGCAGCGTGGCCCCATGCAGGTGAACTGGCAGCACCCGCAGGCTGCCCTGTCTGCAAACTATACTACCAAGGACACCTACATCCGCAGCCTTACAGCATGAGGATGCACTGTGCCCACTGACAAGCGAAGACGCTGATGACAGTTGCACCGGAGAGGGGCTGAGACCGCCATCCGCGGGCGGACAGCGGGCAGCTACCAGCCAGTAGATGCCTGAGACAGTCCAGGTGGAGGTGGCCACCTGCCCGTGGACCCCCCCGACCAACCCTGAAGGCTGCATGTAAAAGCGGGGTAACATTCCCCACCGCTTCCAGCCTAATGATAATTGCCAGCCTCCCCTGGATCGTAGTGAAAACAGACCGAAGCACGTCCCCCCTTACCTGCGCCCTCCGCGCACTAAACCCTCAGACAACCCATGGTGAGGAAACGCTTGCTGAATCCTGCCACTGAGCAGGGAGAAACAAACCCGCCGCATGTCTCCCTGGACCGATCGGCAACCCGGAAATGACGTCAGAGTCGCCTGCAAATGACGAACACGAGATCCTACGACCACAAGGAAGGAGGCAAAGGAGGGCAGGCTTTATGCAGCCTGACTCCTCCTACAAACACAGGCTGACCTGCGGTCAGCCTTACACTTATTCAATCACTTGGGACAAAAAAAAATAATATTCAATGGGCTCAACATGCCTCTCAGCAATTTCCTTGGGGTGTCTACTTTCCAAAATGGGGTCATTTGGGGGGGTTTTGTACTGCCCTGCCATTTTAGCACCTCAAGAAATGACATAGGTAGTCATAAATTAAAGGCTGTGTAAATTCCAGAAAATGTACCCTAGTTTGTAGGCGCTATAACTTTTGTACAAACCAATAAATATACACTTATTGACATTTTTTTTACCAAAGACATGTGGCCGAATACATTTTGGCCTAAATGTATGACTAAAATTGAGTTTATTGGATTTTTTTATAACAAAAAGTAGAAAATATCATTTTTTGATATTGCAGAAGTGATCAAATACCATCAAAAGAAAGCTCTATTTGTGGGAAGAAAAGGACGCAAATTTAGTTTGGGTACAGCATTGCATGACCGCGCAATTGGCAGTTAAAGCGACGCAGTGCAAAATTGTAAAAAGTGCTCTGGTCAGGAAGGGGGTAAATCCTTCCGGGGCTGAAGTGGTTAAGAGCTATTAGTATATAGTGAAATGAACCACCGAAGGTCAACTGTATTGCCTTCAAAATGTTGCCAACATCCCAGATCAGTACATAGGATAAGACCCTTGAGACAGGGAACTTATATACCCCCCAGTATAATGGGACTTTATAGGCGAACCATACGATTTAAATTGGATAAAAAATGTTTTATTTATTTAGAAAAGCATAAAATTAGAATACATTAGACATAAATCTCAACAAAAGTACTTATGCGATAGAATTTGCTTTCATATAATTATTGTATACTTCCATTTGTAAACAAGATATTTTCTCTAAAAGCCTGACATGTTACAGGAAGATGTCCCTTCTTTGGAGGCGTATTGCAGAGAGAAAAATCATATATGTAGAGATACATTCTGAAACAACAAATGAAAACAGTTTGCACAATGTAACATTATGAACATAAAGAAGTTTAGCAGCCCAGCGCCCCACAGTGTCCACCATACATACCAGTAAAAGGTTTTCAGGAATGAAAAGTACATGCATAAGATATGCACAGGCATCCAGTTTTGGATGAGACAGCAAATTACTTATTTTGGATAAAAACGCACTGGCTGTCGGTTGACCAATCAGCGTGAAGTAATGGTTATCCCTCGGCTTCAAAAATGACTCCGCAAAGGCCCCCAAATGAAAGGACGGGCCTGCTGGGTCCCCAAAAAGACCTTAGAAAGAAAGGAAAGGAAGCTTTTTAAGTGGTTTTATCAAAACCCATGAATTTGCATACATTTTATTTCCCATTTGCCATAAGGGGCTTTCTCTTTCATTTAATTTGGACAAGATGGCTGACCAATATCCCATATTTACAAGGTCAAACTATATTCAGGACTTCTAATATTAAAAAGAAGACATTCAAGAAAAAACTGCTAAGTTTGAGACATTGGCGGTGCCGCCATCTGCTACTGCAAAGAAAAAATCCTTTCTGCCTGTGTGTAGAAGCAGGAAAATCATGCAGCTGGACCGTTTTGAAATATAAGTACAAGACGAAAAAAAGTAGAAGGGTTTGCTTGTCTCTGTCTCTCAGAGAGCGTGTCTTGCAAAAAGATACATCTCACATTAAAAAGGAGAGAAGTGTTTAAAATTACTCACTTGTTAGATACAAAGATAATGCACGGGCAGCTGGAGCATAGAGAGCCTTGATGGTGGAATAACACACTGGGCAGGACGCCAGGAGGCGGCTTAAATAGCCATCGGCGCCTGCGCAGAGAGATTCCAGTAAGAAGTGTCAGCAGAGGGAAGGATGCCGCTCTGCGTGATGCGCATGCATCGGACGGAGCGACGCGTACAGGGAGGACGGACACCCAGGAGCCCTAAAAGGAAAGAAAAAGGCTCCGAGGTCGCGCCGTCCCTGAATGGTGGCGTCACCACGCACGACGCAAAGCGCAGCAGCGTGCTGTCAAACTAATGCTTACTATAACATGGGATCGGACAAGGACAGTGGAGGAAAAACAACCATTACTATGGCAACTAGGAGAGCGGTCACAGAAACGGGGAGGGAAGAGAGGCGAAAATGGGGGAGATGGACAAGGAAAGCAGATATGAAGAAAAAGAAGGGGACAATCAGATAGTGGGTTATTGCGACCATATAAAAAGAAAAAAAGCAAATGCATGAAGGGATTAAATCAAAAAATAAAATAAAAATCAACTGGCTGATTTTATTTGGGAATCAAAAAAGGGGGACCTAGGGCATCCAAAGATGGGGCCCCAGGGGAGGGTCTGCACGGCGCCCACCCAGAGCCGAAGTGCTGGGGGAGCGTCATGCAGGTCCACCCCACCGACGCACGAGAACACCGTCATGACAGGTCCGTGGTCGAACGAGTCGTCCGTGGTCTAACGAGTCTGCAGTGTAAAAGGGTGCCATGCCGTCATCTGAGATGGTTCGGCGTGGCCCACGTGCGCCGGGCGGAGGCAGATCCAAAGCCAGGCAACCAAAAAATGTAAACTGGGTAAAAGAGTTTTAAATCACAAGGCCAAAGTTAGTAAATATCTCGAAATGAAGTGGTTCTAAAAGACACCACTCTGGTAAATTAAGCATGGTGGACATAGCTGGGTGCGCAGTGAATGGGTAAACATAAATGACAGACAGTATAATACCACATATGGAATATTTTGTACATCGAATTAAATAACAAATTATTAGGGCTATATGCACGCATATGTAAACACATAGATACTAAATATATTATACAAGTCATTATACGTGTACAGCTAAGTTGGAACGATGTTCTATAAATACAGGTGGCATCATCAAAAGATGTGTGCAAGGAATTCATCATCAGAGACATAATCAACTAATCCATTACTTCTGGGTAATTCAAGAATATCCTTCCAAGAATGCATATTCCCGATATTTTTCAGGTATGCAGTGTTGGGTTCTCATTCTTTTTCGCACCCACCTGAGACAAAGCCCTCCAAAAAGGGACGGAAACTCATCTGGGTATTTAAACCTGGAAATTGTGTTGCATTGAGGCTTGCGATCCAACGGACCTCCCTCTGGAGCAAGATCTTGTTCCAATCACCACCCCTCGTATCCGGATGGACACAGTCGAGGATGGTGAAATGGACAAGGGGAAACTTGCCCGTGTAGTGGTCTCGCACATGTCGCCCCAGAGGAAGGTCCAGGTCCGCCTGCCTCATGCTGGTGATATGTCGTGCCGCCCTTTTATGGAACTCTAATTTGGTTTTGCCAACGTAAAAGCATTTACATTGGCAAGTTAGTAAATAAATAACTCCAGGGGTCTTGCAATTAGCAAAATGTCTTGGCCTGTACATTCTTCCATTAGGTAGTTTGAATTTGTTTTGTGTGTTCATATAGCGGCAACATGAACATCCACCACATGTAAAACCTCCTAGTCGTTTGCATATATCTGAACAAAAAGTGCCTGTGTATTCACTTTTTACGAGATGATCCCCTAATGAACGGGCCTTCCTATACGTAATGGTGGGTGTTGCAGATATATGTGGTTTTAAATTGGGGTCTATTTGTAGTAGATGCCAATGTTTTTGTAGGATACTTTTTATGATCCCATGCTGCTTATTATAAGTGGTAATTACTCTAATGGCTGATTGAGAGGTGGAAGGTGTTTTTTTGGAGAACAAGATGTTGTGCCTTAATTGTCCTCGGGCTCTTTTAAAGGCTTTTTTTAGGCATGTGGGCGAGTATCCTCGCTCAAGGAGTCTCTCTCTTAATTTATTGGCTTCCCTGACAAAGTCAACATCTTTTGAGCAGTTACGTCTGAAGTGGTTAAGAGCTATGGGCGGAAGTGACGTTTTGACGCCACTTCTGCCCTGCAGTGGTATGGAGACGGGTGGGGGCCACCTTCCCTTCACTCATCTCCATACCACAGATGTGACAGGACCCGATCGCCTCCGCCGCTACCGGTGGCTCCGGTAAGCGGCAGAGGTCACTGGAGCCCGCTGAAGAGGAAGATGGCGGGGCGGTCCGTAAGTGGTTAACCACTTCAGCCCTGGAAGGATTTGCTATCTTAATTTTTTTTTCCCCACAAATGGCTTTCTTTTGGTTTTTGATCACCTCCCTTTTTTTTTTTTTTTTTGCACTATAAACAAAAAAAGACTGACCATTTTGAAACAAAAAACATTTATTCATCAGTTGAGGTGTGTTTGGGGTCGTTATGTTGGAATACTGCCCTGGGGCCCAGTCTCCAAAGGGAGGGGGATCATGCTCTGCTTTAGTATGTCACAGTACATGTTGGCATTCATGGTTTCCTCAATGAACTGTAGCTCCCCAGTGCCGGCAGCACTCATGCAGCCCAGACCATGACACTCCCTCCACCATGCTTGACTGTTGGCAAAGACACATTTGTCTTTGTACTCCTCACCTGGTTGCCGCCACACACGCTTGACACCATCTGAACCAAATAAGTTTATCTTGGTCTCATCAGACCACAGGACATGGTTCCAGTAATCCATATCCTTAGTCTGCTTGTCTTCAGCAAACTGCGGTCTTTCTTGTGCATCATCTTTAGAAGAGGCTTCCTTCTGGGACGACAGCCATGCAGACCAATTTGATGCACTATGTGGCGTATGGTCTGAGCAATGACAGGCTGATCCCCCCACTCCTTCAACCTCTGCAGCAGTGCTGGCAGCACTCATGTCTATTTCCCAAAGACAACCTCTGGATATGATGCTGAGCACGTGCACTCAACTTCTTTGGTCGACCATGGCGAGGCCTGTTCTCTGTCCTGTATGGTCTTGGCCACTGTGCTGCAGCTCAGTTTCAGGGGCTTGGCAATCTTCTAATAGCCTAGGCCATCTTTATGTAGAGCAACAATTCTTTTTTTCAGATCCTCAGAGAGTTCTTTGCCATGAGGTGCCATATTGAACCTCCAGTGACCAGTATGAGAGAGTGAGAGTTATAACTCCAAATTTAACACACCTGCTCCCCATTCACACCTGAGACCTTGCAAAACTAATGAGTGTGCACACAGTGCACGAAAGGCAAAAAACCTTTAGCATTTACAACCACTTTAAGCTAAAAAAAAATGTTCTAACCGTGCAGCTGTGAGCTTGATATTGTTTTTTTACAGGAAAGTCCAGGGTATCTTGACGCTTCAGTGTCCAGAGTTGTCTTTCCCCGGCTGCCGTGATTGGGGTATCCGCTAGTCAAGCATGATATTAAAGCCTTATATACCTATCGGGTATATTCCTCTTTCCACTGTTACTCACAAAGTTGCTTTCCTTGTCATCACCTCTACAAGGCGTGTGTGAATTGACCCTTTTGTTCTACACAAGGGCAAATTATTGAGACCTAGAGCCTCCTTCCTTTCTAAGGCCTCAGGCACACTAGCGTCAAAAGTGTATTGTTCAGGTCCACAAGGCAAATATTCTTCAACGGATCGGAATTCATCCTATAGTCTTCTATGTACATTTGTAAACTAGATGTTCGAAAGGGTTTACAGCAGGGGGTGCCCAACCAGTGGCCCGCGGCGCCCTCTAGTGTGGCCTGCGGCCTTCTGCTCTGGGGTGGCTGGACGACAATCTCGGATCGGTCATCCCAGAGCATCAGTGTTGTGAATGAAGCTGGCGGTAGAGAAGGCAGGCAGCTGTGGAGCAGAGCCGCATAAGCTGATTCTTTCTGTATAGTGCTGGCTCCTGTCACAGGCAGAGTGATACCAAATATGGGCATATCGGTTCTGCAGTGGTTACTGGGCTGCTTTCAAACTGATCCACAGGTGCACCACCTACCTCCAATCTGATCCGCAGATTGAACAGAAGGGGATCCACCCCTTTCCGCCTGGGCGGATAGGATTGAAGGGCCATAGAGTGGAGTGGGCTGTTTCCGTGTCCGCTCTCCATATACAGAGTGGACACAAACCTGTCATCTGCCCGCTCCACTCATTGTGGCTCGGGACCGGTTACCAAGTCACTTAGGTGGCCCTTGCTCTTCAAAATGTTGGGCATCCCTGGTTTACAGGGTCAGTATTTAGCATCCCTGGTTTACAGGGTCAGTACTTAGAGAAGCTGATAAAATCAAGAAACCTTAATTCACAATTTAGTGTTGGTTTTGTGGAGTTGATTGTAGCTGAAAGAATGAAATCTCATGTAAATGCCAAGAAATGCGTCTAAGCCTACTTTAAAGCAGGAACATTTATTGGAAAATGATTAGGAGGCATAAAAGAGTTTATACCTCCCAGACAACTTTTCGTGCTTTTAACCACTTGCTTACTGGTCACTTATACCCCCTTCCTGCCCAGGCCAATTTTCAGCTTTCAGCGCTGTCACACTTTGAATGACTATTGTGCAGTCATGCTACACTGTACACATATGACATTTTTATAATTTTTTTTCACACAAATAGAGCTTTATTTTGGTTGTATTTAATCACAGCTGGGTTTTCTATTTTTTGCTAAACAAACAAAAAAATACGTAAAATTTTGAAGAAAAAAAAACAAAACAGTTTTTTCATAGTTATAAAATTGTCCAAACAGGTAATTTTTCTCCTTCATTGATGTGTACTGAGGCGGCACTGATAGGTGGCACTGGTTAGCAGCACTGGTGGGCACTGTGTGGGACCTCTGTCCCTCTTACAAAAGCCAGTAATCGGCTTTATTCTTTTTGCTCAAGCTCTCAGCGCGAGGAAAAAAAAATGCTGATGACCGGCTTCTGTTTACATTATTTCATCAGCTGTCATTGGCTGACATCTGATCGCATTGTAAAGGGCCATGATCGGCTCTTTACTCTGATCTGTGATCAGCGAAGTACCAAGGACTCGGCGATCACAGAGCGCGCCACCTGCGTGCCACAGGATGTCTATGTATGCCCTCCCAGCATTTTAAGCCCATGCTGTAGTTGTCTTTCGGCTATAGCATGGGCGCCAAGTAGTTAAAAAAGCTAAACATAAATGTGCCAGTAGTGGAGATTTACTAAAACTGGAGCGTGCAAAATCTGGTGCAGCTCTGCAAGGAAACCAATCAGCTTTGAGGTTTTATTGTCAAAGCTTAAAAGAGAAGTATGGGTTTTTGTTTTGGGATATTCCTACAACTCTTTGCACTGAGAACCGAGCCACCGAACATTGCCAATGGCTCGGTTCTCTCACCTCCCAGAGTCACTGAGACTCGGGTGATCACCGTTCCGAGTAAGGGGCCGGTCCCGGCCCCTTACCATGTGATCAGCTGTCAGCCAATGACGGCTGATCACATGATCAAAACAAAAGCTCTGTGATCGTTTTTTCTTTCTCCTCATGCTGACAGCACGAGGAGAAAAAAAAGCCGATCACCGGCTTATCAGCAAGGGACATCGGTCCCGGAGAGGAAGAGGCAATTCTGCCTCATATGTGCCACCAGTACCCCCTGCCAGTGCCAATGCCACCTGACAGTGCCCAACAGTTCCACCTATCAATGCCCACCAGTGGTGCCTATCAGTGTAACTGATCAGTGCCCATCACTGCCACCCATCAGTGCCGCCTCATCAGCGTACATCAATGAAGGAGAAAAATTACCTTTTTTTAAAAAAATTTTAACAAAATATTAAAAAACCTTTTTTTTTTTTTTTTTTTTTTTTTTTTAATTTTGTCTTTTTATATTTTTTTTTTTTTTTTTAACAAAAAATAAAAACCGCAAAGGTGATCAAATACCACCAAAAGAAAGCTCTATTTGTGGGAAAAAAATGCTAAAAATTTTATTTTGGTACAGTGTTGTATGTCCGTGCAATTGTCTGTCATTCAAAGTGCGTTAGCGCTGAAAGCTGAAAATTGGTCTGAATAGGAGGGGGGTTTAAGTGCCCAGTAAGCAAGTGGTTAAACATTGTATTACAAGTACAAGAATGTAAACCTAATTATTTTTTTTTTCTTTAAATAAGTTGAAAAAAAATGTTTTCAAATAATTTCACTTTTCTCTTATGCATATAGATCAAAATTACGGCTTTCTATGGCACAACTGGTGTAATTAATGAAAGCATATTCTTTGCAATGGACTCCGTAATACTTCCCGAAGGCTATAAACCTCAGCGCAGTGACCTGGTTAATGCTGTAGTACTGGAGAGCAATCAGTCCTGTTATGTCTGGAGAGCCCTGTGCATTGCACCAGCTAGCAGAAACTGGTATGTTTCATCTTTTCTTGTGAAGACCCTGACATTTTTTGTATGTGTTCTCATATATTTGCTTTGTTTATCTTAACCAGTTATGGACACTGGATGGACTATACACGCCCAAAAAACTTTAGCCACAATGTATGAATGTATGTTGTATGCCCAGTCCTTCTGACTTGCTGCTCTCCCACCCTCCACCTCAAACTTGTAGGCCATTTCTGACTGTAAAAATTCTAGCTGGGAGTTGCTGTTTAACTACAGCAGCTGTAAAAGGTACTGCTGCTGTCGAACACCGCCTGTCAGTGTTTATAAACACCTTTTGCGAAGTTAGATGGGGAGATGCAAAGTAACATTGTCACATTTTGTATCTACTCATTTCTTTTATCTGTAGCTCCACATATGTCAGTTAAAGCAACCTGGAATTAAAAAGGGGAAAAAGTGTAATGTGTGCATCTAAAATTATCCTGTTTCCCCCTGATTCCCCTGATCAATATGCAATTAAAATAGTTTAATCAAATCATTTTCAGACAGGATATGGCAGCAGGCGCAAGAAAGCTGCTGCAGTTTCAAAGGGTTTTAAAAATATTTTCTGGATTGACCTTCTTCTTGAAAGTAAGAACAGATGCCAGTGTTTCAGGTTGGGGAGGAGTGTTCCAATCCCTCATGGGCCAAAGCTGCCCATCAACATCCTGGCGTTCAGAGTGATGAGTGGCCTTTCACCATTTGAACCGCTTTTTGCAGAGACACTCACTTGGGGTGCATTCAGTGCAATGGCTGTGGACTGCGCCAGTTACAAAAGGGGTACCAGGAGTCATGCAGCCTTGAAGGAAGCAAGCCATATCATCTCATGGACAGAGAAGCCTTTTTTCCAGCAATCTCTGCTGGATAGCTGGAAGGCAAATTACCTCAGCTGTCACTGCCTGGACCAAGGGGAAGGGCCCCTTCACACTTTATTAATAAAAATAAAAAGGTAAATGGAGTTAGCATAGTCAAAGCAGTAAGTTCAGTAATCGGATCGGGTAGTCAGCCAAGCCAGAGTTCAGTAACCGGATCGGGTAGTCAGCCAGGCCAGAGTTCAGTAACCAGATCGGGTAATCAGCCAGGCCAGAAGTCGGGGATACAAGTAGAGGAACAGCAAGCAGAATAAGGAGCCAGAAGGCATGTCAGCAAAGCCAGTCTTTAAACAGGAATGCAGGAGATGGTTTCTTGTGATGTGACCAAGGTGAAGGCAGGAATGAAGTGAGCTGGAGATCTTTAAGTAGGCAGGACTGACGAGCAGATCCACAACAGCTGGTTAACTGTGGAGAGAGATGAGAGCTGGCAATTAACCGACAGCTGAGCGGCCAGTTTAGAGAAGGAAGGGCTGAGCCAGCTCTGACAGATTTTCAGCCTGATAGGTGAGAGATGTGGGACTACAGACATGGACATCCAGGACTCAAGATTCTGCACCAGATTACCTTTGTTTGTGGCCAGGACAAGGATCCTCTAGAACTGGCTTTGGATGCTCTGATAATTCCCTGGGCTCCGTTCAGGCTAATTTATGCCTTTCCCCCTTTGCGAATTCTGCATCGAGTGCTCCGCAAAATAAAGCAAGAGTGGAAACCTATGATTCTCATTGCCCCAAACTGGCCCAGAAGAACCTGGTACGCAGACAGATTTCCCATATTCTTATAGAGTAACAAGCAAATTGCCAGGGTTTGGTAACAGGCTAAGTTTTCTGCTGCTGCGGTCTGGTGACAGGGAAAGTCCCCTACCACTGGGGTTTAGCAACAGGCTGGGTCACTTGGATTTGCTGAGACATTCAGAAATAGATTTCCCAAGGCCCAGAAAGGTAGAAGGTATCCCAGTACTGGGGTACCAGCACTAATCAGAGAAAATTAAGCAGTGGGTTCTTTCAACACCAGAATCCTGACACCAGGGTGCTTAAACATATAAAGAATAGGTTGCTTGGTCTCTAGGGCTTGCTCTGCATATTGACAGCCAGTTAGCATGCATTTTAGAGGACTAGGGTTGTTTAACCAATGCACTGCAAAGATCTGAATCCATATAGGGTTTCAGAAAAGCTCAGTTGTTCCATTTTCCAGAAGATCTCTCCTACAAGAGCTTGAATTGTACATAGAACTGTTGGTTTCAGAGTGGACGTATGGACCAGCAAGCACTGACACAGCAGGCTGCAAATGAACTCAGGCAAGATGGACACTGGAAGAACCTTGGCCCAGACAGGCAACCAATGCCAGGCATATGACAAGAATAGACATTTAGTAGTGCCTGACCAATCAGCTGGCAGAAACGCAACATTAACTTTGGAGTTGAACTGGACAGTAGGCAGTCAGGTGGAGCAACAGGTATAGAATCGGCAGTCAAGCTAGGCAGCAGATAATAAAAAAAGCATATTCAGGCTGAGCAGCAGTTGGAGAGTCATTAGAATCGGGCTGTGCAGCAGGCAGAAAGTCAGTAGATTCAGACTGGGCAGCAAGAGGAGAATCAGTGGAGTCACATTGTGCAGCAGACAGAGTCAAGGCTACAGGACCTCAGAAGCTTAGATGCGGTGCAGACATCTGGAATAGAATCTAACAGTCTTTTGGTGCAGAATTGGGGTGCAAAACCACTGAAGCAGAGACAAAGTTTCTAAAACGGAGTGTAACAGGTGGACTTCTGGAGCAGATTCAAGGTGAATTGCATAAGAAGCTGAGACAGAATACATGACTTTTGGGGCAAAGACGGGGAAAATTCTGTGGAGTAGAATGGGGTTCAAAACTACTGAAGCAGAAACAGGTAACATGGCTTCTGGTAGGAAGTCAGAGTTGGTTTTTTGGAGCAGATTCGGGGTTCCAGATCACAGAGGCAGAATCGGGGAGCGAAACAACATTGAAGAGTGTTCGAGGACCCCACTTAGCAATGAGTGATTCTGTCAAAGGGATGAATTCTACTTCTTCAAAAAGTGGTAAAAATTTACTGCAGAGAGGGCAATTTGGGGTCCTGAGGGTTTCAGGTGTGGAGTGACAGCAACTGGAGCAGAAGTTGACAGATTGAGCTGAAGCTTGGCACAGAGACAGGCTGGACAGGAACAGCTAGCATGGAGTCAGGCTGGGCTAGAATAGTGTTGCATGAAGACAAGATTGACTGAAACTGCTGGCAGAGAGGAAAGCTAAACTGCAACACACTGATCTGAGGCGGGGTAAGCAGGCGAACGGTTTGGTTTGAGGCTGGAAGCCAAAAAGCCTGATGGAATGCTAGTCAAAGGCTTGTGCTGGTTTGAAGCAGGAACAGAGTGAGTTGGTATAGAGACTGGAACTGGCACAGTGTCTAGCTTAACAGTGACTGAGACTGGAGTGGACAGTGACAGGGTAGCGTGGGTCGGAAAACTTTGCTCCTTTGCTTCTTCCTTTGCTTGTTTACTGGGCTCTACTGGTAGTTGTAGGTAATTGGTAAGCTGTTCTGTAGATGGGATAGTTGTAACATTTGTGGGAAGCTGAGAGGGCATAGTAATAGTGTAAGTACAGGGTCACTGGGTTGTGTAAAGAGACTTCCAGTGACTAGTTACAGGGGCTTTACAGTGAGTGTGAACAGGAACAAAAGGGTACTGATAAATGGTTAGGAGTAAGCTGTGCCAATTTACTATGGGTAACAAAGATATAGACATTTTGGCATACTGGTGTCTGGAGCCAGTAATTGATTGATGAACATTAGCTGTAGCTGAAGGTGACATATATCTGACCACGTTTTTGGAGTGGATGTTGAACAAAACGCAATAGTTTCCCAGACTAGGGGATGTACTGCCTTTATCCATATACAGTGGGGATGGAAAGTATTCAGACCCCCTTAAATTTTTCACTCTTGTTACATTGCAGCCATTTGCTAAAATCATTTAAGTTCATTTTTTTTCCTCCTTAATGTACACACAGCACCCCATATTGGCAGAAAAACACAGAATTGTTGACATTTTTGCAGATTTATTAAAAAAGAAAAACTGAAATATTACATAGTCCTAAGTATTCAGACCCAGCCATGAGTCTTTTTGGGATAGATGCAGCAAGTTTTTCACACCTGGATTTGGGGATCCTCTGCCATTCCTCCTTGCAGATCCTCTCCAGTTCTGTCAGGTTGGATGGTAAACGTTGGTGGACAGCCATTTTTAGGTCTCTCCAGAGATGCTCAATTGGGTTTAAGTCAGGGCTCTGGCTGGGCCATTCAAGAACAGTCACAGAGTTGTTGTGAAGCCACTCCTTCGTTATTTTAGCTGTGTGCTTAGGGTCATTGTCTTGTTGGAAGGTAAACCTTCAGCCCACTCTGAGGTCCTGAGCACTCTGGAGAAGGTTTTTGTCCAGGATATCCCTGTACTTGGCTGCATTCATCTTTCCCTCGATTGCAACCAGTCGTCCTGTCCCTGCAGCTGAAAAACATCCCCATAGTATGATGCTGTCACCACCATGCTTCACTGTTGGGACTGTATTGGACAGGTGGAGAGCAGTGCCTGGTTTTCTCCACACATACCGCTTAGAATTAAGGCCAAAAAGTTCTATCTTGGTCTCATCAGACCAAAGAATCTTATTTCTCACCATCTTGGAGTCCTTTAGATGTTTTTTTTTAGCAAACTCCATGCGGGCATTCATGTGTCTTGCACTGAGGAGAGGCCTCCGTCGGGCCACTCTGCCATAAAGCCCCGACTGGTGGAGGATTGCAGTGATGGATGACTTTCTACAACTTTCCCCCATCTCCCGACTGCATCTCTGTAGCTCAGCCACAGTGATCTTTGGGTTCTTCTTTACCTCTCTCACCAAGGCTCTTCTTCCCCGATAGCTGTTTGGCTGGACGGCCAGCTCTAGGAAGGGTTCTGGTCGTCCCAAACGTCTTCCATTTAAGGATTATGGAGGCCACTGTGCTCTTAGGAACCTTAAGTGCAGCAGAAATTTTTTGTAACCTTGGCCAGATCTATGCCTTGCCACAATTCTGTCTCTGACGTCTTCAGGCAGTTCCTTTTGACCTCCATGATTCTCATTTGCTCTGACATGCACTGTGAGCTGTAAGATCTTATATAGACAGGCGGACTCAAATGTAGGTGTAGAACCATCTCAAGGATGATCAGAAGAAATGGACAGCACCTGAGTTAAATATGAGTGTCACAGCAAAGGGTCTGAATACTTAGGACCATGTGATATTTCAGTTTTTCTTTTTTAATAAATCTGCATAAATGTCAACAAATATGTGTTTTTCTGTCAATATGGGGTGCTGTGTGTACATTGAGGAAAAAAAATGAACTTAAATGATTTTAGCAAATGGCTGCAATATAACAAAGTGAAAAATTTAAGGGGGTCTGAATACTTTCCGTCCCCACTGTATGTACTGTATATAAATATAAAGGTTAATTGAAATGGGGTTTGTCATCCTCCCAACAACTACACCAGAAAGAAAACCAGAAACACACTAACAGGAGAACAAAAATCATCACCACTAGCATTTTATCAGACAAAACCAACTGAGAACAAATCTGTATCCGTGCCTGAATTTCACTAAATGCGAAACTGTTCTGGTCAACAAAGGAATGAGCTACACAAATGTATTCCAGTAACTGTCCACTAGTTCGATCCCGCAATATCTTGCGGCAGTACTCCTTTTCCTCTGTTGCTAGCAACACCTAGCATGTACTGTAAGACATAATTTGGATGGACCTTGATACAGGCTCTCGCAACAACTCTGCAAGTGAAATACAATCCATTAACCAACTGTCAGGAGCATGTGAGCTCCTGCTCCATCATATCTGCTGGTTCCAGCATCCTGGTTTTGGCTGTGGCATTCTCCTTGTCTGTTTATTCACCTGCATTAGGAGTAAACGGAACATTATCAGAAGCCTTTAACAAGAGTTTTTCTGTGAAG